>CM077150.1:4123557-4451982 GCA_039583875.1 Platanthera guangdongensis | reverse complement strand
AAATAAAAGTTATGTTTTTTAGGATTATGAGGAGTAATTGTTTTTTTTGTATGATTAAAAATAGTCCCTTTTAGCTTGAAAAAAATTGTAAAACTTTGATATTTGGTATATAAATTTTTTTATTTGTTTTCTTTAATCTTATATAATTTTATAATGCTGCAATTTGTAGCCAGCTATTTTAAGTTGGAGAAAACAATCACACTTGCATACTTAAGCAACAAACCTAGTAGCATAAGTTGATTGTAAGGAGATGAATAGTACACGATCTTATAGAACTTCAAAAGTTTTTAATATGATTGTAAGGAGATTGATATTGCTTCTACAACGACGATTTTAAAATCATCATTTTTGACAAATATAAAACACGATATTTTTGAAAAAGCATGGTGATAACCTTTAAGAGTTACGTCAACGTTATAAAAACAAAACACCGCAACAAGCTATGCCGACTCTCGCAACAACGGCGATTTTATGGCTCTCCCTCCCTTCATTTTTTCTTCCTTTTTTTCTCTCCATCTTCCACCTTTTCTTCTCCTCCCCCTCTTTATTTTTTCTTCCTTTTTCTCTTTCTCCCTCTCCCCCCTTTCCTTCTCCTCCCCCCCCCCTTTTTCTCTCTTTCCCTCCCCCTTCCCCCCCCCTTTTCCCCCCTCATACCGGAGTGGAACCCGGCGGCTCCCCCCTCCCCCCTTTTTCCCCCCTCATACCGGAGTGGAACCCGGCGCCCCCCCCCCCCCCCCCCCCCCCCCCCCCCCCCCCCCCCCCCCCCCCCCCACAAAAAAAATATATACAAAATAGGACAATCACTCATTTATGGCTTGTTTGGCGGAGCGGCGCAGCAGCGGCATGCAGCCGATTTCTGTGCCGCTCCGCCAAACAGAAAGGGGCATTGGCGGTGACAAGGCTGTCACCGCCAATTTACCTGCCGCGGGTGGGGACCCGCGGTAGGCAGCGCTGCAGCCCTTTTTCAGGGCTGCAGCGCTGTTATAAAAAATATATATATTTTTTAAAAAATAATATATTAATAATTTATATTATATTTATAATAATGATAATAATTTATAATATAAAGATATAATGATAATAATTTATATTATATAAATTTATATTAATAACATAATTAATTAGTATTAAATAAATTATATTTGCATTTAAATTTTTTGTTAATTAATTAAAATGCTAATATAATTGTTGCGGTTCGTTCGGGGCATTCGACAGATCGGGCTATTTGGCCGCCTTAGCCCGTGAGCGTCCGAGCGTGCAAACAGATAAGGGTCTCTTGATGGCACGTTTCACGTGCGTTTTCTCTCTCCACACCCTCCATGCGTGTCTCCCGATAATTAATTAAAATGTTAATATACTAATTTTTAAATTTTATATTAACATATTATTAATGTATTAACATTTTAATGTTTAATAATTTTTATTGCGGGTCTTTCTAGGCGCTCGTGAATCGGTCACAAATCTGTATCACAAATAGTTATGTCCAACAAATTGTCAATTCTAAATTGAGTATCATAAATTATGTGAATTTTTTAATTTTCATTATTGTTTAGTTCTGCACCACTGTTTCACACAGCATTGCAAATACAGTTTTCCAAACAGTTTCATAAATTTTTCCACCACTGCAAAACAATTGATTCATGCATCACTGTTTCTCATCGCTGCTTCCTGCACATCCACAGATTAGCCAAACATGTCCTTTGAGGGATGGAATTCTGAACAAAGTCGTCAGGATCGAGATCGTATATGAGATCATTTCGAGGTTGGATCGGATCAAATGGTAGGATTGGATCGAGGATCGCTGTACAAAATTTGGATCGATTTACAAAATCTGAATCGTACGATCGTAAGATCGTATAATCCGGATCGTGATCCTGACAACTATGATTCTGAAGTGAACGTGCATAGCTTTTTAGAAGCATTGCTTTTTGAAGTGGAATAATATAGTTTTTTTGTGTGACAAACAGAGCTTTCTGAAAGGAAATTGCAGAACTTTCTACACAAGAGAGCTGTAGAGCTTTCTACGCAGCAAGGAGAGTGCGCGCCTAGTAGATTTTCTCTAATTGAATCGGGTCCAGTGAATTTTCTTCCTTCTGGATTGACCTCTAAAAAATATTGATGTTATATTTGCTTGAATATAACATCAAGTAGAATAGAATCTCCAGAGCTTTGCCAAATATGTAGGTACAGAAGATGCGTTTTTGTCTGTTTGTTTTATTTTTCTTGCTTTGTTTTGGCGTATTCATTATTTTGTTTTTTGTCTTCTACTTTACCAGCAATTATTATTTTGATACATTCAAATGGGAGGATAGCCGTGAAGGAAGTTCCTGGTCTTCAATAATTGCGGTGGCCCGTCTTGTCTTTGTTGAAAGGGGGTCGACCCACTCATGTGTGTATCACGGGCCGCATCCAGCCGGACTGCAGTCCACCAGTCCCAACCCGCTCTCCACACAACCGCGGGCGGTCAATCTCCCAAATCGGGCTGACCTCCATTTAACTGGTTTGTGGCGGGTTGTTGAGGTCGGCGAGGCGTTGCGTTTTTCCGCCTCGATCCCCCGACCTCCTTTCGATAAGAAGTGATCCAGTTAAGCGTCCCTACGGGGACTTCCCAGGAGGTCACCCATCACAGGACTACTCTCATCTGAGCACGCTTAACTATAGAGTTCCTTCACTTCTCAGCACCAATTCAGCTCGCTTTGGGGGGGGGGGGGTAAGGGAATACCCCGAGAGAATCTCGTTGCTCAGGCTCTCATTAGCTGGCAGGGCTGGAAGGCGCACTCGGCCCCGAGTAGACCCGTTGTCAGGCTCTCACTAGCTGGCAAGACCATAGGCTCGCTTGGGGGAAGGGAAAGAGGTTGGTAGTTTGCAAGACCCCGAGAGGATCCCGCTGATCAGGCTCTCATTAGCTGGCAGGGCTGGAAGGCGCACTCAACCCCGAGTAGACCCGCTGTCAGGCTCTCACTAGCTGGTAGGGCCGTAGGCATGCTTGGGGGGGTAAGGGAATACCCCGAGTGGATCCCGCTGCTCAGGCTCTCATTATCTAGCACGGCTGAAAGGCGCACTCGGCCCTGAGTAAACCCGTTGTCGGGCTCTCACTAGCTGGCAGGGTCGTAGCCTCGCTTGGGGGGGTAAGGGAATACCCCGAGAGGAACCCGCTGCTCAGGCTCTCATTAGCTGGCAGGGCTGGAAGGCGCACTCGTCCCCGAGTAGACCCGTTGTCAGGCTCTCAATAGCTGGCAGGACCGTAGGCTCGCTTGGGGGGAAAGGGAAAAAGGTTGGTAGTTTGCAAGACCCCGAGAGGATCCCGCTGCTCAGGCTCTCATTAGCTGGCAGGGCTGGAAGACGCACTCGGCCCCGAGTAGACCCGCTGTCATGCTCTCACTAGCTGGCAGGGTCGTAAGCTCGCTTAGGGGTAAGGGAATACCCCGAGAGGATCCCGCAGCTCAGGCTCTCATTAGCTAGCAGAGCTAGAAGGCGCACTCAGCCCCGAGTAGACCCGCTTCAGGCTCTTACTAGCTGACAGGGCCGTAGACTCGCTTGGAGGGTAAGGGTTTCAATTTGTGGTTTCTGGTGATGCCAGATGGGCCCTCTGATCGGGCTCCCATCAATTCGGTCGGGCCGAAGGCTTACTCGATAACGAATCGAAAAGGAAGAATAACTAAGTCAAGGTCCACCCCCGCCGTCAGGCTCTCACCTAGCTGACGAGGAAGATGGGACCCAGGATGAACATTGCAGAAAGCCTCACTACCAGGCTTGCAAATAGCCAACACTTGTTCTAAGTTGAGAAGGGGGAACTTATGGCCTTTTGGCACATAGCGTCTCGGCAATGGTTTCTCGACACGACTACTTGGCACACCCCTCTCGGCAAGATTTACTTAAGATAGTCTACGCAATGAACGAGTCGCGGTCATCACCTAAGAGCCTAATGCCCAAGCACGATTGCGGAAGCGCCAACAAACTACAATGAGTCAAAAACAACAATGAACAACTATAATGGTCTTTCGACAGGAAGCAGAAAAAAAACCAATTCCTTATATGGGCACCAAAATGTTACATGTCCCTAGGCATCTCGCCTATTACATAAAAAGTCAAAAAGGAAAAAATACTACAAGTTAAAGTGAAAAAAGGAAAAAACAGGCGGGAGGCTATCAGGCAGCGTCGTCTGAGGTCCCGCTAGAGCTCTCGATGAACGTCTCGCTGGAAGATTCACCGTCGGACCAGTCACACTGGTCGTGATCCAACGCCTCATCTTCGCCCTGAGATTCTCCCTCCCCTGCAGGCTTGGGGATGGGATCGAACAGCCAGGGCAGGACCCTGCGCGCAGTGAGTGTCTCGCCACCTTCATTCAAGAAGCCCAAGTCCCGCAGCACATCGATCACCATCGCAGATGCCTTTTGCGCATTCTCCCACATCATCACTTCGATTTTGTATTCCGAGAAGTAACAGCTTTTGAGCCTCTCATCCAGGGAAGGCGGGACCGGCGCCTTGACTCATTGCACAAGCTTGAACTTTGTCTTCAGCAGCTTGTTCTCGCACTCAAGGCCGGCCACCCTCGCCCGCAAAAGCTGGGCCTGGGCGGAATCTTGCGAGGATTTTGGGGTTAGAACTAGCATGAGATTACCGTAAGGCGAAAGACCTTTGAAGGTTTACATACCTCAGCCGCCAGGCGAAGGGCGAGAAGCTGCTGGGAAGCCACTAGTTCGGCCTTCAGGGTGTCCGTCTCAGCAACGACGGTTTCCCTTGATTTTATCGCAGCGACCAGGTTGCGCTCGAGGGTGATGCCGCGACGCGCAGTCTTGTGCGCGAGCACAAACGCGTGCATTTGGGCTTTGGCGGTGTCATAGGCGAGAGACAGAGTAAGCTCCTGGTCGAACACGCAAGCATCCTTCTAGTTGTAAAGCCTGAAACCAAGCGTGAAGGCCTCGCCGGTGACCGCGTCTCGCTCTGCCCAGGTAGGGAGAAGTGACGAGACTGAAACCCGGTTGGCTTCGGGATCCCACCGGAGCAGGGGCTGACCCTCTTCATCAATGAACTTCCCGCTGATGCCAAAGTTTCGGTGCCCTTTCGGCATTGGCTTGGTGAGGGCCTCGGCAGGGGTCTCGGCAACTTTCCCTGCGATAGTCGCTTCGCAAGCGGCGGGTGAGGTCTCGGTCGGGGTCTCGGCCAGGGTCTCGGCGAGGGACTTGCCCATGTCCGCCGTGCTTATTTTCTTCTTGGGAGGGGTCGGAGGAGGGGAGTTGGGCTTCCGCTTTCGGCCACTTGGTGTGGATGAGGAGCCGGGCTCCTTTCGGCAGGCTTGGGTGGCGGATTTGGCGAGAGACAGGGTGCTGGCGAAATCCCTAGCCTCATTGAAGGGCTGGCGGAGGGGAATTTTTCGTTCACCTGCGAAGGCTTTAACGATTAAAACTCATAACCTATGATAAAGGATTGCGAGAATGGGCCGAAAAAGTACCTTCTCCGGGAGGGACTGGCAGAAGGGAGTGTAGGTCACGCCGAAGGAACTGGACGTCGAAAACCTTCGACCCGAAGAACTCGACAAGGGCACCATCTCGCTTCCAAGGGCGGGAGGCTTGTAGGTCGCCTCGTCATACTGAACGGGCGTGAGGGGGATATTGCTGAAAGGCCCGAAAACAAAATCGAATTTTTGGACCCAATGGTGGTTTTTGTTGGCGATACCGCCAGTCTTCACTGATTACCCAGAAAAGAAAACCTCCCCCTTTTTAGCCCGGAAGTTGAACAACTTTTGGAAAACGGACATGCTAAAGTCGATCCTTTCTGCCTGCATGTAGCAGACAAAAACTATCAGGATGGCGACGCAGTTGGGGTTGAGCTGGGATGGCACTACCCCGTAATAACGAAGAGCCTGACACACCTCCGTCCAGAGGGGTAGGCGGAACCCTACCTCGAAGTGTTCTAAAGGTATGGCGATCTCCCCTTCCGGCGCATGGTTGATCCTGTCATCGTTCTCAGGATTTCGCACGACGAACTCCGGCGGGATGAAGTTCTCTGTTATCGAGAGGTATTCTGCCTGTGTCAGCCGGCAGGGCGGGAAGTTATGGTAAAGGAAGGTTTGCGTGTATTTAGAGCGTCCCTCGGTCTCGCCAGACGTCTTGATGAAAGGTGGAAAGGAATAGGAAAGTAGGCGAGAGGATCTGAGTTGCAAAGGGCAGCGCGAGCAAGGTAAAGAGAAAGACGAAGGCGCAAAATTAGGAAGAAATAAATGTGGTTGGTGGACTTGCCTATTTATAGAAAGAGAAGTAATTATTAGGGATATTCTGGGCAGCGGAAGTGCGGTTAGAGAATTTAGATAGTTGTTTCTTCGTATTCCACCCCACCTCACCGACGTCTCTCACCCCTGCAAATGGCGAAAAGCTTCCGGGAGCAGTCCCGGGTAAGAGCAAGGCAACATACACGTACGAAACACAAAAAAGGTGCAAAAACCAAGCACTCTGCAGGATAGATAAAATAGCAAAGAACATATAAATAAGTGCCAAGGGCATCTCGCTGGGCGAGAGCCTTAAAACAATAATAATTAACAACGAATGTTTTGAGGGTATAACGAGGGAAGGGTAGGCTGAGAGGTTGGGGGAAGGCAGTGCGAGACCCTACGAGGTTCAATACTGCTCCCAACGCCATCGGCCCCGACCTCGCCTTCCTGATCTCGGCGGCACCCGCGGGTAGTGGTAGGCAGTCAGGGTGGTGAGCCCCCGGTTGGCCAAGCGCAGCTGATCCCGCACTCGCGCGATATGCCTTCCAGGGGATGTCTCCTCGCATTCAACATGGCGCTCCTGCTTGCCGAGAAGGTGAGTGTAGTCCCTCTCGATCACAACCATCCGCCGCTCGACTGACTTTTCAAGTCTCGTCAACGCCTGCGAGTCGGCTTGGCGCATCGCAACGAGATTTATCGGGACTTTCGTTATCCGCTTTCACTGAGTTCTGCCGCTACCGTCGGCATCTAGATATTCCTACATGTCGCTGGGGTAAGGCAGTGACGAGATCGCCCCTCTTCTTCGTCGGCTTTCGCCTCCGCAGCCGTCAGATCTAACAGGAAAAATCTAGCCAAATCAAGCAAGGGCGAAAAGACTGGGTAAGGACCGTTTACCTATAACAAGGGGTGGGGTCTCAGCAGCAGATTGATGAGAAGGGCTTTGCTGCCATTCCACGCTTTTCCCAAAGAGCAGATGTATCGGTTTGCCCCGTCCCGAGCCATGCCTCGCGTGCTCCTGTGAATTGCTTACGACCAACTGGAGGGCAGTAGAGCCTTCTTCCGTCGGCGGCCGAGTCTCTAGCGCGGATACATTTGGTACAGTTATAACCCTCCCAGGCGAGAGGGGGAGATCAGTTACTGCGTTATCGAGATCGTTGGGCGCGGGAGTCTGGGGGCTCCGGTGGGTGAGCCTTGTGTTGTCGGTGGCGGGAGCTGCATGAAAATGGGTCAGCGAAACGAAAGTGAGTCACGCAGGATGAGTGACAGGAAAAGTTATCGGGATGGATCACGGGCTGGATTTGGGTAGTCGGGGGGGACGGCCTCCGAGCCCAGCGGCAGGTTCTCGCCGAGGGGATGAATCAACTCGGTATCTGTAGGAGGGTTATCAGCATCACTTTCTGGAACCTGTTAACAAGAAGGGAAGCATGTCAGACACGGCGAAGCGGGATTACACCAAAAAGTGAAGCAAGATGAATACCTCAGGCACGGAAGAGGGGTTCTCGGCGCGATCAGGGGTCGGGGAGGGCGAGGCAAGACCCTTCTTTGAGTGGTCTCGCCTGACAGACTTAGCCAGCCTCTTCTATAGCCGGGAAGGCGTGCTGGCCAACCTCTCGCGCATGAGCCAGGGGGCAACCCCAGCTCAGTTGGCACGGGCTCTCGCCTGAGCCACGACGAGACGATCTTGGAATTCTTTCGAAAGTGGCTTCTCTCTATGCTTGGCATACATCTTGACAACCTTGTGGGAGCTAAAGCGAAAGATGATGGCGACAACGGTGGCCTATGGGATGGCTCGACGACACATATATATACAGGACCAGGGTGGGGCCCACCCAAGATTCTCTTTCAGGTCGACATTGGCTCAGCGAATATTTGGGGTTGGACGTGTCTTTCCAAGCGCAAGGCTTGCTCGCAAAGAGCGGGGATTGTGTACAACCTCATATTCGTTGGGTAGGACCTAAACCCCCCAAGGACCAGGGTTAGGCTAGCCTTGGGCTATAGCTTTAGGCTAAAGGCCGGGTCACCAGCAGACGGGCGAGAGGGTTCCCGCCCATGGCGGGCGAGAGGGTTCCCGCCCAGGGCATGTGAGAGGGATTTTCCTCTGGTAGGCGAGATCTCCTCAAGGTCGGTATGGGGCGGGCAAAAAACTTACAGAGCGGCGGAAGGGTTTCCGCCTAGTGCGGTCCGGGGGTAGAATTACCAGATTGCCCTAGGGTAAAATTATCAGATTGCCCTCAGGTAAAATTACCAGAATACCCTCGGGTCTGCAGTTAGCTTTTTGCACAGCGGAATTACGTTGTTGACTGACCAGATACTGAAAATCTATAAATAGACCCATATGATATCTCAGAAGGCAAGTTTTCATATTTTCCTAAGTCCCTCTAGTACTTTTTGAGTTACTTCTAGCCCAGCAATTGGCTTTAGAAGGAAAACACTCAGAGATCTTCCGGGTTAGTGGAGGGACCTCTCAGCTGAGGCTTAGGGTCAGTTCTAGGTTTTTCGTCACTAGTCATGGGTCAAGATTTGGGAGAAGTGGTGTTAGCTACACCCGAAGGTCTGAACTCTCATTGAGTCCAGTTTTTAGCTTCAATAGTTCAATTATTCACAAATCCATTAGCCAGATAAAAGATAAATCTCAAGTAAGACTCATAGTGTGATGCGTGATTTTCTTTAAACATAAATTTACTCTCATGCAATACTTTTTATTAAACCTTCGCATTTATTGAGAAGAGTAAGAGTATGCTAAGTTTTTTTATTTAGCCTCCACAAGAGTTAGTAGTTCAATTGAAATAGAATTGATTTTGGCTTGGATATGAATTTATGGATAAATGTTGATAGCAGATGATAATTTCCTAGTTAATAATCTTAATAATTCAACATATTTTGAGCTTTATCAACATATATTTTTAATATTTTCTATTCATAGTTGGGATCATTTTAAGTATAAGTGCGCATACATAGGTCATATATCACTATGATGTTTTTTTATCATAGTTGAGATCATTCCAAGTATACATTCGCATACCTAGATTACATATCACTATGACACACATTTTTTCTTAATTTTTTTTACCTATTCTTTTTTACCATCATAGTTGGGATCATTCTAAATATGTATACATATACTTAAACCACATATCACTATGATATTTCTTTTTTTAAAAAAATTAATACCCATAAATGGTTATTTTAATAAGACACAACTAATAAAAATATATGGAAATTAAGCATGGGACAATGTGTATACAAAAATTAAAGCACAAATATTTTAGTGTATGATCAAAATAGAATAACTACATAAGTTTATGTCTTGGCTTACATCATTAACTTAGTTTTTGCTCACCCCTCCCGTTATTTTTAGAGGATAATATCAAAACATTGCATTGAAAGTAAACAAAAATTTTGGGCATAAAATAAATGCTTGAGTGAGATTTATCCAAAAAAATTTATTAACTTCAAATTCACTAATTGAACTCTTTGGATTGTTCAGTCATACCAATTAATTATCATTGAATATATCTAGAATAACCTATTAATTAAATTGAAAGAAGAATTAAGATCATTTAATTCGTGGTTAAATAAAATATTCTTCATCCAAATGGTAAGGATTATAACACTCCCACCTTCACACTTAAGTCATTTGCTAATCCCTAGCAAAGATACATTTTTACCATAAAAATACTTTAAAATGGTTTTACTAATAAGCACATAATCATACAAAAGAATGAAATTGAAATGTAAATAGCTTCCCTGAATTTGGAATGCTATCAACTTTATCCAATTGTTCTCTGTATAACCGCAGTTTCATAGAGTTTCATTCTCCTTTTTCTTAATGAGCTTCATCATTTAAATTCGTGTAAAACCTATAAACAAACCATCATATACAATTTTCCAAATTAATTGCTCAATTGATAAGTCAAACGAAATTGTAGTGTCGGGATCATGCGATATGTTAATATACAAGTGTTTATCTAGAGGTATCATAAGCAGTGCAGTCTATAATAAAATAAAACAGACGTAACAAGGTACATATGACATATCATAATACTCATTTTTTTGATTAGTGTCAGATCAAATATAATATGAAAGTAGTGCAGTAATCATCATGAAGTGTCAAAACAGATATAAGTGAAGTACAACAGACATCATTCAAAATACCATATCATAGAATAAATCACCATAATTGAAAAATGAAGATTTTCCTTTTTTAGAGCCTAGGATCACGCTTTGAAAACGATGCGTTAATATCTTTTGGAAAAAAGAGAATTGGCGTGCGCAGTCGTGTTTTTAATTGATTATTAAGTTCGAAATAAATGATCGACGAGATTTATCGAGGCGAGATATCAAGCTCAAAGTGTTTCAAGGATTTTTGAAAATCCAGTGAGCGCCTCAATTTTTAAATAACTCTCGGATATTTTGGGTAATCTGAGAAGGTGAAATGCTCAAACTCGTCTCGGGTGAAGAATTTTCCTCATGTCTTAGAAATGATTTTCGAGGTTGAAATTCGAGGAAAAAGGTGATTTCTAATAAGATGTCAGGTTTTGATTTGACGCGTGCAGATAAGTTGGTGATTATTCATGAATGAATAATAAAGATGTAACTTATAATAACTTTCCTAATCCGATTAAACTGTGATTAAAAAGAGCAGTTGAACTAATATCAGATCCTAATAATGGGTGAAACTCAAAAGAAGTTTCTAAAAATAAAAATGGAAATGAACTTGTCTCATATGAATGGAGATGAAACTGAACTTGTCTCCTATGAACGAAGAAGGAACTGAACTTTTCTAACGGAGAAGGAACTGAACTTTTCTCCTGGGAACAGAGACGAAACCGAACTTACCTCCTATGAACGGAGATGAAACTGAAGCCTCCTGAGAACGAAGTGATTGGACTACTAACTCTTTTCATTATTTCTTTATTCCAGTATTGCACTGGTCCAGTTATTTTTAATATTTTCCTTCAGTATTTTCCTTTCAGTACTTCAGTCTTATACTGCTCATGTTTATTTACATTCAGTTCAGTTATTTTCTTTCGGTACTCCGGTCCTGTACTGATCATGTACTTTCTATTCAGTTCTTTCCTTTCAAGTACTACTCTAGTCTCATACTAGTCTAGTTTATTTTTATACTTTATTTACAGTTCTTTCTGTTCAATATTATTCAAGTTTCATACTGGTCTAGTTTACTTTGGCACTTTATTTCAGTACGTTCAGTTAGGCATTTCATTTCCGCAGCTTATTTTAGCAACATTTTATTATCGTATTTAAATTACTATAATTTACTATTTCAGCATTATTAACACGAGTCGTGCTATGATGAGCAATTGGTTTTGAAAGGGTATTAGTTGGGGATAACCGAGAGTCGAGATATTCCTCCAGAGTTAGCCTCAAATAATGTGCTCTCATGCTCGTAGCGCTCCTTATCAAATATTGAACGACATGTTTAAAAAATATCATCTACTTGAATTATTTGATGTCAAGTAGGGCAGGCTGCCGCAAACTCGGTCTGCACCAGCAAATTGTTTAAATTGAAATGCTTGTAAATTGCTTGCTGTGAAAAGTGGAGGGTTAATCACTTTCGCAAACTGCTCGTACCGGTGCAGAAGGTCAATGACTCATGACAATAGTAGGATATGCACCACGGGTGACCGGTCGTTTTATTTTCCCTCTTGAGTTCCCTCCACTATCGGCCTAAATTTTCAGAATTCGCCAGATGTCGCTCACATCCAAAAAGTACACTTGGTTGTACACAAGGACATAGGTTATGTGATATGACCGCACCTAGAAGTGATATGATTTGCCATTATCACTAACGACCACATCGATGAGGCCCGCGAGGCTTGTTGTCTCGCTTAAAGAGAAGCAGTCCAATCTATGTCAATATAGTGGGTGTGTGCGGGTTTTGAATACATATAGTGTGTGCGGGTTTGAATACCTGTAGTGTGCGCAGTTTGAATACTAGCTGTGTGCATAAGTTTGAATGCCTACAGTGTCCGCGAGTTTGAACACATGCGATGTGTTGGTGTGTTTTGAATGTCTGCGGTGTGAATACATGTTATGAGCACCTATTGGTTGTGAATGCTAGTTGAGCGTCTTTTCAAATAATCGATGTTTGATGCTACTTTATAGTTATTTTAAGTTGTTTTCTTTCAGATATTTGCTCCTAGTTTAAGAAATGATAATGCACTATATTGAAATGCTGCTATTGATAACTTCTCACAAAAAAGTTATCTAGCTCAATTTTTAGACTTAATATACATTCTAAGTGCTTAAAATGAGTTTAAATGGATTATAAATAAAAGTAAATTCATATTTATTTAATTTGTGACTAATCTGGTCTTTTTTCTATGTATTAGCGCAAGAAATGCCAAAGAAATCTGCTTGGAGAATTAAAATCTGCCCAAATATCGTTTGTTGGAAAAAAAGTTGCAACATCTGAAAAAAAGGTTGCAACGTCTGGATGAATTTCAAAATTCAAAATTCAAAAATTACGTTATTTTCAATTTTGGAAAAAGGCATCTTTTGGGGAAAGGGTTGGACGTTTTTTATGGAGGATTATTCAGGAGTTATTCATTATTCATCATCTTGAGGAGAGAAGGAGTTCTTCATCTAGGGTTTTCAAAAATCCTCCGTTCAAGGGCCGGCTGAAGCAAGGAAGACGACGGATCTCCGGGTTGATCGAGCGATGGACGTCGAAAGGAGAATCCTACAACGTTTATTTGTCAATTTCATCATGTATTGTAAGATCTCTTCAAAAGCTTTGTGTGTTTCCTCCGTCGTCATGAACTAATTCTTTTTAATCTTGTATTGTGAGAGTACTATGACTTGTTTGATGACGTTCTTATAATTTTCCTTCATGATTGTTTAGTGAATGTCATTTATCGAATTTAAGATCTTTATTTTGAAGCTTTTGGCCAAGCTTTTGCTTTTCTATTGTGCTCCATAAATTGAAGAGAAGTTGCGCAAGTGCGTCTTAGATTTGGTATAACATTTGAAGGGGGAAAGAGATTTCTTCTTGATGTTAACAACTTTGGTTTTTGATCTTTATGCGGTAATTGTTTCACCTAAGGAGAAATAAAGACTAGAGATTTCTGATATCGAGAGATACATATCTTCTACTCTAAAATGATTGCAAGACGTTTCACCACACATACTCATGAAGTCACCTTTTTAATTTCATCATGCTAGGCATGTGAAATCATGATACAAGATTAGTTTTTCAATTGATAAAAAGTATTCCCTCAAGTAATTATAGTTTATTTTTAATTAAACATTTTTATTTATAGTTTTTAATAATTATAACATCATCATTCTTAACTTACTTGGATTTAGAGAAAAGACAAAACTAATATTTGCAAGCACTAAATATAACACCTCTCCATGGGAATGATCTTTATTCACATTGTATTACTTGATTCGACGGGTGCACTTGCGTGTAATACGTATACCCGTTTCAGGCGTATCAAATTTTTGGTGCCGTTACCAGGAATGTGCAAATAATTTAGTGTTTCTTTCTTGCAATATTAGTAAATTCTGAGTATTTAGAGCTCAAGTTTTTAATTTATTCTTATATTTATTTATAATGTTGTCTAGTGCATGTTTTTGTTTTAAAATTTTTTTAAAATCTATTTTTTAATTTTTTTGTTTTAATTTATTTTTAAAAATTTATAAAGCAGGTTATCCGTATCTGAAATAATTTTCGTGTGTAGTTTATTTTTTGCAAAGAAGAGTTAATTTCATTTTATTCACATCCATTAGAAAAATGTAGACATATGTGAGATGTGAGTGGTGTGGTTCGTTTAGTCATACTACTGATGCATGTTATATGGGGAATGTAGAGTATCATTCGTGGCTCGCAAAACATAGAGAATATTTAGGTTCCCAATATTGTGCAGCAAATCATCATAATTTAATGTCTGCACGTCAAATAGTTCCTCGATCTTATGACTCGACTCTTTGGTTATCGAGTAGTAATGTTAGGGAGTGTTTATTTTGTCATAATATGGACCACATTTTGAAGGATTGTGTAGCTTATAAAAGAGAGAGGGAGAAAAATTACGAATCAGACATCGAGATCATATCTACTATTGCAGTACCACAATTTTTGTGTGGGACTATTGCGGATAAGCCCCTTATAATTGTGGGTCTGTATATTAATAATGATGGATCACCTCCCCATCCACATTCATCACCTAGTTTTGATCCACCAGCAAAGGAACTCAAGCATACATATTCTAAATTAGATATTAATAGTGTTGCTCCATTTTCTTTGCAAAACTTTTCTACATCTATTTTTGTCGATCCCATCGAAGATATTGCACAGGGTGATAATCTAGAACCTATGGCTGCGACAAAGTGGGATGGTGATATTATTATCTCAGATGAGGGGAATGATTCTTTGGAACATGATGATGCGCCAACATGGGATGCAGCTAATATCCTTTCTGAAGAGGAGGTTTGCACTTCTTCATTAGAGGAGGAGGTCCAACTCACCACTGAGGACCTTGAGTTCTCAGGTCCCCCTTGTTATGATGTTTACGATACCGACATCGATCAATTCATAGAACCTACTGTGAGTGAAACCAGCATCACTCCTATGATTAAAAATCACATATGCATTTCTTCTATTTTATTTCATAATCTTCTTTCATTATCTGAGCCTAAGCAAGTTGATGTGTCACAAATGCTTTAGGAGGTTATTGTACACTTTCCTTAAGTTGATGAGATGAGTATCCCCTTATATGAGGAGGTTGAGTCCTCCCCCATAGTGGAAGTCCCTTTCATTTTTTTCCCTCTTTGCAGCCTTCCTGTTGATGAATATACCTTATTGGGCAAGGATACATATTTTGGTGAGGTAAGTGAGGAGCATTCCTCCTACTCTTCTTACTTTTTGTTCCCTCTACCTGCGATGAACATGTATTATTATTTAGGTAAAGAGATGGTTGTTCTATCATCGCATTGGTACCCGTTATCAACCCGAATATTAGAACAATTATTTGTTCATTTTTCTTTTCACCGTCCAATAATTTAGAATTTTAAAATTTCTGAATAAGTCATGATGGGGTGACAATAAACTCAATAGTTATCCTTCGTTTATTACATATTATGTTTTAATTTTTCTGTCCATTTTTGTAGTCCCATAGTAAATTAGAGAGCGTAGTGTGACGGGCTTCGTGAGAGCAACAACCAATATTATTATCTTCTTTTCAATTCTATTTTGTCTTCGTTATATGTGTTATGAGTGGATTATCTGGTGATGATAGTTTTATCTTTCTAGACATTATATTTTGTGGTTTGTTATATATGGTGATAGTTTGTCACGATGCTCGAAAACTTTTTGATTATTTCTTTTATCATGGTAATACACTGCGCGCTCATGGTTTCATCTCACGATTATCTTGCCCCGTATGATTATTACTTTGAATTAAATTTTGATCTTCTATGGTTGTTTAGTACATATAATAAATTAAAATTAATAAGTCGGCTCGTTGTGATAGTGAGTCTTTATGGCTTATTATATGATGATAATTAAACATAATTTATTGAGGTGTATTATTTTTATTGTGCTTTGTGATATGTTTTTATGACATATTGATGTTCTGTATGTTGGTTATTGCGAGACACTCTTATTTTGTCTACCTTTAAGCTAATCTAAAAAAATAAAATTATTTTTCTATTATGCTTGTTGTGTTATGTTATGGTGTAGCATGATGTTATGAGTTGTGTTGTTTATTTGATGATTTCTACAATGACGTAATCTTAATACTCTGGAGTATTATTAGAATGAAAAAAATGAAAGTGTCTTACCTTACATGATCCTGATATGCTTGTATCACTTGTGATGATTTTTGTTGATACACATAAAATTTGACAAAATTTCATTTCGCGTTTTAACATTTGTATATGTCCAAGATTTGAGTTTTACAGGCTACAACACGTGGCTAGGATTGCTGATGGACATTCTATAATAGAGTAAATGAGGTACATCATCGAGAAAGTAATAGACAACCATGCAGACACTCCAATTTTCAGGGAAGTATTTAAATTTCAAAGCTCATTTTGCCATTTTCTTTATGTGTTGATTAGTAAAAAAATGTTTTTTTAAATGAAATTTCTTGGGTATTAAAGTCACTTTGCTAGGGACTAGCAAAGACAAAAAATGTGGGGGTGGGGGTGGTATAACCCTCATTAATTGGGTAAGTAGTGAACTTTTGTAATAATAATGGTTGATCCTACTTCTTGGCATTATTAACGAATAAGTTATTCAATTCTATTTGATGATTAATGTTTGTAGGATGGTCATTTTTAATGGTTTACATTTTTGATTTGAAGTTAGTGAGATGAGTAAAGACTCTTTTAAGTATTTCTGTATCCACAATATTCTTTAAAAAAATTTTCTTCCTAAAAATTGATCCTCACTGACTTCTAAAAGTAATGATGGAAGGGTTAGCCTGAACCGAGTCGGAGATGTAAACCAAAGCGTTGAGATGTCTAGTTGATTTGTAAGAATAATTAGGACTTATCTTTGATCAATTCGTGCATCACTACCAATATTTGATCATCTACTGACGTGTGAGCTTGAACCTTGAATTTTCATGTATCATTTCCCTATATTTCTAATAGTTATTTTTTAGTAAGTTCTTCAACTATCAGTGATTGTAAAAAAATATATGAGTCGTAGTGATATGTGGCCCGAGTGTGTGTACACCAACTTGGAACGATCTCTATTATGACTATGAAAAAGGATTAAAAAAGAGAATGTGTCATAGTGATATGCAACCTACATATGTATATTCATACTTGTAATGATCCCAACTATGATTAACAAAAATGAATATAATATAAAAAATATCATAGTGATATGTGGCCTAAGTGTGTGTACACCTACTTGGAATGATCACAATAATGAACTAAAATTGTGATAATAAAAAAAATGAATTTCATAGTTTGGAGAGTTACTAAGTATATCAACAAGGGAAATACCTTTCACTATCGTAATTTATTTCTAACCAACCCAGAGTCATTACCACCGTCATTTCTTATATTTTCTTATCAAATTAAACTACTAACTCTAGTGGAGGTTAAGTCAAAGACTTGGCTTATTTTCATTCCTTCTTAGTTATTGAGGAATTTCGATGAGAAAAATTTAGTGGAGTCAATGATTTTAAAGGATAGCACACAACACAATAGAAAGTTTAATTGAGCATTAACTTTTATCAAACTAATGAATATTTAATTATTTTGAACCATTAATATTTGACAAGTCCTCAATCGGTTAAATCGAAACTCTTGAGTAGACATTCTTTAATTTTGTTTGAAAAGAAGGATCATAAAAGTTTTATATTTTGATGACTATATCCTCACTCATTTCGATGATTGAAATTAGCTTTGCTAGGAACTAGCAAAAATTTAAGTGTGGAGGTGTGATAACTTCTCACAAAGAAGTTATTTAGCTCAATTTTTATACTTAATATACGTTCTAAGTGCTTAAAACGAGTTTAAATGGATTATAAAAAATAAATTCAAGTTTATGTAATTTGTGGCTAATCCGGTCTTTTTCCTATGTATTAGCGCAAGAAAAGCCAAAGAAATATGCTTGGAGAATCAAAATCTACTCAAATATCATTTGCTGGAAAAAAAGGTTGCAACCTCTGAAAAAAGGTTGCAACGTCTCGACGAATTTCAAATTTCAAAATTCAAAAATTACGCAATTTGCAATTTTGGAAAGCGACATCCTTTGTGGAAAGGGTTGGACGTTTTTTATGGAGGATTATTCAGGAGTTATTCATTATTCATTATCTTGAGGAGAGAGAGAGTTCTTCATCTAGGGTTTTCAAAAATCCTTCGTTCAAGGGGCGGTCAAAGAAAGGAAGACAACGAATTTCCAGGTTGATCGAGCGAGGGACGTCGAAAGGAGAATCCTACAACATTTATTTGTCAATTTCATCATGTATTCTAAGATCTCTCCAAAAGCTTTGTGTGTTTCCTCTGTCGCCATGAACTAATTCTTTTTAATCTTGTATTGTGATAGTACTATGACTTGTTTGATGACGTTCTTATAATTTTCCTTCATGATTGTTTGGTGAATGTTCTTTATTGAATTTAAGATCTTTATTTTGAAGCTTTTGGCCAAGGTTTCACTTTTTTACTGCGCTCCATAAATCGAGAGAGGAGTTGTGCAAGTGCATCTTAGATTCAGCATAACATTTGAAGGGAGAAATAGATTTCCTCTTGATGTTAGCAACTTTGGTTTTTGATCCTTATGCGGTACTTATTTCATCTAAGAGAAAATAAAGACTAGAGATTTCCGATATCGAGAGATACAGATCTTCTACTCTAAAATTGCTGCAAGATGTTTCACCAGACATACTCATGAAGTCACCTTTTTAATTTCATCATGCTAGGCATAGAAAATCATGATACAAGATTAGTTTTTCAATTGATAAAAAGTATTCCCTCAAGTAATTGTAGTTTATTTTTAATTAAGCATTTTTATTTATAGTTTTCAATAATTATAACATCATCATTCTTAACATACTTGGATTTAGAGAAAAGACATAACTAGTATTTACAAGCACTAAATATAACACCTTTCCGTGGGAACAATCTTTATTCACATTGTATTACTTGATTCGACGCGCGCACTTGCGTGTAATACATATACCCATTTTGGGCGTATCAGCTACTAATCCTCTCATGCTTCAACTATTTATTTTTGTTGGCTACATGAGCTCATCCTCAAAATATGGATCTAGGGAGGAGATGTATTTTCACTTATCTCTGCGACTAATGGTTATTTTAATAATCATTCACAGGAGATGTAACACCGTAAAGTCCAACTTTCATAGGACGGTACGCCAGCTGACATGAATACCAGAGCAGAGGCACCCACATCGTCTCCAGACTTTCGAGATGTGAGTTCCTAAAGCGCAGATTTGAGAGAGAGTGTGTGTGAAAGTTTTAGTAGTAGTAGTCCTTTTGAAGCTCACAGGCTCGTTTGTATAAATAGTAGCTACAGTCTATATTTTTTACTCTATTAAACATATATATTGTTATATATAATTAAGTGGCTTCCTGTTATTGCTTCTGCAAATCTGTGATGTGATGTGAATATTGTGATTCAAGTCATACAAAACGATCAATTAGTGCTTGGTAGAGTGTGTCGTTGCCACTTAGAAAGCACTAGGTGAACGTCTTGGGCAGTAAGGCCCGTCTTCGACCCGACTCGGGCTAAGGTTGGGGGAGGGGATAATACATCCTGCCCCCTTCCGGGGCAGTATCAGACATCGCGTGACTAGTCAACCTAGGCCGGTGCGGCATCGAGCGTCCCTTTCCCGACCATCCTAGGTCGAGGCGGCGCTGAGTGTCCCGCCACCAGCCGCCTGAGGCTGGGGCGGCGCCAGACACCACGTGCCCGACCAGCCTCGGCGGAGCAGGTGCCGGGCGGCCCGCGCCACCACCGCCCTCCGCGTGGCTGCGCCCTCTCCTACCGTGGAGGGTCGCTCTGCCGGCCTCGAACCCCTCTTCCTCCGCTGGCGGCCGTCCGCCGCCTTGTTGGTCGTCTGCTCATGGCGGGCCTTTGTCGTCGTCTGATCACCCCATCGCGATCACCGTCATCTGTCACACGAGTAATCACCTGCGTAACCACACACTAACCACTAAGGTTATTGGAAAATATTATTCATTAAATAATGACATACATATAGTCAAAATCGTAGTAATCACATAAGCCTGAAACTACAGTGGATGTGGTCTACAAATAATAATTTTTGGTGGTTACGTGTGCGGATAACCGTATAACCACCATAACCACCTCTTGTAGCCTATAAAAAGGCCTCAGGACCCTCTTCATTTCTAGTTTCTCTCCTCCCAGCTTGCTTATTTCTCAAGTCGGAGCTCTGTCGGAATTCTCCTACAAGTCTCCTCCACCAGCCGGGCCGCCAGAGAATTTGTCTAAGTTCACGTCGCTCTTGGGAAGGTGTTCGGCGCGCCACTCTAGAGAGCTTTCTAAGTACACAACGCCACCCAAGCCACCACCAACACATCTCAGCGCGCTCCGCCACGGAGTTGCCCGCCAAGCAGTGTTCGAGAACGCTCGACTCCATCAAAGCACAAAAAAGAATCAGCTTCGGGTGAGGCGTTATGTCGCCTACCAAGCAATCTACAATATCTCATCTCACTATTCTAACGAGCAGCGGCCTGCCGCCCTCAGTTCTCCGCATAATTTGTAAATATCCATCAATAGTGAAGTTTGACTGGCACCGTATCAGTCACGTTGTTTTTTACCCAATTGAGGGGTTTTCCCACATTAAAATTGTCTTGTGCTTCTGATTTTTTTATGACAGTGTGTGCACTCGACCGTTCCACGGGCTAAGCCGGACTAGTTTACTCTGATCTATCAGGAGGGTTGACTTGGGTGCATCAGAGAAAATTCTAGTTCCGACACTGATTACAAGTTTCATATGTTG
Source organism: Platanthera guangdongensis (assembly GCA_039583875.1). NCBI lineage: Eukaryota > Viridiplantae > Streptophyta > Magnoliopsida > Asparagales > Orchidaceae > Platanthera > Platanthera guangdongensis. The sequence continues at coordinate 4,431,309 of CM077150.1, read as the reverse complement.
CATGAGCCGCTAAATTCATGCAATTGTGATTCATTATAAGGTTTTATATGTTGCATGGGCCACTAAATTCATTACTAACAATAGTAGTTAGATTCATACCATCTTTGATTTCACCATCATAATGATGATTAATATAGTGCATTATGTTTAGAAATTCATTAAATATTAAATCTATTATAATATTTAGTGTTTAGCTTGGAAAAAAATACTTAGGATGCGTAATGCAAAACCCTAATTAAATAAATAAATAATAATTATTTATTTAACAGGAAAAGTTGGTTCGTGGTGGAAAATAAAAACCCGATTTCTGGGGCGGGGGCTGTGGAACTATTTGAATCATCGCTTCTCCCGACGAAAAGGCCTCTCTCTCTCCTCTCTCTCCTCTCTCTCTCTCTTCGCCTGTTGCGGCTCCTTTGTTTCTCTCTCTCTCCTAGGGTTTTTTCTTCCCTATCTACGCCCGTCTATCGTCTTTTCCGCCCCTAGGGTTTCGGCTTTGAATCATCATCATCATCATCGGGGCTCTTCTCAGGATCTAGTCGCGATTTTCAATACAGCGCGACGGTTTCGGATCCAACCATGGCGGCTGTTGCCTCAGCTGCAGATCGTATCCTTTTTCGTTACCGCCTTTTGTATCTTTTTTCTTCCGTTTTTCTTCCGTTTTTCTTCGTTTCTTTCGGCCCCGTTCTATTGGATCCGAATCCATTTGGCTTTGATTCTTCGCCGTTGTCCCCCACGCTATAATTGAAGGCCTTTGATAGGGCTTATTGCAGATCGGAGATCTAGATTTATGTAGCAAGTGTTATCCCGGAGGGAAAAAAATTATTTCAATATTTCTTCGAAATTAATGCCTTTTCGATTGTTTTGAATATTCGCCGGCGGGTTTGTTTTGTTTAAATCTATTAGATTCCGATCTGGAATCATAATTTGACCATCGTATATCGTTGTGGATTTGTCTTGCTCCTTAATTTCTTATCTTTCACAGAAACTGCAGATTTACTGCAGAAGCTATCGATGGAATCCAAGAACAAGACACACGAGGCTCATGAGGTTGCCAAGAAGGTATAATTGTTCCTTTAATCTGATTTTAATGGAGATTGCCTGATTTCTTCCTCCCTGAATTTCGGGCGATAGTTTTTGTAGATTGATTTGTAACATTTCTTTGTTAAATCGAGCAGCCCTCTGGAATTCAGTATGGATCTGCAAACGGCGTAGAGGCGCCGAAGTTTCAGATGCCATCTTCAGAGCGTTCTCTGACTCCTGTGCTTCCTGAGTATGCAGATCATAATATTTGCTACCTGCCCAATGGATATCCTTCAACAGCTTATTATTATGGAGGTGATTCTAATTCTCTGCTTTTCATTGTTGCTTTTAGCCTTGAAGTTTTCTACAGAATCAAAAAATTTAGTTATTTTTACCAGTATTCTCCTCACCATATGATTTTATTGGTAATTCACCCTAATTTCTTATTACTAACACAACATGTTTGCTCTGTTTGAGATAGCTGTGCCGGTTTGGCGGTGGTGTGCCAAAATTGTGGTAGTTAATGCAGTGGTGACGGTTTGACCATGCTTAAGGCTCCGTTTGGCACGGTGGTGGCAGTCATGAACATAGGGGTTAATTGTTATTCGTTAACGCCCTCCTAAGGAACTTCATCCACTTTTATGTTCAAACGGATGATGTTTGTTAGGCGATCCTTAACAAATGACAGTTTAACCCATGCGTTTACGACCACCACCACCGTGCCAAACGGAGCTTTAATCTCCTAGAATAGCTCTTTTTTCCTCAAATTCCGCCTTTTACATGTGCACATTCATGCCTGCTAAAATTGTGGTGGCTTTTTGACGTAAAATGGCCTCGTGATTGCACTGGCATAACCGCTTCCTAGCTTTTTCATTACTAACCTCCACCTCTTCCAAACAGGGCCTTGGTCAAATCGCATATTATGTTTTTTCTTTAACATTGGATGTGTTAACTAGCCACATGCCAATTGATAAAACCAAATGACAATTGGCTCTCAAAGTTGTGATCTTTGTGGATTCTACTTTACTCTTCACCTTGTTATTAGGAGGGTTATTTTTGTGTTTGCAGTAATATTTCTGATCCATGTATCAAAATTTCAGAATTCTTATCGAGTCAACACCATCTAATTATGGTGTTTCTTCGAAGGAGTAAATCGACGTGTTGACATATACCTATATTAAATTGTTTAATGGTATGCTTCGAAGGTGTTGTATGTTGTAATGTTAGGATGCAATGCGACTGTTAGGAATTTTTATAAGAATTTTTTGTTTGACTCCTTGTAAACTGACACATTAATGAAAAAGATGTGTTCTAAGTCCATTTTTAAAAAATCCTTATAGTTTTATGTCCTTGTGAACAAGCACAATTAGAAGCTACTAGTTTAATCTTAATATAATTAGCTCCCTATTGCATTTCTTCGCCGCATCCAAGCAATTCTTGCCTCAAAATGTTTAGGCCAAAGTAGATAAAAGGTGCTAGGGTTGTTCCAAATCCAATCGTAATGTTAAATTACTCTCTAACATGATGAAAATCAATATATTTTCGTAGTTCTGGGTCCGTGATTTTACTTCAGGTGGATGTAAGAGCAAGCAGTGAAGGAAAAATTATTAATACAAGGGAGCTCTTTATTGTGACTAAACCTTTTGCTTTGGTTGCACTGTTGCACACTGATATAGAGATTTAAACACTAAATTTGAAAAATATTATTGTTATCGATTGTTCAAACTATGGGGACTTACATTTATCTGAACTGCCATTTTAATATTGCAGGTTATGATGGTTCAGTGAGTGAGTGGGACTATTCTCGATACCCCGAAGGAGTGGAGATGCCACATGTAATAGTTATATGTTTATCATCAATAAGTTTTCATTCTTTGCAAAATTTACAATTATTATTTATAAATTTGCATGATGCAATGTGCTCACAAATAATATTTCTAAGCCATTTAATGATTATTTTTAAAGAAATAGCTTTTTTAGATGCCTTAGACTATGCTTTCCTCTTATCATGTTGGAATTAAAAATTGCCTTGGTTGTTCTATTTCCTACTCATCAGGGAGTCTATGGTGATATGTATGGTTATGGATATTCTCCTTATGGTGCATATCACTCTTCTGGTTCTCCGGTACAACCCTTGGGCCATGATACCCAAATGTATGGTGCTCAACACTACCAGTACCCCTCTCCATATTTTCAACCGCAAACAGCCATGAACGGAACTTACGCCAACCATTCCGCTCCACGTTCTGATGCCAATTCCACCGCTGTTGCCGATAAGCCCTCCACTACTGTAGATTCCCTCAAATCAAATTCATCTATGGTTATCAATGAAACTGCTAATGGGAGCAACGAGTCCGTTCTTCTAAAGCAAAACCAACAAAATTCGTCGCTGGCTTCAAATGCTGTGTACGGTAGAGGCGGTCTGGTCGGTGTACACCCTTCTACTGGGTACCAGGATCCAAGGTACAATTTCGATGGCATGCGATCGCCTGTTTCGTGGTACGACGGATCTTCGTTCTCCGATGTTTATGCAAGGTCAGCGATTTCGAATCCCGCATCCTCGACCGCTACCCACACCACTAATTCAGATTCATCGAGAAACCAAAATGCGCGTGCAGTACCCCAACTTATGGTATGTGATTCATCTGTTTTTTCGAAGTCGTGTCATATTCAGTAATTCTGATTAAGTGATAATATTATTATGAAAGTTCGTCTGAAGTTTGATTTACCCGCAGGGATACCATGCTCCTAGACCAACTCCGGGGATGGGACCACAAACTCCTGGAATCATGAACAGGATGTACCCTAGCAACCAAATGTATGAGCAGTGTAGTAATGTGTATAGACCCGGCATTGGGTTTGGATCGAGTTTATATGATCCCCAAATCAATGGCCGGTGGGGGATGTTCGTGGATGGAAAATACAAGCCTCGGGGCCGAGGAAATGGATTTTATGGTTACGGAAATGAGAATTTAGACGGATTAAGCGAGTTAAATAGAGGGCCTAGAGCCAACCGCTTTAAAAATTTGAAGGTTCCGCGCCTGAAAATGCCGAGGATTCTAGTGTTTTCCCCCATGGAGAGCAATACAACAGAGCTGATTTCTCCGATAGGTACTCGGAGGCCAAGTTCTTTGTTATCAAATCGTACAGCGAAGATGATGTGCACAAAAGTATCAAGTATGGGGTGTGGGCAAGCACTCCCAATGGAAACAAGAAGCTCGATTCTGCATACAAGGAGGCTCAGGGAAAGACAGTGGAATGCCCCGTGTTCTTGTTGTTCTCTGTATGAAAAATTTCTTACCTTAATTAGGCTCGGTTTGGAGAAACTGTGGAGTTTGAGCTATGGCGTTTTGAATTTTTGGTGGCATCTTTTTGCCCTAAATATTATCTCTTCTGGGGGTCTCAGCGTCCACGACCGCTAAAGCCCGACCACACCCATATGGATGTGGTGGCGTTTTGATCAAATAGCACTCGTGATCGCACCTACCTAAACATTACCTGCATTTTTCATAATTGCATTCACAACTGCCGCCACTTGCCACCATTCTCACAAGCAGGACCCAAAATGTCTTTTTTTTTAAACATTTTACTTGTACTAATCTCTTGTATGCCTGAATAACAGGTAAATACCAGCGGGCAGTTTGTTGGTGTTGCCGAGATGGTCGGTCCCGTCGACTTCAATAAGACTGTTGATTACTGGCAGCAGGATAAGTGGAACGGTTGCTTCGATCTCAAGTGGCACATTGTAAAAGATGTGCCGAACAACATTCTCAAGCACATAACCATCGAGAACAACGATAACAAGCCGGTTACGAACAGCAGAGACACTCAGGAGGTTTGAAGAACTTGCTTGTGACTGTTTAATTCTCAAGTTTTGTAGTCATCTACTCTATCCTTCAAATTTGTTCTTCTTGTTGCAGGTTAAACTGGAGCAAGGCCTTCAGTTGCTTAAGATTTTCAAGGAGCATACCAGCAAGACATCCATTTTGGATGATTTTGGCTTCTATGAGGCTCGTCAGAAAGTGATTCAGGAAAAGAGGTCCAAACAGCAGCAGCTAAGCAAACCGGTATGATAAAAAGTTCCTGCTGCATGCACCCCTTTGAATAATCTTTTCTGTCGGTAGCAAATTATAAGTTCTACATATGATTAAAGTCATTCATGATTTATTTGTCCATTGCATTTTTACAGATGGTTGAGGTAAAACAAGCCAACCCCGTTGAGGATAAAGGCAAAGAGGGGTTCACAGTGAGCCCAGGCTTGCCGAAACCTCTGCAACCTGTCACTGTCTTGAAGAAGGAAGCCAGCTCAGCATGCCTCGGCGAGCGTAAGCAATCTGCAGATAACACTTTGTTATCGGATGCTGCCGACGCCCGGAAGGGATCAAGGACCGCGCCTGAGAAGAAGATAACTTCAAATGGTGCTGCAAATACCTGTTAATCCTGATCTTCTCATCATAGCTGCTGCCTTGGATTTTCGCCGGAGTCTGTTTCGGCTTCTGCAGTGGCTGGTGAAAATGGCTCGAGGTAACCCGCAGTCCTAATTCGAGCTCCGTAAAGGTCCGGTTCATGTGGCTTTGATTCACATTTCACTGAGTTCTTACTTGGTAGAGGCTAATCTCATGTTCTGCCATGCTCTTCTTCCCTGTTTTGAAATTCTTGTAGTTAGGTGCTGCGAGTCGATGCTAATGGTTCCTAGTGGTTTGGATTCAGCTTTTTCTTCTTCTTTTTTCGTCCTTTGAATGTTTTATGCACCTGGTTTTCTTCGCCATTGTAGCCTTTTCTTTTGGCTGTGTTTTTGTGATTCTAGAGAAGTGGTGTATGGTGTTTTTTGGGACATCAAGGTTTTTTTTAGTTTTTGTAAAGAGGCCTTCTTCTCCGAGGCTTTTTATATGGATTGCTTTATGCAATATGATGATGAGAGAGTTGCAAGGTCTAAAATGTTTCATATGTTTTTCCCTTTCTCTTGTGTATTTTATGGTGCTCTTCGTCATTTATTCTCTTTTTATGTGTTCGGATTGAAACTCGCTTTTGAGCTGGAGGTGCCTTAGGGGGGGATTATAAGCTTGGAAGACATTATTCACGTTAGATTTCGGCTCTGTTTGTAATAGCTGCTGGGGTGATGTGAAATTGTGGTAGAAAATACTAAGGCTCCGTTTGGCATGGTAGTGGTGGTCATGAATACTGGGTTAAACTGTCATTTGTTAACGCTCATCCACTTTTATGTTCAAACATATGATGTTTGTTAGGTGATACTTAACAAATAATGTTTTAACTCATGCGTTTACGAACGCCAGCACCATGCCAAACGGAGCCTAAGACGACGGCGTTTCGCTTGCGTTTTCTGGGAAAATAGTTGTATTAGCCCAATTTCACTCAGTGGTTTGAGGTTACATTTCGAACACTCAATCACCCTTGTATGAATGTGGTCACATTTTGTCTTAAAATATCCTTTTGTAGGAAAATAGCTCGAGTTTTACAGAAGTGTGTTCACCTCTCCTGCCGCTCTCCTATACATTAGTGTTCATGACTGCATTTATCCAAACATATGTGCGTTTTAAGCCACTGCATTCATAGCACCCACCGCTATCCAAATCCAAATAGGATTCAGAGGAGGTTTTATTAATTAATGAAAACCACAACAGTAGATAGAATTCTCATATCTTTGCATGCAGATGTGGTGGAAGATGTTTAATTGATGTGTGAATCATTTGTTGATTCATTACTGGATTTGTTTAGTGGACCACACCTGATTGTGTTCCAAAAGGCGACTCCTGTAGCCGGATAGAAAAAAGATAGATCGCGAATGATCGAGATGTGATTTGCGTAAACCCTCTTATTTTTACCGGTCAAGCGGTCACGACAGCATGAATCGGATCTTAACGGTTGTGACCGCTTGACCGGTGGAAATAAGCCCCCCCACCCCCCCCCCCCCCCCCCAATGGAGCCTTATTGTGCCGATTGCTCAAAACACCTTTCTTGAAAAAAATTATTTTGAAAAAACTTCTCATCCAAACAATGTAAAAAGGACGGTGACAGTGAGTATAACTTAACAGATCCCAAGTAATTGTAAAAGAACTGGGGATTACATGAGCTTGGACTGTTATGCAGCCTACTGTTTTTGAATTCCAAGGCTGTATGGGTGGGAAATGAAAGTTAAAAGGCTTAAAGCTTGATTGTTAAGCAACACACCATATTCAAATTTTCAAAACAATATCATATAAAGCCAACAAGTGGCACTCTCCTCTTATTTATTGGGTGGTAGATCTTAGTTGCTTCATACCCAAGAAATATCTGATGATATTAAGGTCAACTGAGAATGTGGACGACACGAGACGTGTTTTTTTTCTCTCTTCTTTGCTTAATACCCAAGCGCACGAACCCGCAACCGGGCGGTGCCATCCGCGCGATTGGCACGAATCTGCCCCGCCAAACGGGACCAAAAGAGAACCTTTAGTATGACACTCAATGAAAAAAATATAGGTATTCAAAGATTCATGATAGCGAGACCAACTGTTCCCTCCTGTATGAAAATATTTTATTTATTTTTGTCCTCCCTTTATATATAAATATTATATTTAATTATTAAGGGAAGGCTTCTCGGTGGCCGGCATGTGGTGTGATGAAACTTTTATTTATTTATTAATAATGGGATCGGTGATTGGATAAAGCAGTGCTGCGTGGCATAATGCAGTATAAATTTGTACGTGGCTGCACGTGGGAAGGAAAGCCTCCCCTATTGATTGATTCTATTTCTTGCACCAATTTCTTTGAATCAGGATCCTCTCTAGTTCTGACGGCGAGTTGAGCTGAGCATTTAAAGGCGAGGTTAGTTGGCGACCTAATTTTTGGGATCTTTTATACTCCGCATGAGTTTTGAACGGCATATCTTGTATTAATTTATGTATAAAAAATAATAGTGTTTATATTTCATGCACTTATAATTTTATGACAGCCAAGAAATTTCATGCACTTTTATGTTTAAAACAAGTTTTTTCTTTTATGGCGGCCATTGGCCAACACATGTAGCATCACACTCGGGGATTAAGAAAAGCGAAAAATCGCTGAAGGGCTTGATCGGCTGAGCAATAATATCTCGCAGAGTCTGGACGCTCTTTACATCATTCCAGATTGAGATCCAGTCGAATATTCTTCCGTAGTCGCGACTCCCGAATCTCTTCCACACTTCCAGTTACTCTTCCCTTTTCCAGATACAGATCACCACTTCTCCTCCAGGTTTCACGCTTCAGGTCGATTTCTTTTCCCTGATTTTTTTAATGAACTATATTCACATCCTAATTTCAGATTCCCTGATTTTTAGGCTTCGTTGGCACGACGGTGACGGTGGTCATGAACTGTCGTTTGAGAATGCCCGACCTGACCTGAAAAAAATCGTGCACTTTATGCTCAAAATTAATTTATTTTTTCGATAGCGGTCATAACCTTTGTTATGTCAAACATACATTACATATGATAAATGACATTTTTGACCAAACTTGTCGAAGCAAATAAGCCGTCCCAAACGAAGCCTTAATGGACTACTACATTCACATCCTAATTTCAGATTCCCATTTAGGCTCCGTTTGGCACGGTGCTGGCGGTCGTAAACACGTGGGTTAAACTGTCATTCGTTAAGGATCACCTAACAAACATCATCTATTTGAACATAAAAGTGGATGAAAGTTTCTAGGTGGGCGTTAACAAATGACAATTTTACCATCATGTTCATGACCGCAATCACCGTGCCAAACGGAGCCTTAATGGACTATATTCACATCCTAATTTCAGATTCCCTGATTTAATGGACTATATTCACATCCTAATTTTCTGGCTGAATCAAATAACAGTTTTATTGAAGTGAATGCTGAATTGCTTCTATGTGTTTCTTGTCTCGACTCATGCGATCAATTTGCGTCATTTGATAAACAAAAATTGATTTGTCTTGCACAAATTATATCAATCAGATTTTCCCACTAGAATTGTAGATACTTGAAGGACAACTTGATATATACATCATTGACATGCACTCTATGACAACCAATGACGGAACTAGGAATTTGACTCAGCCCGAGCACATCAAATAAAAATTAAACATTAAGAATTAAATAAAATAATGCATATGAACATCTTAACATGAAAAATTTGTCAAAATTTATTAACAAGGATTCATTGATTAAGGAAGATGGAGGCATATATGAAATCAAGCTTCATTCAGCAGATTGCGCAATGCAAATAAAACAAGGATTTAAGGAAGATGGAGGCTTGGAGAGTTGGATTGGCATATTTAAAGCTTCATTCAGCAGATTGCACAATAAGACTTTTAGAAGCAGGGGATCGCCTCTGGTTATGATTTATGAATATCATACCAGGCCAGGCGAGATGGGTACCAGCAAAATTGGCAACTAAACAGGAAACTCCAAGCGCAGGGAAGAAGATAAATCAAGTTCGATTGAAATGATACCTGGTCTGCTGACTGCTGCTCGGTTACTCGCCTCCGGTGCTCGATAGTTCGAGTTGCTCAACTACGCTTGGGGATGAAGAGGAAGACTGGGAGAGGGCTATCCGAGTAGCCGGCCGCGACGATGAAGGTTGAACGCTCAGAAAGGGGCAACGTGCCTACGTCACCGAGCGGCGAGCGCACGCAGCGGAAGACTAAGGCACAAGTATGCGGGCAAGGGCAGAACTTTCAATCCGGTGGTATGAGAAATGGAAATAGGGGCTTAGGATTAGCGGGTTCCCGCTTTTTACACGCTCTGGCACGTGCCCGGACGTGTCTTCACTTGGATTCGCCCTCAATGTCAACCGATACATTCTCTCATTGTAAAGGAATTACCGAACTTTTACAAATATTGGAAGAGTTGAAAAAGAAATATCATTATCAATTGATCTTCAAGCTTTTGAAGTTGACATGTCTTCTGCCTGTTGCAACTGTTAATGTTGAAAAAATGCTCTGCCACAAAAATTATAAAGAATCGTTTACGGAATAAAATGAGAGATGAATTGATGACACAATTTATCTCATTATAAAATGATTGTATGATAGTTTATAGTGAGAAAGATGTTGATGACACTATTAATAATAAAATTCTCATTACGCAATTTCAAAATATATATCCACGAAAATTGGTTTGTTGAATAGTGTGAAATATTGCTTTTATTTTAAAAGTTTTAATCACTCTTTGGATAATGTAGCCTTTTAGCTCTAATTAATTTCATTCTTTGTTGATGTTTGCAGGCATGGACATTTTTTACATATTTAACAAGCATGTGAGTAAGTTATTAGGAGTTTGAAGCTTCTTCTATGTCATGCTTATGAACTCGATATTATATTTTTATGTAATTTTGAATAAGTTGCATTTTATTTATGATTTCTTTTTGAGTTTATAATTCCTATATCATTACAATTCCATATAGTCACGTTATTGTCAGTACAAAAAAAAATTACGAAATATTTTCACCAATTAATTTTAATTTATAATTATTTGTGCACAGGTTGAGCGAAAATCCTAGTTCTGCCCCTACTGGCGTCCACCTAACATTGAGTGGTTAATGCAATCTAAGGAAAAACTTTAGCACGGTGAAACCCAGGCAAACAACGGCTCTTGGAGGTTTCGATGATGATAAACTTCTAGGTGAAATGAGATGAATAATTAAACTAAGGCTCCGTTTGGGGGACTTATTTTCACCGGTCAAGCGGTCATGACCGCATGAATCCGGACTTAATTTAAGTCCGGATTCATGCGGTCATGACCGCTTGACCGGTGAAAATAAGTCCCCCCAAACGGAGCCTAAATCTCATCAGATGAGAATCAAAGGAAAAACTTTATCGGATTTAAGTAATAATTTTCATTACAAATAAATATCAGAGGTATCTTTTCAGACCAAGTGAATGTGTTTCTGTTAGGAACTGTATAGTTAAGTGAACTTTAGATGAGAGTAATTCTGAAATGAATGGAATTTTGGGAAGTATTCGAAGGACAAGAAATGATAAAATCGTGAGATACATCTTACTATGGGTTGTGCTAAACCAAAAAAGACAATACCTCAGATATTGTGGGTTGGGTCATACATATAGCTATTGTGTTTCCTACCACGATGGAGCAAGACTCAAGAGAGGTTAATTCTTACAACAGTTCCGTACTTCCATGTGATTAAACTGTTGATGCATTAAATTTAATAAACATTAATTTAAAAGCCTTCATATGAAAGATATTGTTAAGCGCATGAGAATATTGGGTTTACAACAACATTAGTTGGTTGAAAATATGTGAAGTATAGAAGCATTAAAATATTGTCTCTTACATATGGGCTCAAGTTTTTTAGTTGAAAATGAATCCTACTACTCCTGCATCTACCCCAACTCTAATCTCCCTTTAGATCCATATTTCCTAGAAAACGATTAAAAAAGTGTCTGTTATTCGCAAAGCGTGCTTGTTTATTCACAATTTATTATTTGTAGATATTTTTGTCATCCACAAATTATCGAAGAAAATTTTAAAAAAACTTGGTCGTCCTCTTCTTCTTCTTCACCACAGGGAGAAAATAACCCTAGCTATCTAAATCTTCCCAAACAAACCAAAATCACATGAACAACAAAAAAATCGTCTTTTTTCCTCAACTCGGTCTCTATTTGCCCATTCATTTTATGAATCACGATCTGTGCACACATTGAAATCCTCAAAAGATTGTCGGAGATGTTCCTTCGTTGTCAGGTCCTGCTCGGAGAACGAAGACATCGACTGCTCGAGTTTAAAATTGATATATGGATTGTTAGAAAAGCCCATGTAAAAGGCACATTTGATGGCCCTTTATTTCTTCTCCTTCTTTAGTCCCACATCATGTATAGGATTTATTCCTCTCTCTTCTCTCCTATATATTTGTATTCTCTCCTTGTATTTACATACGGAAATAATACATACAAGCTTTGGGCTCTTTCAACATGGTATCAAAGCGAGGTTCCGTCTAGCCGCGGACTGCTCCTTCTCTGTCCACCCGGTCTCCTGCGGACTGCCCCTTCTCTGCCGCCCGGTCTCCTGCGGACTGCCCCTCTGCTTTTGTCCGCCCGGTCTCGTGCGGACTGCCTTCCTGCATCCGCTCCGGTCTCGTGCGGACTGCCCTTCTGATTCCGCTCCTCTTCTCTCCCTTCGTGGTTCCACCCTCCCCAGGCTTCTTATAGCCATCTTCTGCTCTGACTCGTGGGGCCCACCTCTCTCCATCCGCTCCGGACGATCCTTCCTGTCCGCTGCGGGCTCTGCTTGTATCCGCTCGAGCCTCTTTGCTCGTGGACTGCTCCCTCAAGCTTCTCTCTCTCTCGCTGCGGGCTCTGCTTCTATCCGCTCGAGCCTCCTTGCTCGCGGACTGCTCCCTGTTGTCCGCTGCGGTCTCTGCTTGTATCCGCTCGAGAGACCTTGCTCGCGGACTGCTCCCTCTAGCTCGCTCCTCCTTTTTTTGTCCGCTCGGGCCTCTGCTCGCGGACTCTCTCTCTCTCCGCCATCTCTTGCGGACTCCTTCTCTGTCCGCCGCGGACTCTCTTCTTGTCCGTTGTGCGCTCTTCTCTCTCGCTGCGGACGCTCTCTTTCCTAACCTTTTCTCTCCGTGGGACCACCTTCTTAACCGTGCTTCCGCTTCCGCTTTCCCCTGCGGACTCCTGCGGACTCCTGCGGACTCCTGCGGACTCTTGCGGACTACACTTTCTGTCCGCCCTGCGGCCTGCGACCTCCTGCGGCCTCCTTTTTCCTATCCACTGCGCTCCTCTTCCAGCGACCTGCCTACAGTTCGCCGCGACCTCTTGCGGACTGCTCCTGTCCGCTGCCGCGGCCTGTCCTCCAGTTCGCCGCGGCCTCTGTCGCGAACTGCTCCAGCTCTGCTCTCACCAACTGCGACCTCTTCCAACTCCCCGAGCTCTCCTCTCGCGGACTGCTCCTGTTCGCCGCGGCCTCACTCACCTCGCCGCGCCCTCCAGACCGCCGCGACCTCCAGCCCGCCGCGACCTCCAGACCGCCGCGACCTCCAGACCGCTGCGGGTTCTCTCCGCATGGCGCCTGCTGCTTCAGCCGTCACCTCTGTTGTGTCCTCTACAGAGGGTATCACCTGCCTTTCTCATCATCATCCTTGTTGGATCATTGATTCTGGCGCTACTCACCATATCTCCTCCCAGAAGCCCCCAGCGTATCTCCCACTGCCTCATCCTGCTCGCATCACTGTGGCCAACGGAGCCACCCTCCCCGTCTTTGGCTCCGCTGATCTTCTACTTACACCAACCCTTTCTCTTTCCTCGGTTCTTCACGTTCCGGGGTCTCCCTTCAATTATTATCAGTTAGTCGTCTCACACACGACCTTGACTGTTGTATTACATTTTCACCCTCTTCTTTTCTTATGCAGGATCGCCGCACCCGACGTACCCTTGGTCAGGGGCAGCTGGTGAATGGGTTGTACATCTTGGATATCCCACCAACTCTTCTCTCTACATCGGCTACCACCATCTCTACTGTTGATTGGCATTGCCGTCTTGGACATGCTCCCCTTCCGATTCTCAAGCGGGCTCTTCCTGATATCTCTTTACAAGAGTTCTCCTGTGAATCTTGTGTCTACGGCAAACAACACCGTTCCTCTTTCCCCCCGGCATGTGCCAGGAGTCCTACTCCCTTATCGTTAGTTCATTCTGATATTTGGGGTCCTTATCGGATCCCTAGTATTTTTGGCTTTCGGTATTTTGTCACGTTCATTGACGATTACTCCCGTACCACGTGGCTCTATTTACTCCATGATCGCACTGAACTTCCCTCTGTCTTTCGCGCCTTTCTTCTTGAGATGCGTACACAGTTCGCCACTCCTCTCAAAATCATTCGCACTGATAATGCTCGGGAATATACGGGTCGTGCCTTCTCCACTCTCTGCACTGACTTTGGTATCATCCATCAAACTTCTTGTGCGTATACCCCTCAGCAAAACGGGGTGGCCGAACGCAAAAATCGTCATCTTCTCGACGTTGCCCGCTCTCTTATGTTCCAAATGCACGTTCCCACTGAATATTGGAACTTTGTTGTTTCCACCGCCTGTCATCTCATCAACCGCCTTCCCTCCTCTGTCCTTGACTTTGCCTCGCCCATCCAACTCCTCTATCCCTCCATCCCTCTCACCTCTCTCCCACCACGGATCTTCGGATGTGTTTGTTATGTCCACCTTCTTGGCCCTCCTTCCGACAAACTTGCTCCTCGGGCCGCCAAGTATATGTTTGTTGGCTACTCCCGCACTAAAAAGGGGTACGTCTGCTACTCTCCTACTACCGGAAAAATGGTCGTTTCTGCGGATGTCACCTTCTGCGAAGACCAACCCTTCCACTTACCCCGCACCTCCTCGTCTTCTACTCCCTCGTCTTCTGCTCCATCTATTCCCCGTCCCGTTGTCCCGGTCACGCCGTTTGTGCCCTCTTCTTCCTCCTCCCCACCCGTTCCTCCTCGGGTTCCTCCACCGCTCATCCGTGTCTACTCTCGTCGCCCATCCAAGGATGCTCCCGTGCCCCAGCTCCATGCTGCCAGCGATAGTTCGGCTGCGGTCGATCACGCTCCCGTCTCTACGGCTCATCCCTTGGCCAACTACGTCTCTCTCCATCGGCTAACACCGCCTCACTACGCATTTGCCACCTCCCTTTCCTCTATTTCTCTTCCTAACAGTGTGCAGGAGGCGCTTCACCACCCCGGATGGCGGGCTGCTATGCACGATGAGATGCAGGCTCTCTGGGCTAACCAGACCTGGGATCTGGTTCCTCTTCCTCCTGGCCACACCCCTGTTAGCTGCAAATGGGTCTTTGTCATTAAACATGCGGCGGATGGCACTATCGACCGTCTGAAGGCCCGTCTTGTGGCCCGGGGGTTTACTCAGCAACATGGCCTTGATTACGAGGAAACATTCTCTCCCGTGGCCAAATTGAACACAGTTCGCGTTCTTCTCTCCTTGGCTGTTCATCGTCACTGGCCTCTTTATCAGCTGGATATCAAGAATGCCTTCCTCAACGGCGATCTACAGGAGACCGTTTTTATGCAGCAGCCTCCCGGGTTTGAGACCACGGGGGAGTCTTTGGTCTGTCATCTTCGAAAATCCATTTATGGTCTCAAACAGTCCCCGCGTGCGTGGTTTGAAAAGTTCAGTAAGGTGGTTTGTGCTAGTGGCTTCACTCGGAGCTCGGCTGATTTTTCTCTCTTCACCCGACATCGGTCAACTGGGACCGTGATTCTTCTGGTCTATGTTGATGATATCCTGATTACTGGCGACGACACGGCCGGAATACAACAGATTAAGGCACAGTTGAATTCTGCCTTTCAAACCAAAGATCTGGGCAACCTTCGGTACTTTCTTGGGCTTGAGGTCGCCCGACGCCCTGATGGTCTTGTGATATCTCAAAGGAAGTACTGTATGGACCTCCTTCGTGATGCAGGTTATTCTGGGTGCAAACCTGCGGAGACTCCTATGGACGCAAACCACAAGCTCTCGGCCCATAGCTCTGACTCTGACAAGCTACTTACAAATCCGGAATATTACAGACGCTTGGTTGGGAAGCTGATCTACCTTACGGTGACTCGACCAGACATCTCATTTGCTGTAGGAGTTGTGAGCCGTTTCATGCACGCTCCTCGGACATCTCATCTTCAAGCTGTCGAGCGCATCCTTCGATACCTCAAGATCGCCCCCGGACAAGGACTCGTCTACAAGCCATCCACATCTCTATCTCTTGTCGCGTATTCTGACGCTGACTACGCAGGATCTATTGATGATAGACGCTCCACAACTGGATTCTGCACTTATTTTGGTGGACACCTCATAACTTGGCGTAGCAAGAAACAGAATGTGGTTGCGCGTTCCTCTGCCGAAGCTGAGTACCGGGCTATGGCTGCTGTTGTCTCTGAGCTAACCTGGCTTGAAGGCCTTCTGGGAGACTTGGGTGTTCGTCTCTCATCTCCGGCAACCTTATTTTGCGACAGTCAAGCAGCAATCCATATTGCCAAGAATCCGGTTTTTCACGAACGAACAAAGCATATCGAAGTTGACTGTCACTTTATCCGGGAAAAGGTACAGTCAAAGAAGATAGATTTGGAGCATGTTCCTGCTACCGACCAAGTTGCGGATATCCTGACGAAAGCCCTCTCCAGGCCGCTATACTATCAGTTCTTATCCAAGCTTGGCGCCTACGACTTGTACGCTCCAGCTTGCGGGGGAGTGTTAGAAAAGCCCATGTAAAAGGCCCATTTGATGGCCCTTTATTTCTTCTCCTTCTTTAGTCCCACATCATGTATAGGATTTATTCCTCTCTCTTCTCTCCTATATATTTGTATTCTCTCCTTGTATTTACATACGAAAATAATACATACAAGCTTTGGGCTCTTTCAACATGGATAACAATTTGTAAACTCAAATAAAATGAAAAAAGTTGGTCTACAGATAAACATTTATGATCTGCGGAAGTCAACAAGTTATAACACATTGCTTATATTTCATTGTAATCCTTACACAAGTATATAATGAAATGTACATCTAATTTACCAGGATGGAATAATGAGGAGCTCAAAAAATGAGCTTGTGCAAGGAAAAAAACCCTATTGCAGATGGTTAATATGTACATGGGCATATAACAAATACTTGGGTAAAATATAGAATACCTCATTTGAATGAATGATACAGTTAATTTATCAACTGGATAGGTACTGGAGCCACTCTCCTGGGACTCCCTTCCTCATCTTTAGCATTCTCACAGCTGCAGATGTTAAGGGTATGGCAAGTATATCAAAGTCTTTTGGGGCCTGCATCATGAACGAAATGTCAATAATGTCGACCCAAAATTGGAGGAACATTATTATTTTCACACAATTTAATGAAAATTGCTCGACTTTTCTCGCAAACTTAGAAGCGCTTCGAAGCTCTATTCTCCACAGGTGCCATCGGCACCGCTCTCCCAAGCATAGTAGCTGAGGAGGATCCTTGCCAATTGCCATTCAATCAGTATTGGATGGCCAGGATTGGTAACTAACTAGTAACTACACACAGTTAACATGGTAATTTGAGAGGATCAAGAACCATAAAACATAGAGGTTTGCGTCTAAAATAGTAAATTGTAATATGATATGAATTTTTCAAAACAAGTACCTTCGGAATTTTAATCAACTTCATGTTTGATTCCTCAAGGGTTTTGTGACCTTTCTTTGAGTTGCATCTGCTACATGCTGTGACCTTCAAGTAAAGGGAATGAAAATGGAAGACAAGGGTCATCAAGAAGCATTAAAAACAGCATGTTTTGCTAAAAACATGCAACAAAATTTTACAACAGGTAATGTTGTTTAATGGAGCAACTGTCAAAATTTTACAACTGGTAAATTTTACAACTGGTAAATTTTACAACTGTCAATTTTACAACTGTCAATTTTACAACTGTCAATTTTTCGAAGTATTTCACATTGGTTTTTGCTGAGAGTGATATGAAACTGTTATTGAAAATTGCTTGATGTGCAAAATCAAACCAAAATTATATGGAGAACACAATTGCTCCTCAACTCTAGAATCAGTCCGGTGAGAGCCAATCAAGTAAAGATGGGTCATTACCTACTCGGCTGGTAGTATCATCAAGTCACATATTTGCTCCATGGGTCAAAAGGAAAATGATTAGAGAAAGTGAAACTCTACGTGGAAGTGGAATCTTGCATAAATGACAAAAAGCTTTTTATAAGCAAATTTGTTGTGGGAACACCACCGGAGGTGACAAAGTAGCAAAATGCTTGCATGAAATATGATACCAAATGGAAGAAATGATGGATTGCAAGATAACTTAAAGCGTTATATGTTGGTCTTATTTTTCCTGATTTAATTTTCCTGTATTTTGGCCACTCCCTATATATAAAGGACGTGATTCTTGGTTAAAGTATTGAAATCTTTCCCGACTTCAACATGGTATCAGAGCTAGTCGAACCCTAATCGTCCGATCGTTCGCCGTCTCGCCCCGCTCGTTCACTCCCGCCTCTTCCGCCGCGCCGCACTTCTTCCATCGCACCGCGCTTCTTCCGCTGTAACCCACGCAACTTCTTCCGCCAGCCACCCGCACAGCCTCTTCCACCAGCCTCCCGCACAGCTTCCCACGCAGCTACTTCCGCAGCGCCCCCTTCTTCCGCCTGACTTCTTCTTCCGCCCGCTTCTTCCGCCTCCGCCGTCAGTTCTATTCCGGACGCAGGAAGTATGCCACAATAAGGGTTCTCTTTCGGGTAGGCCTGCAAACGAGTCGAGCTCGAGTCGAGCTCATCAAAAAGAGCCGACTCGAGCTCGAGCTCGAGTCGAGCTCATCAAAAAGAGCCGACTCGAGCTCGACGAGCCTATTTTAAAAGGCTCGGGCTCGAGCTCGACGAGCACGGTTCGAGCTCGAGCTCGAGCTCGAGCTCGACGAGCTCGAGCTCAGCTCGACGAGCTCGACCTCGAGCTCGACGAGCTCGAGCTCAGCTCGACGAGCTCGAGCTCGAGCTCGTGCTCGAGCTCGAGCTCGAGCTCAGCTCGAATTTAATATTTTATTAATAATATAAAACTATTATTTTAATAATATTATATTAATATTATGTTAATAATATAATATATTAAAATATTTAATACTAATAATATATATTATTTAATTAAAAAAAAGCTCGCGAGCCGGCTCGCGAGCTCGTGAACAGGTTTAATTGGGCTCGAGCTCGGCTCGAAATCAGGCTCGAGCTCGACGAGCTCGAGCTCGAGCTCGACATGCTCGAGCTCGAGTCGAGCTTTTTTCGAGCCGGCTCATCGAGCTTTCGAGCCGGCTCAACTCAACTTGCACCCCTACTTTCGGGCACCCGGTGTCTTTTGCTTGAGGGGATGAACCCTCCTTTGCTCCTCTCCTTGTGTACTTGGCTTGGCTTCTTCGTCGGGATCATCTAGGCTCTTCTTTCTATGAGAAGCTACTCGGGTTGCGCCCCTCTCTTCCCGTTGGCTTGTCCTCGTGGTTTTTATCCTCGGGCTGCTATGGAAGGGAGTGTTGGTTATCCGAACATGTCCTACGGTGGGCGCGCTGAGTCCTTCCCAATGCCGGACATTGGGCTTCGTTCGTACTCTTCTTGACCATAAGTCTCCTCAAATTACCACCATGAAACTTGATGGCACAAATCATCTCTCGTGAGCTCGCTCCATTACTCTTGCCCTGAAAAGCCGACGTATGTATGTTTGGGTATGTTACCAGCGCATGAAAGCTCTTGATCAGACTTCTCCTGAGAGGTCTCAATGGGAGTCGGAAAACTCTCTGGTGATGTCATGGCTTCTCAATTCGATGCAGGAGTGCATAGCTCGGAATTATCTGTTTCTAGACACCGCCGCAAATATTTGGAAGCGAACTGAGGTCACTTATTCTTGTTGTGGCAATGCTGCGCAGATTTTTCAACTACGCCGACAGATTTTCCTGAGGTAGGGGGATCGTTCTCCTTCCTCCTATTACATGGAGTTTTCTTAGCTCTATCAAGAGTATGATCACCTCGATGCTCTCACACTTGTCTCTCCTGAAGATGAAATCCTAGTTCGGACCCGAGAAAAACGCAACTGAATCTTTGAGTTTCTCCATGGTCTACATCGAGATTTTGATCCTATTTGTGTCCAGATTCTTGGGCAGTCTCCTCTTCCCTCCTAGTCAGAAGTTTTCAGTCTTGTTCAACAAGAATATGTTCGTCGTCAGACTCTACATTCCGACCCCGCCTCGGAGGGCTCTGCCCTTGCAGCTCACTTGAGCCCTGGAAGTCGTCCCTCTCGTGACTACAGACCCCGCTCTAGAGAGAATGATCATCTGATGTGCGATTATTGTGGGAAGGTCCGTCATACCAGGGACACTTGTTTCAAGCTGCATGGTTTTCCTCCTTGGGGGGGGGGACTGCATCTCGTGGTGGTCGTGGAAATGGTTGCTCTAAAGGCCGTCTTCCTCTGCCTCGCTCAGCTCATCTCTCAGATGCTTCGAAAAATATTCCTCCTGCTGCTACTTCTACTCTCTCTTCGGACGAGATTCTTGCCTTCTGATGTCTGATGCATGGCCAACCTTCCGAGCCCTCTACTTCGTCCTCCTCCTATGCCCACCAGGGCCCCCCCCCCCCCCCCGATACTCATTCTGCTACCAGCCGCTCCTCCACTCAGTGGATCATTGACAGCGGAGCCACCGATCATATGACTGGCTCTGCTTTAGGTTTTGTTTCTTACTCTCCTCTGTCTGATCAGGGAAAAGAGAGTATTGTTGATGGTTCTTTTTCCTCCATCGCTGGGAAAGGAACTATTCTTTGTTCTCCCCTCACTCTCTCGTCTGTTTTTCATGTTCTTAAATTTACTCGAAACATTCTATCAATTAGTCACTTGACTAATTCCATGAACTGCTCCGTGTCTTTTTTCCCTTTTCTTGTATCTTTCAGCACCTGAAGACGGGGAATGTGATTGGATCTGGTAGCTTGTGTGATGGGTTGTATCTGTTTGACTCCTCCATCTCGGCTCCTCCTCGTGCTCTTCATGTGGCTTTACCTCTTGTTTTGGATTCTTTGCATTGACGCCTAGGACATCCCTCTATCTCTGTCATGAAATTTCTATTACCTGCTATGTTGAACTATGCGTTTAACAATTTTACTTGTGATGTGTGTGAACTAAGCAAACACAAACGAGCATCTCTTCCTCATATGTCCCCTCCTAATGATACTCCTTTTGCAGTTATTCGTTATGGACCTTCCTCGCTTTCTTCTGTCTCTAGTTGTAAATGGTTTGTCATGTTCATAGATTGTTTTTCTCACTGCACTTGGGTGTACCTAATGAGAACAAAATCTAAAGTTTTTCTCCTGTTTCAGCGGTTTCATAAGATGATCGTAACTCACTTCAATGTCATTGTTAAAGTGTTTTGAAGTGATAATGGTCGAGAGTACATTAACTCTCACTTTGAGTGATACCTTTCTGACTGGGGTATCATCCACCAAACGTCATGTGCTTACACTTCTGCCCAGAATGGGGTCGTTGAGTGTAAGAATCGCCACCTACTTGAGATTGCTCGATGTCTCTTACTTAAAACGCATCTTCCCAAATATTACTGGGGGACGTTGTTCTTACCGCTACGCATCTTATCAATCTCTTGCCTACCCGCATCCTTCACCGCAAAATCCTGTTGGAAGCTCTCAATATTACTCCTACTGAGATTCCTCAATGTATCTTTGTGCGTGTTTGTTTTGTCCACATGCACCACACCTCCAAGATTGATCCTGGTGCGCTTCGGTTTGTATTCATTGGGTACTCTCCTACCCAAAAAGGGTATAAGTGTTTTCATCCTATGACATGAAAGACTTTTGTCTCCATGGATGTCATGTTCCATGAATCCACGTCTTATTATGGGAGCACACTTTAGGGGGAGTCTCGTACCATGGAAGTGAGCTCTCCTTCTCTTCCTCTACCCATTTCTCCTATATATTAACATGTTCTTCTTTCTGGTGGTCTGCCTCTGGCATTGCCCCCTCGCCTTACTCCTCCTTTCCAGGTTTATACTCGTCGACGAAGGGACATAAACAATCAGGACTCGCACACCATACCAGAGCCAACACCTGATCATCCTACTGCCTCTCTATCTTCCATGTCCATCCCTTCCTCGTGGTAGGAAGCTCTGGTGCACCAAAAGTGGAAAGAAGCAATGCTGGAAGAGATGATGGCTCTTGAGAAGAATTGCACGCAGGACCTTGTTTATCTCTCTCAAGGCAAGACCATGGTTGGATGCAAATGCATTTTTTCGGTGAAACAAAACTCCCAAGGTCATGTGGATCGTTACAAGGCTAGGTTGTTAGTCAGAGGATACACCTAGACGACTGAGATTGACTATCAGGAAACCTTTGCTCCCACAACAAAGATGAATTCCATTAGAATTTTGCTCTCTTGTGCGATCTGCAAAGGGTGGAGTCTCAGTCAGTTGGACGTGAAGAATGACTTCTTCTATGGGGATTTGGAAGAGGATGTTTATATGTCTCTGCCTCCGGGTCTTGCCTCTGAGGGATCTGAGGGATCTGAGGGAAAGGTATGCAGACTGATAAGGCCTTATATGGCCTTAAACAATCACTGATTGCTTGGTTTGGAAGGTTTCAAAGAGCCATGATGACATTTGGGTATACTCAGAGCAATGTTAATCATACCCTGTTTGTAAAACATATGCAAGGAAAATTGACTGCGTTAATTGTCTATGTGGATGACATTGTCATAACTAGGGATGACATGAGGGAGATCAAAAATCTGAAGAAAAGATTGGCAAGTAAATTTGAGGGAAAGGAACTCGGGAATCTCGAGTACTTCATTGACATTGAAGTTGCAAGATCCAAACACGACATCTTTATCTCTCAGAGGAAGTACATCCTAGACCTGCAGGAAACAACGAGAATGAGTGGGTATAGACCTGGGGACACCCAGGTTGAAGCCAACCATAGATTGGGGAGGGATGGTGAAAAGTTATTACATACATCAATGGTTTTCAACGGCTTGTAGGGAGGCTCATCTACCTATCTCATATTCTCCCGGGTATCTCTTATGTTGTTGGAGTTATTAGCAAATACATGCATTCTCCTAAATCACACCTCTTGGATGCTACCCGCCGGATTCTTCGATATCTTAAAACCTCTCCTGGGCGTGGCATCTTGTTTTCTCCCAACAAAGAATTAAATATTGAAGTATTCACTGATGCCGACTGGGCGGGGTCAGTTGATGATCAGAGATCTACTTCCAAATATTGTACCCTGGTTGGGGGGTATCTGGTAACCTGGAGAAGTAAAAAAATAACATATGGTTACCAGGTCCAGTACCGAAGCAGAATTCAGAGCTATGGCCCACGAAATATGTGAAGGAATGTGGATTTGGTCCCTTATGCCTAAATTTGTGATTCAAGGCAAGGGTCTCATCTGTCTATATTGTGATAACAAGGCGGCCATTAGAATCACTCACAATTCAGTTCAGCATGACCGTACTAAACATGTTGAAGTTGATCGATATTTCATCAAGGAGAACATAGTGAGTGGAGTTGTGAGCACTCCATTTGTCCCATCTGATCAACAACTGGCAGATGTCCTCACTAAGAGGTTGATTCTTAGAACATTTGAAAACATTATGTCCAAGTTGAGTTTGACAGACATCACAAGCCCAACTTGAAGGAGAGTGTTAGTGTGTTATGTTGTATGTTGTTTTTATTTTTCCAGATTTTTTTTCCTGTATTTTGGTCACTCCTATATTTAAAGGAGGTGACCCTTGGTTAAAGTATTGAAATCTTTCCCGACTTCAACAGCTAGATATAACACGGAGGCATGCTTGTGTCAATTTCTTGGGGGCTGGTGATATGTGCCTATTTTGGGCCCTTTGTTGGAGATGGAGGAGGCGGAGATACAAGGGGAACCAAGCTCAACCGATGGAGAATGCAAGGGGAGAGGAAGAAAGGGAGTCATGTTCAACCTTAATCCTAGAAATACGAAGAGGAGAAAAGCACTGGAGAGAGGAATAGAAACGTGTTTACTTTCATTCATAATCCATACAATGACCAAGGGGTCTATTCAAAAACTTACATGTGGCAGAGGTGTAAATACCCTAAAATAAAAGTAGATGTGTGAAATACTAAAACGTGACGACTCTAATTAGTCGTAACTACAACTTGACTCAAACACTCAAAATGGCATACATAAAGACACAAATAAAATATGTGTCACCGACAATGATGGCAGGGACCCATAACATTCCACCCGCCCTTCAAATCGAGCTTGTCCCCAAGCTCGAACGAGGTTTGAATGATTTGACCGCCTGGCTTCTTCATTTCGCTCCAGAACAACTTCTGATAGCGCATTGTTATGGCAGCAGCCGTATCGAGTGGAGGATCATCATCGTGCGCAAAGAGGTCAAGATGGATTGCAAGGATCTGGCATGGCGGGGGCGCTTGCGGAAGATCGTCAGATAGAATCTCCGAAGTTGGGGCAAGTGTTCCCGGGGGATGTATACAATCGAGGGAGACGAAGGAATGTGCTGAATGTGAGCCGCATCGATGAGAAGCGTTGACACCAACGTAGGGGTGGCCGTTGGAAAGAATGGATCAAGAGGGACCACCATAATAGGTGACTGGAGAGGAGGTTGAGGAGTGGAAACCGCGGGGGCGGATGGCGGCGCAAAATGAGGTGGCACTACCACGGGGCTCGGCTACGACGAGGCCGGTTGTGTGAAGTGCGGGGAGGAAACAACTTGAGGCGATGGTGGATAGACCATAATTTTGGTTCTTGAAGGGGCTACTTCGAACACTGTGGGGATTGATGACTGCGGTAGTGGGATCAGTGGCGATACCGGTGGAATGGACCCCCGAAGCATTGGTTGATAATGGTGGTGAGTAGTGCAAGCGCGGCGTCATATGGCACAGACATCTCCAAGAACTTCTGAAGCATCGAACGGACGGTGAGTTTCTCGTCGGGGCTCATCATCAAGCCACATTAATTAAATCAATTCATCCAATAAAGAATTAATTAATCAATTAATTGGACAAAAAAGTTTTGGAAAACTTTTTGTAGAGGTCAAGCCGCATGAAATGGGTTGGTATGAGGTTGTTTAGTGGGCTCGAGGAAGAGAAGGGTGGCTCGATGAGGAGGCGTGCGATGTGTTGCTCGAGAACAAGAGCTCAACTGGACAGAAATGTGACTAAGCAGCGACTTGCTGAAGATCAAGATGGCGGCACAGGGAGATTGCAGGGAGCGTGGGCAGATCGTAGAAGATGCGAGAGGAGATAGACAACACGGAAGATGGCAGTGATAAGGACGATCCACATTACTGTCGATGGAGACAAAGTTTTTGTCGATGAAGAGGGATGGATCCATTGCCGATGAAGAGGGATGGAGTCCCTTTTGACTGAGGACGTGAGAAGAAGTGCAGATCTCGTTTGGTGCCGCCTCAGGCACCTTCACGCAAGAAGAATGACGAGGACAGATGGTGCGGCATCTGCAGTATATGACGAGGGAGGAGGTGCGGATGACTGTTGAATCATCGGAAATGAAGGAAACGATAGATGTTGTGGGTGACAGCTGGAACCGTTGTTGGCTATGGAAGAAAACAGTGGAGTCGTGGATCGACTGGATGCGGAAGGTGGGTGCAAGGTTCGAGTATCCCTGATACCAATATGATATGTGCCTATTTTTTGGGATTCATCGAAGATGGTAGATGAGGTGGAGATAGAAGGGGGGCCGAGCACAACCCGCGGAGAATACAAGGGGAGAGGAAGATGGGGAGTTGTGTTCAACCTTAACCCATTAACCGGCAACCCTAGAAATGTGAGGAGGAAAGCACTAGCGAAAGGAATAGAAACTTGGTTACTTTCATTCATAATTCATACAATGACCCAAGGGGACTTACAAGTGGCATATGTGTAAATACTCTAAAATAAAAGTATATCCGCGAAATACTAAAACAAGACGACTCTAATTAGTCGTAACTACGACTCGACTCGAACACTCAAAATAACATACATAAAGATATGTAAATGAAATATGTGTAACCGGCGATAGATGGTGAAGACCCATAATAGTTGGTTCCCCGTAGGGATCTCTAATGTAGTTGATCGCATTTCAGTTAAGCATTTTCATTATCGACAATTTTTGGATCGTCGGATAGATGATCGAAGTCCATGATTGCGACCGGCTCGATTTTCTATATTTCATGTATTTTAAAATATTTTTTTCAAACGTGTATCTTGAGATTTAAAATGAATTATCAGATCGAGGGATTATTGTCATAGGATGACAAATACGCATCCCTCCTTTATATACGCTTATTGGGTTTTCATCAGGTATCAAGGATTACAACACACGACGCAGCTTGGTCGCCCCCTCCTTGGTGTGAAATCGAGGAATGCATTGATGCCTACACTGAAAAATATGCCCTTCGATTGGTGATGCTGACTCCACTAGTTCTCTTTGAAATCTTCTACGACCATTCTATCTCACGCCATCAGCTCCCAGGCCTCCGCCGACCATCCAACCGCCCAAAATCACCTGTCATACACTCTCATCGCAAGTCCTTCATCTGGAAGCCCCACCACAACCTGCAACTATCTTCCCTAGCTTTGTTTTTCCTCCTTCCATCCCCTTATCCAGCAGCCCCAACCTCCACAGAGCCCTGTCCCACTTCTCCAACCACCGGCCAACGCCCCTACCAACCCCATTCACCATCCAAATCCCCAAAGCCCACCAACCATACACTCCATCATCGGTGTCAATAACTGTTACGTGTCTATCTTTGGTGGACCATCAGAGGGCTGCAGGTGGAGGATACAAGAGATTAAATCCCTAGAAATGGTGGAGGAGGAGATGAGAGAAGAAGAAACCCTAGAGGGTGGAGGAAGGAGAGAACTAGAGAGAGAGGGAGAAGAAGTTAGATAGATAAAGAGAACTTTGATTAATTTCTTGCATGCTTGCAATGACCACCATGAGTTCCCTTAAATAGAACTCATAATGACATACTTGTGAATACCACAATAGACGCGCGAATATTAAAATACTACGACGCTAAGAGTACGACTCAACTCGATAATAACGACTCGATACAAGACGACTCAACTCGATAATAATAACTCGATACAAGACGACTCAACATATAATAATAATAACATACGATAACTAACAATGGATCCGCAACACTCCATCTGTCCTTGACATCGAGCTTGTCCCCAAGCCCGAACTTCATGTGGATGGTCGGCTCCTCGGGCAGCTTGATCTCCCGCCAAAACAATGTCTGATCGGGTGTAGTGGCAGCGGTGGTGCCGGCGAGTAGCGGTGGCAGCCAAAAGACGCGCGGCGAAAGTAATGATTTTCGCACGGTCGGTGGAGCGATGGTGAGCAGCAGCAGCAGCAGGGAGCACGGAGAGAGGACGACCGACAACAGAAACGGGTCTGTCAGGGTCACCGGAGCACGGGCTGGCAGAAGAGGCGGCGTTGTGGTCGGTGGGAGCGGCAAGGCGGGGGTCGGCGGGAAAATAGCCAGGAGAGGAGGCGACAACAATGGAAGGGCGACCACCGTGGAGAGAGGTGGTACATCAGCGGCGAGTGGTGGCGGCGACGGCGACGGCGATGACGGCAGGGGCGACGTCTGCATGATTCGAGTTGGTGGCGACGGCGGCGGTGCACCATGAACGACGGAGGATGGTGGTGGCACCATCATGGGAGGGGGAGGCGACGACTCCAACTCTGGTGGTGGTGGTGACAAAAAAACTACCAACGATTCACGAGACATGCGGAGGGCGTCGAGCGTGAGGTCGAGCTGAGCATCGGCGTGGCCGAGACGAGCATCCCGATAAGCAATACGAAGGTTTAGCTTGGCGAGGGTGGCGAGAAGTTCAATGCGGTCTGCAACGCTAAGCGACATGATAGAAAAGTGGGATAATTAATTAACTAATTAAATAATTAGTTAATAATTATGAGAAGGATTTGTTTCCTAATTAATTAGGGGGATTAATTAAGTAGGAGAGAGGGGGGTTGGGATGAGAAATAAAAAATATAAAACAAAGGAATGAGGTGTCAGAATTAAAAAAAGAGAGAGAGTGTGTTGGGAGGAAAAATAAAATAAAAAAGAGAAGAGAGTGATGTGGTGGGCCCCAAAAAAAGAAAAAAAATGAAATAAATTAAGATAGGAAAGAAGGGAATGGGAGAGGTCAGAGGGAAAAAAATAATAATAATAAAAAGAAAGAAAGGGTGAGGCAGAAGAGAGTTATGATGGTGGTGATTAATTAAAAAGGAAAAAAAAAGAGGCGGTGGGGTGATTAATTAAATAAGACAATGGAGGTGTTGTGCTGGATGAAATGACAGGCAGCAGGCCTGCAGATGAAAAAGAAGAGGCGGGGCAGCCTTGGGACCGGAGCTTTACGAAGAATCAGAGATGAGCGGGATTGGCCGATGCGTGCTGGCGTGGCAGGGGATGGAGCGTCGAAGGCCCTGCGGTTTGCGGGAGGAAACGATCCGGCGCTGGGGGATGGCTGGAGATCGACGTAGGCGGCTTGGTTTGCTGGATGGAGACAATGGAGAGAGTGGACGCCTGCGCAGCGACGGCTACACCGCTGGGTTGATGTCGGGCTTGGAGGACGGAGAAGATGATGAAGAAGGTGCGTCCACAGTCGAGGAAGAGCAGCGGGAGAGTGAAGCCGAGGAAGAATAGCAGTCGTGGAAGAGGGGCTGGCTGCGCCAACAGAGCGTGCAGGGGCTGGAGGGAGGCAGCGGCTACTGGATGCGGTGAAGAAGCGGCGGGAACGACGATCGGAGGGGCTTCTTGGTTGTTGGTTTGCAGAAATGGCAGAGGCAGAGCAGCGCACATGTAGAGTTACGGGTTTGCTTCGTTGAGGATTGTTGGAGGCGGAGATACAAGGGTCAAGCTCTACAGTGGTGGAGGAGGAGATGAGAGAAGAAGAAACCCTAGAGGGTGGAGGAAGGAGAGAAGAACTAGAGAGAGGGAGAAGAAGTTAGAGAGATAAAGAGAGCTTTGATTAATTTTTTGCATGCTTACAATGACCCCCATGAGTTCCCTTAAATAGAACTCATAATGACATACTTGTAAATACCACAATAGACGCGTGAATATTAAAATACTACGACGCTAAGAGTACGACTCGACTCGATAATAACGACTCGATACAAGACGACTCAACTCGAGAATAACGACTCGATACAAGACGACTGAATATATAATAATAACATACGATAACTAACGGTGGATCCGTAACAATAACTCAATGAGTTCTACATTTTTTGTTTTACCGTACTGCAATTAGACCAGCGATCCTCAACGGTTTTGAGTGTTGGACAGTGAATTGTGTACATGAGAAAAAATGGGAGTTGCGGAGATGATAATGCTTAGGTGGATGTGTGGACACACGGGACTGGATAAAATCAGGAATGAATGTATCAAGGATAAGACAGGAGTAGCACCAATTGCAGAGAAGATGCGAGAAGCTCAACTAAAATGGTTTGGACACGTACAAAGGAGACCATTAGAGGCACCTGTTAGGCGTTGTGAGAGCCTACTCACTAGGCATGTTAAACGGGGGGGGGGGGGGGGGGGGGGGGGGGGGGGGGGAAGGAAGACCAATAAAGACTTGGAATGAAACTATAAAGAAAGACATGATGTACTTAGGAATTAGTGAGATTATGACAAAAGATAGGGCACAATGGGGACAAAGGATCCATATAGCCGACCCCACTATAGTGGGATAAAGGCTTGAGTGTTGTTGTTGTTCTCACATTGTACGGGCATTTTGACTTATATTGATTTGACTATTTTATTTCTTAGTAGACGTGTAATACTTATTCGTCTACATTTAATTTTTGTTCACTTGCAATCAATTGTAATTATCATTTGTTTGCTTAATTTGGAGTATTTGTGTTTGAATGTGATTCAATTATGGGAGTTACAAATTTAATTATTTAATTAATTGCACATCAAAAATACTTGCCTGATTGAACCATTAGGTTGCACTGCATTAACTTAGGATTTATGTAGTAACACCAAGTTGTTTATTTGATTATGTGCATGCTTGTATCATCATTTAGATAATCTTATAGCTTCATTTGCATCTATCGTGTTCTTTCATTCATTCATCTAGGGTTAAGGCGCCGTGCGTCCATCACCTGCAGATTAGTCGAGCGTCAATCCCTCTCTAAATGAAAGTTCCGAAAGACTTGACAATCCCCTAATACTCTTCAACTCTCCCTTGTATAAGGCAGGCACTCTAAGTGCTAATTTATCAAAATGCCCCTTAAGGAAAAATTACATGGTGATGTCAAACTGAATAAAGGACAAGATTAATTGATGATAGGGCAACAGACGACTCTGACTCTTCCTCAGTGACGAGGAAGGTCGTCCTCTGTGCGTATCCATGTCAAAATATCATAATCAAGAGATATAACAATTAAACTGAGGAAACTAAATCAAGTCTATAGAATCCAAAAGCTGGAATGGGGAGGCCGGACATTGGATTTTGAGGGGGTGGGGGACTGGTCTTGGTGTGGGGATCACAGTTTTTAAAGGGTGGTGGGGCAATGGGTGACCAGAGATATGGGGGATGAGGGTAGGGGTAGCCGGCTAGATGGAGAAGGGATAACTATCAAGCTTCGGCCCTCGGAATTTCCGGCTTTGGCATCGGATGATCGAAAAGAGGAATCACCTATTCGCTTAATCTTTCAATGCCTCTAAAATGAACCTCCTACCCCTATATATAGATTAAGGTGTCATTCTCCAATCATGATGGCCCTCAAATACATCAAAATAAAAATAAAAAATATAGAAAATACCTAAAAAATCTCGGATCGTCTATCCACACAAAATGGATGGCTCCAATCTTCATGTAGGCCGATGTGTGTCGCGATCCCCATCATCTATTCTGCTCTGATACTAATCTAAAACTAAATGGTTGGGGATAGAGAGGTCCAAAATCTATATTAAGTGCACGAGACTATATTAATTTCGTGATGTGGGACTATTCTCAACAGAAAACATCTCGCTATCAGGAACTTGAGGAAAATACCATGATGTATCACCTCCAACCCTATCCCCCAGAAAACAAACACAGACTAGGTTAATCAAATAAATCCATAACTTTGGCACGAATGGACATAAGAACATTTGTGTTAGTCATATACTTACCAAATTTTCCCATTTCCATTCACCGCCTCTTGAAATTGGTAAGACATGGTCAATAGTACAGTCCTGACGAGAAGTGCAATATCTGTTGATAACACCAAAAGTTTCTTAGTAGCACCACTTTCAAAAAAAACAGTGCAAAATAATTCATTTTTATTTTTCAGGAATGAATTACTTTGCTTATGCAAACTCAAAATGGGTAAATATAACCATAGAATACAGAAGGAAAAAAATTAACAAATTAAAAAACAATTAGTAAATAGAAACTGGATGAGACAAGTGCAGCGTGTTATGCCCCCGAACATGCTACGGTTCAAGGGGCACAAATATGTTCGACGACCTAAGAAGGCGGCAAGGAGCAACGGGGCTGAACCAGCCGGTTCAGCCCTCATTTACTAATCTCGGACCGGCGGGGCTGAACCACACGGTTAAGCCCATTTGGGGGCCGGCCGGCCCCATGGTTCCGGGTATATATATACCCAGAACCCCACTTGGAGAACTATGAAGAATTGTATTCAGGTATTCTCCTTCTCCTCCTTACCCTAACCCTAATTTCTTCTCTCTATCTCCTATCTCTTGTTCAAGTAGCATAACACTTGTTATCAGAGGATCCGTCCTCCAACCATGGTGGTGGAGACCAATCCCATCGGGTCATCGAAAAGGTGCCCGACGCCGCACCCGTCCGGACCTCTATCGGCCCTAAGTTATGCATCATTTTTGTGTCACTTTGACATTTTTTGTGAAATTTTGCAATTTTGTATGAGAGGATATATATATATATATATATATATATATATATATATATATATATATATATATATATATATATATATATATATATATATATATATATACTAGTGCCCGACACGGGCCTCCGCCCCTATGGCTACGCGCCACAGTACCTGGCCCGTGACGGCGGGCTTCGCTCGCCCCGCGGCGGGCTGCGCCCCCGACATGGGACTACGCCCCTATGGCTACGCGCCACAGTACCCGGCCCGTGGCGGCGGGCTTCGCCCGCACCTGGCTGCGTCCGCCCCCCGGCGGGCTGCGCCCACCCCCCGACGGGCTGCGCCCTTGGAGGAGGGCACAACTTATATTTAAATATTTTTAAAACTTGCATTTATTTAAATATTAATATAAAAATATTTAAAAATATTTTAAAAAAAATATTTAAAAATATAAAAAATGCTTGCGGGATTTAATCCCGCCTAATTGCGGGATTTAATCCCGCACTTAGGCGGGATTAAATCCCGCCTAATTAGGCGGGATTAATCCCGCCTAATTAGGCGGGATTAATCCCGCCTAATTAGGCGGGATTTAATGTCCCGCCTAATTAGGCGGAATTAATCCCGCCTGGGCGGGATTTAATGTCCTGCCTAGTTAGGCGGGATTAATCCCGCCTGGGCGGTAATTATTGCCTAAGCGCGGCATTAATCCCGCATTAATTAATGCTTATGTGTGATTAATGCCGCCTAATTAATCCCGCCTGGGATTTTTTTAATCACAGGCGGGATTTAGTCCCACACCGCCTGTGCGGGAGTAGAATTTGGGTATATATTGTTTTGTTCCTTTGTAGATTCAAAATAAAGTTTTGGACCTGAAAATCTAACGGGCCTGAAACTAATGCGGGCGGGTCTGCGCTTTGCGGGCACCAAACATTTACGGCGCTGGGCGGGCTTGTATTTTGGGCTTAATTTTGGACTGTGCTGATGGGTTGTAGGGTGCCCTACAAAATATGTAGATTTGAGAGGCCCTATATAAGTTTAGGAGACCTAAGAAAAAATATGAACGGCCCTGATTCGTTGTTGTGATTAACGGCTGCGATCAAATGCTTGGTTTATATTGAGCGGTCGTGATCTGATTCCGATACTTCTTTATAATGGATAAAGATATATATATATATAACATATAAATAAATAAATATATATATAAACTATTTGTATATGTCTATATATATATACAAAAACATAAATGTATATATATATCTTTATTATATAAAATAATATATCATTCTTGAAGCACACCACCAGTTGAATCATGCCCGTCCAATCAAGCTCCATCAAAAACTGGTCGTTGGATTCAAAAGAGGAGGGTTGCCAATATCCAAATCCCTCTTTAAGTTACTGTTCACAAAGGCAAAAATCCCGATACCCTCTTCCGCAAACCTGCGTCCAGCGCCCCTTCTCTGTCACCGGCGGCGGAGCCGCCGGCGGCCTGCCCGGCGCCCACCGGCGGGTTCGCCGGAGGACGACGAACCCGCCGGTGGGCTGCTTGCGTGAGCAGGCCGAAGCGGGAGCGGGGGGGGGGGGGGGGGGATTTTTGGTTTTTTTTTTATTTCATTTTTTATTTTAAAAAATAATAATTAATTTGTTTATAATTTATAAAATTATTAAAATTTTTATTTAAAAAAATTCAAATATTTTTAGATTATAAAATTTTAAATAATTGCTTTAAATACTTTAAAATTTTGTCGGGGGCGGGCGAAGCCCGCTTGAATGCCAAGCGGGCGAAGCCCGCAGCGAAGCATCGAGAACGAGCGAAACCCGTCCGAAAATGCTAGTATATATATATATATATATATAATATATATATATATATATATATATATATATATATATATATATATATATATATATATTGTAATACTCCTTCACAGTTTTACAATAATCAGTCATCCGGTCGGGTCAGCGATATAAAGAAAACTAGAAAACAGTATTAAAACTAGTATGCAGCAGGTAAAACGAAACAACTACTAAGAATTTAAAAAAAAATTTACAACGGAAGCTAGGAAAGTAAACTAAGGGTAACCACATACCTGATATCTGTATTCACAGAGCCACTAAACATGAATAGAAATGAAATGACTGAAAATCTGAAATAACATTATAAGTCTGATATAAGACATATAAAACATTAACAAGGTACATTGTCCACAACTACAAATATATGCTGAAATACAGAAAACTGAAAGTGGAAGCAACTACAAACTGACTCCACTCAACGCTCAACCTGGGCGTAGCTTCCCACCTGGGTCACCTGTAAAAACATTGCCCACGAGGGGTCAGAGTAAGAAAAAATAACTCTTCCTAGTGACACTAAAAATATTTTCTTATATGATGAATGCATGTCTTTAGAAAATAGTTTCGTGCATTAAAAACATTTATGTTATATGTTATGCATGTCTTCGCAATACTTCCGGGTTAATACACCTACTTGTTCTATGTTAATGACTTTCAGTTCAATAACACAAGTCCCGACGTTCACTAACTAGTGTACTGTCTCACGTCAGGTCTATACTTGAGTTCTAGGTGGTTTCTAGCCTGCACATCTACTTGGAAGGCTGTATGCAGAGTAGCTCCTAACACGCATCTGAAACTGACGACCCGAGACCATCTGACGAACTCAATTGTTCTAGTGTCGCGCGGACACGGTCTCGAATCTACTAACTGTCTCAAAGGGAAGTCAACTCCCAAGACTATACTGCTCATAGGGTATCATATGCCTTATGAGAAAGGTAGTGCGCACCTACCTAGCATGAAAAGAATTATGTGTGCTTACTGACCTTTTTGTTCTGATGCTACTCTGCTTGGGACATCTCTTTTGGTGTACTACTGAGCGACACTTGACTTTCTCGTGGTCGACTAGAAGTGACATTCACGCCTTTGGTTGGACAAATTTCAAGCTTATGTACACGGGTAAAGGTTTCACACATAACG
The DNA here is from genome assembly GCA_039583875.1 of Platanthera guangdongensis. Classification (NCBI taxonomy): domain Eukaryota; kingdom Viridiplantae; phylum Streptophyta; class Magnoliopsida; order Asparagales; family Orchidaceae; genus Platanthera; species Platanthera guangdongensis. Next base: position 4,396,906 of record CM077150.1, on the reverse strand, counting down.
TTACTGTTCATGATCTGACTACTTTGGTCTTGGAGAAGGGTGTCAACCTACATATTTTCCGCGATCGTTTTCCTACCACCACATCTTTTTATGCATGGTCATGATGTTTGTACAAAACCTACACATGCGTATACAAAATACATTTCTTGCTATGTCTAACTAACAACAATTAGGTTTCCTTACAGTGGTGGTGCGACGCTCGTACACTCGGCACGACGACATTTGTTTTGGCATGGAGGAGTGGGAAGTGGGGGAAGTGGATAAATGGGTGAAGGGGAGGAATTTTAGGAGACGTGTCCTAAAATTGGGGAAAGTGGAGGTAGTGAGGTAGTGGGGGAGATGGTTATGGCGGTGATTGGGTGATTGCTGGCCGGAGTTGTCCAGAGATGATCATCAGAGAGGCAGTCGGAGATGGTGGTGGTCGGAGATGTTTTTCGGCTATCGCCGAAAAACTGAAAACAAATGGAACTTGAAGGGTGATGGACGAGGTTTGTCGGAGGTGGTTGGGGAAGGTTTTTTGGTGATCGCCGGAGATCGAAAATGGGGAGAATTTGGATGAGAGGGGCTGTTTTTGGTGGGGTTGAGGAGTGGGTTTTGATGGTGGGTGGTGGGTGGTTAGGGGGGATTGATTTGGGCTGCCAGAAGGAGGTGGTGGTGGTGGGAGGGGAAGGGACTGTCGGATGAGGGAGGGAGGCTGCGATATGGGGGGCCGGTTGGGCGTTATGGGGAGGTTCGGTTGGGAGGGGGAAAGGGGAGGGTATGTCCGGCCAAGGGAAGAGAGATGGGGGTTCCAAGTGTCACACCTGGAGGGGTTCCGGCTTCAGCACCGGTTGATCAAGAGTTGGGCTTCGTGGCTTCAACTTTCAATACCTCTCTTTAGAGTCTTCTGCCTCTATATATAGACTAGTGAGGAGACAATGAACGATCATGATTATCTGTTCGTTGCATACCTCAAAACAAACAAAATTGCACAATAAAATTAAAAAAGTAAAGAACGAAAAATGTTACGATCGACGATCCGCACAGGATGAGCGGTCCCAAAAGTCACTGAATACATACTCGAAGAGAATAGACTATAACGAGTCGGGTAGCCCGATCCCCATCACAAACCTTTATATGTTTCGTCAAAGCGATGATTTCAAGTTCATTCTGTAATGTAGTACACAAGCAAGTATATCCGACGATTAATTGCATTAGTGCTGAAATTAGTAAAGACATTCACAAGTAAACACGATTGAGATTAAAATGCTAGATAAGAGAACAAATTTTATGTTATTTTACGACAAGAGTGTGTTATGAGCCTAGCTTGTAACATCGTCAGAGGTGGCAGTGGAGGCGGAGATACAAAATGAGCCGAGTTCAACCTGTGAAGAATGTGAGGGGAGAGAAAGAAGGGGAGTTGTACTCAACCCTAACCCTAGAAATAGAAGGAGAAAACACTAGAGAGATGAATAGAGCATTCATAATTTCATGCATGCCTCATGCAATAACCCAAGGGGTCTATTTATAGACCCAAGAGGTCTATTTATAGACCCAAGAAGTCTATTTATAGACCCCAAGAGATTAACTCTAAAACATTAAATAAAAGATAACACTAAAAACATTTAGACTTGTTGAAAGAGCTCAAAGCTTGTATGTATTATTTCCGTATGTAAATACAAGGAGAGAATACAAATATATAGGAGAGAAGAGAGAAGAATAAATCCTATACATGATGTGGGACTAAAGAAGGAGGAAGAAAAATAGGCCATTAAATGGGCCTTTTTACATGGGCTTTTCTAATACTCCCCCGCAAGCTGGAGCGTACAAGTCGTATGATCCAAGCTTGGATAGGCACTGATAGAAGAGGGTACTAGGAAGAGCTTTGGTGAGGATGTCAGCAACCTGTTCAGTACCCGGAACGTGCTTGAGCTCGATCTTCTTCATGTGGACTTTCTCTCGGATGAAATGACAATCTACCTCAATATGCTTCGTTCTTTCATGGAAGACCGGGTTTTTGGCAATATGTATGGCAGCTTGACTGTCACAAAGGAGGAGAGCTGGTGAAGGTAGTTTAACTCCAAGGTCGGTAAGGAGACTCTCAATCCATGTGAGTTCAGAGACCACAGCAGCCATTGCCCGATATTCTGCTTCTGCTGAGGATCGAGCAATCACTGCTTGTTTCTTGCTTCGCCAAGTAATCAGATGTCCTCCAAAATAGGTACAAAACCCGCTAGTAGATCGTCGATCGTCGAGGGAGCCAGCGTAGTCGGCATCAGAGTATGCCACTAGTGTAGGACTGGAGGATGATGTTTTGTAGACAAGTCCTTGGCCAGGAGCTGTCTTAAGATATCTGAGAATGCGTTCCACAGCCTGGAGATGAGAGCTTCGAGGAGAGTGCATATAGCGACTCACAAGTCCCACAGCGAAAGATATATCAGGTCTTGTAACTGTTAAGTAGATGAGCTTCCCAACTAGACGACGGTAATATTCTGGATTTGGTAGAAGCGAATCAGAATCTGAGCCCTGAGCACATATTTTGTGATTTGCATCCATGGGAGTGTTAATAGGTTTGCAACCAGAGTAGCCTGCATCATGAAGGAGATCCAGGCAATATTTGCGCTGAGAGAGAACCAATCCATCTGACCGTCTGGCCACTTCCAGACCGAGGAAGTACCGAAGAGGACCCAGATCTTTAGTTTGGAAGACGGAGCTCAGATGTAGCTTAACGGCCTGTATGCCGTCCAAGTCACTGCCAGTAATAATGATGTCGTCGACATATACCAACAGGAGAACCGTACCAGTGGCCTGGTGACGAGTAAACAATGAGAAGTCAGCCGAGCTGCGAGTGAAGCCAACATCCCGGAGAGCTTTGCTGAACTTGTCGAACCATGCCCGAGGGGATTGTTTGAGACCATATAGAGATTTGAGAAGATGACAAACCCGTGACTCCCCCGTGGTCTCAAACCCGGGAGGTTGTTGCATGTAAACCGTTTCCTGAAGGTCGCCGTTCAGGAAAGCGTTCTTGACGTCGAGTTGAAACAAGGGCCACTGGCGATGGACAGCCACAGAGAGGAGAATGTGGACCGTGTTAAGCTTAGCGACCGGAGAGAAGGTCTCGTCATAGTCCAGCCCTGGTTGCTGGGTGAAGCCACGAGCAACCAACCGAGCTTTGAGGCGATCAATGGTCCCATCAGGAGCATGTTTAATGACGAAAACCCATTTGCACCCAACGGGTTTCTGGCCGGGAGGAAGGGGCACCAGGGTCCAAGTCTGGTTGGCCCAAAGAGCAGCCATCTCTTCTTCCATGCCGCACGCCACCCCGGATGTTGAAGAGCGTCCTGGACAGAAGTAGGAATAGAGACCGAGGAGAGCGAAGTAGCCAAGGCCTGTAGAGGCGGAGAGAGGCGGTGGAGAGAAACATAGTCCGCCATTGGATGAGCGGTAGAGGCCGACACCGGAGCAGCAGAACACGGAGAAGCCGAGGTCGAAGCCGACTGCAGAGGAGCAACGGGAGGAGGAGGGCGACGAGCATAGACCCGAATAACCGGGGGTCGAGGAGGGTCAATGGTGGCAGGAGGCGGAGGGATGGTGGTCGGTGAGTGGACGTGGATCACCGGCCGGGGAAGGGAGGGTGTGGGAGGAGGTGGTGGTAGAAGTGGTGGCAAAGGAGGAGGGAAGAAGGGTTGGTCCTCCCGGAAAGTAACATCAGCCGAAACAGAGACCTTCCGGGTGAGCGGGGAGTAGCAAACATAGCCCTTTTGGGTACGTGAGTAGCCGACAAACATGTGTTTGGCCGCACGGGGATCCAGTTTGTCAAGAGTGGGGCCCAGTTTATGGACAAAGCAGGTACAGCCGAAAACCCGGGGGTGAGGGGGAAGGCGGGTGTGGAGGGAAAAAGAAGGCTAAAGGGGGTAGCGTTGTGGAGAACGGGAGAGGGGAGACGGTTGATAAGAAAACATGCAGTGGACACCGCAAAGTTCCAGAAGACTTTGGGAACATGCATGTGAAGCATGAGAGAGCGAGCCACATCGAGCAAGTGGCGGTTCTTGCGTTCAGCGACCCCGTTTTGTTGAGGGGTGTAGGGACAAGAGGTCTGGTGAACAATACCGAAGTTTGCGCAGAGAGTGGCAAACTCGTGGCTAGTGTATTCCCGAGCATTATCAGAGCGGAAAGTTTTAATGGTGGTAGAGAATTGCGTACGAGTCTCTAACACAAACGCCTGAAAGACACGCGGAAGCTCAGAGCGATCATGCAGGAGATACAACCAAGTAGTACGAGAGTAATCATCAATAAAGGTTATAAAATAACGATAACCAGAAATGCTAGGAACTTTATAGGGGCCCCAAATATCAGAATGTATTAAATCAAAGGGAGCTGAGCTCCGAGTACAATGAGCTGGAAAAGATGAGCGAGGCTGTTTGCCAATAATACAAGAATCACATTGAAAAGCAGGAAGAGAAATGTCTGGAAGCGCCTTCTGGAGGATAGGTAGAGGGGCATGCCCAAGCCGACAGTGCCAATCAGTCGAGGAAACGGAGGAAAGGGATGTGGGAGAGACATCGAGGAGGTAGAGCCCGTTCTGCAGCCGACCCCTACCAATGGTAATCCGCGTCTGCTGATCCTGTATCAAAAAACCAGAAGAGGTGAAGGTGATAAAGCAATTCATATCAGTAGTAAGACGACCAACAGAGAGTAAATTAAAAGGCGAGGCCGGCACATAAAGAACGGAGCGTAGAGAGAGAGAGGGAGGAAGGAGGAGGTCCGCGCAGCCGGAGACCGGGACAAGCGCACCATTGGCCACAGTAATAGACGGGGGGTGAGCAGCAGCAGAGAACCGGGGCGGCCGTATGGAAGTGATGTGGTGGGTGGCTCCCGAGTCCAGGATCCAGCGAGAGCTGGAAGAGAGACAGGCAGTACCTGTAGCGGAGGTGGAGACAATACCTGCATGTGAGGTGGAGGCATGGGAAGCAGAAGGGGGGTTGAGGAACCCCTGGAGTTGTTGCAGCTGTAGGCGAAGAGCCTCAAGATCCGTACCAGGCGGAGGTGAGCTATCGGTAACAGCAGCAGTAGGCGGGCGAGGGGGGTAGCCATGTTTCTTGTGACAAACGGCTTCAGTATGGCCATCCCGGCCGCAGTAGGTGCACTTGGGCCGTCCGCGGCCGCCACGGCCCCGCCCACGGGAGCCCGTACGACCACCCCGAGGAAAGGAGGGTTGTGGGAGTAAAGGAGGAAGGGCCTGCTGAAGAAGAGCCGGCGAGGGTGGTGCAGGAGCCTCCGGAGGAGGTGGTACGCGAAGTAACATCGAGCAGACATCAGAGAAAGAAGGGGTAGCGGGTGAAGCCAGAACCTGAGCTCGAATACTATGTAGGTGTGGCGGGACGCGAGCCATAATCATAGCAATACAAACAGCCTCCTTCTGGGCACGTTGGGCAGCGAGATCAGTAGTCGCGGGCTGGTGCTGAATCTAGGCTTCCGTGAGAGTTTTAGCGCGGGCCACGAAGGAGGTCATGTCTAGTGCTTTGCCAACATCCAAGGCTTGAAGATCAGTGAGGATGTCGAAAAGGTGTTGAAGGCTGTCCTTGCCGGAGTACAGCGAATGAAGTTCATCCCACATGGCTTTAGCAGTCTCATGATACATGATCATCTGGTACGGCTCACCCTCGACCGAGTTTAGGATCCAGGTCTGGACACGGCCGTCATTGCGGAGCCAATCATCAGTAGACGAAGTTGGTGGTCCCTGGGTAAGGTGACGGGCAAGGCCCTTGGCCTGTAAGACCCGGCGGACAGAGTGGACCCAGGGAATGAAATTAGCCTTGCCAGAGAGAGAAATAGTAGTAATCCGAAGCTCATCCCGGAGTTCGAGAGGAGCTACGTGGCTGGCAGGGGGTTGAGCGGTAGTGGAGTCGCTGGAGGACATGGCGACGGAAGAGCAGCAGGGCTCGGAGAGAACAACCCGCAGCGGTCTGGCTGTCTCGGCGGCTGGAGGTCGCGGCGGACTGGAGGCCGCGGCGAGTAGAGAGAGGCCGCGGCGAACAGGAGCAGTCCGCGTCAGATGTTGCGGCGAACTGGGGCAGTCCGCGACAGAGGCCGCGGCGAACGGGGGGCAGGGCGCAGCAGCGGACACAAGCAGAGCCCGCAGCGGACAGAGGCAGTCCGCAAGGGAAGGCGGAGAGAGAGAGTCCGCGAGCAGAGGCTCGAGCGGACAAAGAAGGAGCGAGCTAGAGGGAGCAGTCCGCGAGCAAGGAGGCTCGAGCGGATACAAGCAGAGCTCGCAGCGAGCGAGAGAGAAAAGCTAAAGGGAGCAGTCCGCGAGCAAAGAGGCTCGAGCGGATACAAGCGGAGCCCGCAGCGGACAAGAGGGAGCAGTCCGCGAGCAAAGAGGCTCGAGCGGATACAAGAGGAGCCCGCAGCGGACAAGAGGGAGCAGTCCGCGAGCAAGGAGGCTCGAGCGGATACAAGCAGAGCCCGCAGCGGACAGGAAGATCGTCCGGAGCGGAGGGAGAGAGGTGGGCCCCACGAGTCAGAGCAGAAGATGGCTATAAGAAGCCTGGGGAGGGTGGAACCACGGAGGGAGAGAAGAGGAGCGGAATCAGAAGGGCAGTCCGCACGAGACCGGAGCGGATGCAGAAAGCAGTCCGCACGAGTCCGGGCGGACAGAAGCAGGGGCAGTCCGCAGGAGACCGGGCGGACAGAGAGGGGGCAGTCCGCAGGAGACTGGGCGGACAGAGAAGAGGCAGTCCGCAGGAGACCGAGCGGACAGAGAAGGGGCAGTCCGCGTCTAGATGGAACCTCGCTTTGATACCATGTTGAAAGAGCTCAAAGCTTGTATGTATTATTTCCGTATGTAAATACAAGGAGAGAATACAAATATATAGGAGAGAAGAGAGAAGAATAAATCCTATACATGATGTGGGACTAAAGGAGGAAGAAAAATAGGCCATTAAATGGGCCTTTTTACATGGGCTTTTCTAATAAGACTCTAAGTACTCGACTCAGCTTAATACTACTCATACAACTCGAATTCAAACATAAAGGCGCATACAAAGGTAATTGATAGATAACTGACAACGTGGGATCCCTAACATCTCATCCGCCTTTCAAATCGAGTTTGTTCTCAAGCTCGAACAAGCTCAAATAATTTGACCGTCTGGCTCCTTAATTTTGAGCCAGAACATCTCTCGATAGCGTGTTGTTGTGTCGGAGGTTACATCAAGTGGCAGGTCATCATCATGTGCATAAGTGTCACGAAGGACTGTAGGGATTTGACATGGCGGGGGTACTTGCAGAAGAAATACCGTCAGACAGAATCTTCAGAATTTGGGCGAGTGGGCCCAATGGATGCAGGCAGTCAAGGGAGATGAAGGATCGAGCTGAATGTGAGCCGCAATGATGAGAAGCGGTGACGCCGACGTGGGGGCGGTCGTTGGAAGGAATGGATCGAGAAGGACCCAAAATAGGTGATTAGAGAGCAGACTACGAACTAAAGACCCCTGGGACCAATGGCGGCAGCTCAATTTGTGGCGGCACCATCAATGGGCGTGAAGGCGACGAGGCCGGTGGTAGGAACTTCTAAGAGCAACCAGAGGCGGTGGTGGGGCGACAATAACTGTGATGGGAAGAGGAGCTTCTTCGAGTGCAAGTGGAATCGAGGACCACTTTGGTGGGACCAGTGGTAGCTCCGGTGGAATCAGACCCTCAAAGCAGCGCTCAATGCTGGCGGTGAGTGCGCAAGCGTAGCGTCATAGGACGTCGATGTCTCAAGTAACTTCTGGAGCATCGAATGGTGGACGACTTGCTTGTCGGAGCTCTTTGTCATGCCGAAGGAATAAAGCAATCATCTAATTATAAGGAAGAGTTGATTAATTACTTAAGTCGTCTGAGGGTCTGGGAAGCTGGCGTGGGGAGATACAAGAAGTCAACACTGGGCTAGAAATTCTGATAAAGGGGAGCGGAAGGCGCTGAGCCACAGATTGACGTTGATACCAAGACGGAGGGTTGGCGCAATACTAGATGGTGTGTGATGGGCAGGAAGCGTCCATGCCAGACCAACGACGATTGCGTTGCAGGATAAGGTAAGAGTGCGGCGAGCCAAAAAGTGAGAGTGCATACTTGACGATGACGAAGCAGAGGCTCTGGGAAGAGGACGATGATGACGCGTCTATGTTGCAGTTGTGACTTCTGCGATGCTTGCAATGTGTCATTGAGTTGATGCCTGTCGTTGAGGTGGAACGACAAAGCAGAAGGTTGGATGTTGCGACAGAGATGATGGATTTGGTCGTCGAGGAAGTCGTCGAATGGGAACAGAATGATTTGCGGCAAATCATGTCTTACGGCGAAGGAAGAGCAAGGGGCCTAATATTGTCGATGTTGGTTGCGGTTGTCTCTGTATGACATCTTCTAGAGAGGGCGTGTGTGTGGGTTGCTTGTCAGAACCCCGAGAAATGGAGAAAGAATGCTTTGATATCAAGATGTTATGGGCCTAGCTCGTAGCATCGTCGGAGGTGGCAGTGGAGGCAGAGATATAAGGGGTGTCGAGCTTATCCCGCGGAGAATGCAAGGGGAGAGGAATAAGGGGGGGTCGTGCTCAACCCTAACCTTATAAATGTGAGGAGGAAAAAAGCACTAGAGAGAGGAATAGAACATTCATAATTGCTATAATGACCCAAGGGGTCTATTTATAGGCCCAAGACATTACCTAAAACATTCCATAAAATATAACACCAAAAGCATTTAGACTAAGGACTCGACTAGACTTGAAACGACTCATACAATTCAAACTCAAATACATTAAAACGCAAAATAATATAGTTAATAGATAACTAACTGTGTGAGATCCCTAACAGAGTGTTTCAATTAAATCTCAAGCGAAGAAATCATGCATGTACAACAAATCATGGGAAAACACATACTTGAATTAAATCTTGAGCGAATAAAACATGCAAGAGAGAGATTAACTTTGTAAATTGTAGAAATGAGAAGGGAAATATGAAGTGCAATCTTATTCTTCCACAAAGGGGCTTTATATAGGAACTACAACATGACTCACAACACCGATAGGCGGTGTGGGACTAAACATAATAATACTAAAATATTAATATCTCTAACACTCCCCCTCAAGCTGAAGGGGAAGCCAACAGCTTGGACACAACATAAAATAGAGGGTAAAAGAAGGAAGGCAGCGTGGGACAAAGCAACAGCCACCGAGGCCCAACCGCGTGTCACCGGGGATACTTCAACCGGGCAAGAGCCACACGCCGTTGGTCCGCAAACCGACCATGACAACGCTGGATACACTCGGAGCGGAAACAAGATCAACCACGCAAGACCAAACCAACTCTACCAAATCCAGAGAAAACGACGAGGAGACACAAACAACATATGAAATCAACCTAGGGGTCATGTGTGACTAAGGCAGGAGTCGGGAAAGAAGTATCCGAGTCGCCATGATCACAAACACTTCCCCTCACGTGGATCATGTGCAAGAAGACATAGGTTATACCTAGGGGCCGGGTGTGACTCAGGCAGGAGTCGGGAAAGAAGCATCCGAGTCGCCGATATCACAAACACTCCCCCTCACGTGGAATACGTGCATGAAGGTATAGACTACGCCTAGGGGCCGTGACGTACACTCCCCCTCACGTAGATCACGTGCAAGAAGGCGGAAATCATAAAGACGCAACACAAAAAAACACAAACAACAACTTAAAAAAAATTAAATTTTAAACTCTAGGGGCCGGGCTGGATCTGAAGAAGAAGGAAGCATCCGTCGGTACGAAGGAGCAGCACGGCAGCAGCGGAGGAGAAGCACGGCTCGCAGAGCAGCCGGAGAAGAAACAGCTGCGGCAGCAGCAGGCCGGAGAAGAGGAGCACCGGCAGGCAGAGCATCTGGAGAAGAAGAAATAGCCGGAGAAGAAGCAGCTGGAGAAGAAGTAGCCGGAGAAGGAGTCGGAGAAGAGGAAGGAGCCGCCGGTGAAGAAGAGCAGCGGCAGAGCCGGAGGAAAAGCAACAGCGGCAACCCAGGGCCGGAGAAGATGAGCACCAGCGGCAGAGAAGTAGGTTGGAGAAGCCGCCGGGAGAAGAAGAAGAGGAAGCCGACGGAGCCGTCGATGTCGATGAAGGAAGCCGGAGGAGGCGTCAGTGTCGATGAAGGAAGCCGGAGGAGGCGTCGGTGTCGATGAAGGAAGTCGGACGAGTCGTCGATGTCGGCGAGCGGAAGCAGTAGCGATCGTCGAGGAGGAGCGGAGGGAACGACGCCGCCGTTAGGGAAAAAGGGCCACTCCCGTCGAGGAGGCAGGAGGCCATTCCGTCGACGGGAGGAGGCCGGATTCCGCCCGACGGGAGCCCGAGCAGATGCGCTGGAGAGGAAAAATGAAATCACGGGTCGGGGGGGGCGGGATTTAGGTCGGGACGGGAGCGGGGGAACAGTACCGAGGAAAAAAATTTTAGGTCTCAGAAACCTGGCTCTGATACCATGTAGAAATGAGAAGGGAAATATGAAGTGCAATCTTATTCTTCCACAAAGGGGCTTTATATAGGAACTACAACATGACTCACAACACCGATAGGCGGTGTGGGACTAAACATAATAATACTAAAATATTAATATCTCTAACATAAATGAACTTACACGGGAACTCGGGGATGTGAATTGTGGCTGACTTCAGGTCTAGACAAAGGAATTTTAGCAAGACCACTCTCATTTCAGGGTGCTAGGACAGTTGGGGAGGATCATTGCATGGCTAAAACAGAATGGTAGGGAAGGATTGGTGGCAAAGGTCCAGGGTGTAGGGGAGAGTGAAGAGCGATTCAAGGCCTGGACGGAAAATCTGGGTACGCATGGAGGCTCGATAGGTGGGATTTGGGCAGTTGGTATAGTTATGGAGTTTGGAGAGGAGGAATGGTCGGTTTGTTGGAGAAGTGGTACATGAAGGCAGGGGAGGGAGTTTACATGGGTTGCTCTAATTAAAAACTTGAACGAATCAGTAACAGAGCTGAATGCTTCCCAGGTTGAAGGGGGGTTTTCAGTTGGGCGGAGAATTAGTGAATGGGAAAAAATGTTGATTGGGGTGGTTATTGGCAGTAAGAGGTGTTTGTTAGGTGGAGAGTGTGGTTATTGGATAGTTATAACAAGACGGGTGGTTATTGTAGTGGTTGAAGGGGTAGTTATCGGAGGAGGAGGAGGATCGAAGGGGGAAATGTGATTGGTCGGCAGCTTGGAGTGGTGTTTTTGGTGGCTTGGGGTGGTGGAGGATAGTCTAGGATTTGACAACTATAACCTACCGAATCGGCATGGTGGAAAGACCGGGAGAGCCCAAAAATTTTGTCCAAATTCTGTGATACTTGAAATCAACCTCTCTAGACTCTATTTACAGGCATAGTAGACACTATGGAAGGCCTAGATCATCCTGAAAATCAAGTCACAATAATGCACGAAATATAAATACTACATATAAATCATGTTATGGCTCTGAACATGACTACGAGCTCGGATCATCTATACGACGATCATGACTCTGCCTCATGCATACATAGACTACTCTGGACTCTTACTTACAGGCATAGTAGACACTATGGAAGGCCTATATTATCCCGAACATCAAGCCACAATAATGTGTCATGGTTCCGCTTTCGATCACGTATATCGCCGCGTGATCGCATGACCCTTATCTAGTCTATAATTTTAATTACGCGCATTTTGATCCTCCGTGTCCAAGCCCAAAGAAGGGACATTTTTGGAAACCTTGTGTGACGATTAGGTCCCGGTTGGGAGCCAAGACAAGTAGGCAAGATCACTTTCTATTCCCCATATCTCTCTCTAATTCTTTCTCTCTCTAAGTCTCTCTATTCTCGTTTCTGGTTCACGCGCAAGCCCTAGCCGCGCGTATATCGTGCCCCCCTTCTTGCTCCCGATCGCGCAGCCCTAGCGGCGTGTATTGCACACCGCGCATCTCCCCCATCGCCAGTCGCGCAGAGTCGCCCACCGCGGCACTCCTTCGGTGTCTCCGCCATAGATCGGTCCGCCTCACGGTCGGCCAAGCCCTCTGCCCGGCCTCGAACCCGCTCGCAATCGGCAACCCACAACATAATGCCTGGAATAGAAATACAATATATACATCATGTTGTGGCTTCGAACATGACTACGAGCTTGGATCATCTATACAACAATCATGACTCTGCCTCATGCATACATAGACCTCTCCGGGTTCCAATAACTATCGGCTTGACCGATCCATGATACCCGTCATAAAGAAATACCATTATGTGATTCCATATTAAATAGATCGTTAATTGCCAGTAAAAATTTTATCAGTGAGTTCCCAAAAGCAATTCATTCCAACAGTCTTCAGCAGGTCTATCTGTTTGGCAGATTAGAGCTATCAATTTGAACATGACTATTATGGTGCTTCTTTAGATGTTTCTTAGTACAGATTTGCATGGTTGATATAATTCTATTTTTTATTAATAATTGCATTACTCTTATGACCTGTCAAACACCATTGCCATGTGGCCAATAGACTGCATGTTAAGCTAAATGCTCCTTTCTGATTGGCATTAAAACTTACTCTAAGAAAGGACTTCTTGTGGAACTCTCCAATCTACGTTCAAATGGTCTGGTAAGATTTAGAGGCAATGTTAGGTGTTAGTTTTATTTCATGTTATGCTTGATTGTAGTCACTCCTATATATTGAGGAGTGCTTCTTCTTTCTAAATAATCATTACATTTCTCTCCTTTCAACACGGTATCAAATCCAACGATACCCTAATCCACTCCGCCGCCCTCGACCCAGCGATCCTACGCCTCGGTCGCTCGTTCGGCCAGTGTCGCTCGTTCGGCCAGTGTCGCTCCTCCCTTCTTCTGGGACCGTGACTCAGCGCCGCGTCTCGTTCACCCCTTACGTGTCCCTCCACTTGCGACTCAGCGCCGCCCCTCGTTCGCCTCTTCTGCATTCGTCGCTTCCGCCACGCCTCTTCCTCCCTTCGTCCGCTACAGCTCCGCCCCTACTTACTCCGCCCGGCCCGTCAGTAACTTCTGGACGCCAGATCCTGTGAGATGATGTGTCTGTGAGGCTGATTCCGGGACTTCTGGTGTCTCTTTATTCTGTGTGAGGGGATGTCTACCTCCCTTCCTCCGCCCCTTTGTTGGGATCATGTGTGTACTCCTCTTTCAATGAGAAGTCTTTAGGGCTTTGCCCCTTTCTTTTGCTTGTGTTTCTTCCTGCGGTTTTTATCCACGGTTGCTAAGGAAGGGAGTGTTGAATCTTCAAATATGTCCTCTAGTGTGCGCGTTAAATCCTCACAGATGTCGGCATTGGGATCCAACCGCACTATCCATGACCACGGAACTCCTCAAATTACCACCATGAAGCTCGATGGCATCAATTACCTTCTGTGGGCTCGGTCTATCACTCTTGCTCTCAAAAATTGTCGTATATTTGGCTATGTGATGCAGGACGGTGCGTAGGGTTTACGCACCTGTCGGCTATTTCTAGGAAACCCTAAATGCATGCAACGAAATATGATTTTTTAGTTTAGAGCGGGCGCAGTACTAAGAAAATTACGCAACTTGGATTTAGAAAGCACAAAATTACTTCTTTCAAAAATGAATTTTCTTAATTAAGGTTCGAATTTAAATTCGGGGAAGGAAGTTTGCCACTTCGATCCGTTCCCCTTGTCGTAGCAAAACGGAAATCGTGAACTCCAAATACGTTTCCGTTTGGAGTTTTCGACGTAGCGTTTGCTGACGAAACTCGGGCGAAAACTCAGCAATGAGTCTAATTATCCTACGAGAAAATACAGTGGCACACACAAAGGAGAAGATAGAAACAATTACCCACGGAAAGCTGCGTCTTTCCGTATCCGAAGTCGATGGCGATCACGCGAGAAGTTCCTCGTCACCTTCGATCTCCGCTCCGAGGTCGGCCGCTATCGCACTCGGGCACCAAGGAATTAAATCACTCCCTCACACGAGGTGGTTCCACGGAATCACTCACAAAGTAAGGAAGCCACAAACTAAACACGCCTAAAATTAACTCGCACTTCACGCTCAAAGTGGTTCCACGAAATCTCAACACTTACGGTGGCTCCACGAAATCTCTAACACATGAGCTAAAATTCACTCACCCTCCCAAGAGGATCCACGAAATCTCACAAGCACTGCAGTAGCTCCAACGGACGTCATCAAACACAAAAAGGAGCTACTCTATTAGCAACCTTAATGAGTTTCAACACCACACAGTTAAACCATTAACCCCTAATCTCATTTCACCTACTCTGCGGCAATCAAAACACCTATCACTTCCACTATTTCAACCACCACAATGGCAGTCAATCTCACGGATTCATTAATATGCAAAGTAATTAAATTTACTGTTCATCTACTGCTATCAATAGGAGGCAAACAACAGAACATTCCTAATTTCATAACTGTAGCAAAGAAACAGCTGATTCACCGCACTGTTCATCTTCTTCTCAAGAGAAGGCAGCACGCAGTAAATCAAGTTCAACCTTCAACCTAACACCTAAACAGGAAACAGATCAGTTCTATCCTAACTGTAACAGGAATTCCCACTGAACCCTTACACAGAAATCAATATCAATTTCATAGTTTCATCTTCATCAAATTTCATCATCCCCTACCTGATTCCCGTTCTTCCTCTTTTATAGGGCAGCAGCGGCGATGTGAATGTGCGGCCATGGCGAGCCGATCGTGGACGTGGATCGGTGGTTGGAGTTGTGGTCGTGGCCAGCAGAAGAAATCGCGGTCGTCGTTGGCGGGTGATGGCGTGCGGCCATGGCGTGCGATCACGGGTCGGCAACCGTCGGGAGAGGGTTCGTGGCTGGCGGTTGGAGTTTCCGAAGACGCGGCGGAGCCTCGTGGGGCTGGATCGTGCTTCGCGGAAGAGGTCGTGCTCCGGATCGAGGACGGTGTGGCTGGGGCTTACCCTAACCTTGCGGCTCTGCTTTTCTCGGGCCGATGGAGAAGGGAAACATCGAGCTGTCTTTGACTTTTGCAGGCAGCAGCTGAACCGGAGTTCACTGTAACTCTTATATAAATATATATATATATATGTATATATATTTATATATTTAATATATACATATACTTATATAAGTATATATCTGTGTGTGTAGTGTTATATATATATATAAAAGTATAGTTATATATATATATAATAGAGTAAAATAAAACTCTGACGGCTACGCGTGCAGGCGTGCAACAACATGATTTTGCACACAGGTGTGCGACAACTAAAATTGACAACATACAACTTGCAAAATAAAAATGCAATAAAATATAAAATTAGCCGATAGAGATCCCGTCGGGTGCGGCGTCGGGCATTTTTTCATCGACCTGACCTAGGTTGGTCTCCACCAACTCTCCCGCTCTCGAAATCACTCATCTCTGGTGAGTGCTTCGAGCGGTGGTGTGCGAAAATCAACATTCATGCCAATGAACCAGCATCTCTGAAAACTATCATCAGTAGTGGTCACTGTCCAACCTATGCTCGGAAACTGGAATAGAATATTCTCCTGGTGTCTCATGCTCAACCTGAAACTGGTAGTGAAAACAGAAGGAACTACAATGAAAGTGTTAGTAGCGAAATGAATACTGGTGTGTCCTGAATGTGGCTCCTCACTCTCACTCACCAACCCAGAAGAATCAAATGGAGAAGAAGACAATGGAGATTCTAAAGACTCGTGCGAGTAATCGTAGAATCAAGTCAGATTGGCTACGTTAAAAACAGGATTTGCTCCCCAAACGGAAGGCATCTCAAGTTCATACGCATTTTGCCCAATCCGATTTACTACTCGAAAGGGTCCAGTTCTATAGTAGCTAGCTTCTTTACGGTACCAGAAGGTAACCACTCCGGATTCTAACCGAACCATAACCAAGTCATTCATTTTAAAATTAGTAGCTCTTTTATGCCCTTTTCAAAATTGAGTTGCATAAAATCATAAATACTATGCAATTTCCGCTCGAAATATATTTTATGCAAATCATGCAAATGCAAAGATGACTACTAACACAACAAACACCACAAACCGACGGCTTCAGATATCAAGAGCAACTCCTGAGAGAGGTACATGATCAGGAGGCTCAGAGGGTGGATCATAAAAGAATTCATCGCGGGGGCGATGAACACTCAAGTGCAAACCTGAGACATCAGTGATCAGATACAATATCAACGTATCAGCGAGTGCACCCTCGAACTCGACTGTGTCTCTAAAGATGGAAACATCCCAAATGTGTGGTGAACCTATACGCAGATCATCTGGTGGTTCACCGGGAGGGGTATAATAAAATTCGTCGCAAATGCGACGCGTGCAAATGTAGGCCCCAACAACAGATGGAGCGCTCTTAGATAAAAGTGCACGAAGTGTGACAACCGTAATGAATGTGCTAAGGAAGAGTGAGGCATCAGGAGGCTCACTAGGTGGGACATAGAAGAACTCATCGCAAATACGATGGTCAGCAAGTGGTACGTCACATAACTCATCTAGAGTGCGAGTCACTAGATGGCTATGCTCAAGCACTATCAACATCAAGTGAGACAATGGAGCAGGTATCCATGTCTTAAAACTCGCAAGTGTACTATCCAGATAAAGTGCATCTACATAATGACGAGGTGGCTCATCTGGAGGCTCAAGAGGAGGATCGTCAAACGACCCATCAGTCGAGTGATGGTCCTCCAGAAATGAACCATCAGAAGGGGTCATACTCCCAGATATGGTAGGGGTAACTACCTCGAGATCACTACTAAGCTCTCGGCTCCTAATCGTAATATCACTAGGTGCGTCATCAGGTGTGGTGATGTGACTCGACGCGTCATCGGGTGCGGTGATATGACTCGGTGCGCCACTAGGTGAAGTGTGCAAGGAATCTACACTCAAAATAGAGCTAGTAGAGATCGCATCAAGGACGGGTTCACTAAGTGGAGCAGACTCACCTGGGGGTTGACTCCACACATCTTGCACTAGAACATCAGATAGAGTGGGTGACGTCTCCCTGGTGTGGGCAGTGGAATGCTCTTGTTGACCCTTAATGTCTATCATCATGTTTGTCCTCGGGACACTAGAAGGATCACTAGGTGTGACGTACTCTTGACGATAGTGACCTATATAGGATCCGTGAGTGTAGTCATGACGATCGCCCAATTCATAATCACATCGTGCTCGTGGGTGATCATAAGTCCTACGAACTGGTGGTGGTGGTCGCACATATGCAGTCTCGGGTTCCTCATATAAAGGAGACGTGTAGTATCGATAACTAGAGGTATACTGAACTCTATCCTCATAATAAGGTGTCGAGGGACCAATAAGATCCACTCGGGTACGAGTATAATAACGACGATGGTCATCATACAGATCGTCTCTATAATGAGAACGTGTTGGTGGGGCAACACGATCTCTGGTAGTGGTATATGGTGATCGAGTATAATCATCGAAGTGTCGTAAAGATCTCCGTGACTGGGCACTATGGGTGGGAGTGGGGTAGTCGTGATCCTCAAATAAAGGGTTCTTCGTAAAGGTAGACATTTCTACATAGTGACGTCGAACATCAAAATGTGCACGGACCGAATGCTCATCTCGAATTTGAGGCGGCATTGACGCTCGAGGGGGTATTTCTAATCTACTCACCCTACCTCTAAGGTGTGCTAACCTTTCACGCAACTGGCATGTACTCTCAGTTAAG
Organism: Platanthera guangdongensis; assembly: GCA_039583875.1. Lineage (NCBI taxonomy): Eukaryota > Viridiplantae > Streptophyta > Magnoliopsida > Asparagales > Orchidaceae > Platanthera > Platanthera guangdongensis. The sequence goes on along the minus strand of CM077150.1, from coordinate 4,379,229 downwards.
GTCGTTAGTTGGTGGGCGAAAGGTGTAAACCACTGGGGCGGTTCATTCTCATCGTGTCCACGACTCGGGTGACCACATTCAGTTTGACACATTCTATCACTACGACGATACATGCTAACAAAATTAAATGCAATGATGATAAAATAAAAATTCTCTTTTCCTTTTTTTTAAAAAAAATTTGAAAATGAAATGCGGTTTCCTATTCGACGCAGGGCGGATCCCAAAACTTAAGAAAATTTTGGAACCTCCCTCTGATACCAAATTGATGCAGGACGGTGCGTAGGGTTTACGCACCTGTCGGCTATTTCTAGGAAACCCTAAATGCATGCAACGAAATATGATTTTTTAGTTTAGAGCGGGCGCAGTACTAAGAAAATTACGCAACTTGGATTTAGAAAGCACAAAATTACTTCTTTCAAAAATGAATTTTCTTAATTAAGGTTCGAATTTAAATTCGGGGAAGGAAGTTTGCCACTTCGATCCGTTCCCCTTGTCGTAGCAAAACGGAAATCGTGAACTCCAAATACGTTTCCGTTTGGAGTTTTCGACGTAGCGTTTGCTGACGAAACTCGGGCGAAAACTCAGCAATGAGTCTAATTATCCTACGAGAAAATACAGTGGCACACACAAAGGAGAAGATAGAAACAATTACCCACGGAAAGCTGCGTCTTTCCGTATCCGAAGTCGATGGCGATCACGCGAGAAGTTCCTCGTCACCTTCGATCTCCGCTCCGAGGTCGGCCGCTATCGCACTCGGGCACCAAGGAATTAAATCACTCCCTCACACGAGGTGGTTCCACGGAATCACTCACAAAGTAAGGAAGCCACAAACTAAACACGCCTAAAATTAACTCGCACTTCACACTCAAAGTGGTTCCACGAAATCTCAACACTTACGGTGGCTCCACGAAATCTCTAACACATGAGCTAAAATTCACTCACCCTCCCAAGAGGATCCACGAAATCTCACAAGCACTGCAGTAGCTCCAACGGACGTCATCAAACACAAAAAGGAGCTACTCTATTAGCAACCTTAATGAGTTTCAACACCACACAGTTAAACCATTAACCCCTAATCTCATTTCACCTACTCTGCGGCAATCAAAACACCTATCACTTCCACTATTTCAACCACCACAATGGCAGTCAATCTCACGGATTCATTAATATGCAAAGTAATTAAATTTACTATTCAACTACTGCTATCAATAGGAGGCAAACAACAGAACATTCCTAATTTCATAACTGTAGCAAAGAAACAGCTGATTCACCGCACTGTTCATCTTCTTCTCAAGAGAAGGCAGCACGCAGTAAATCAAGTTCAACCTTCAACCTAACACCTAAACAGGAAACAGATCAGTTCTATCCTAACTGTAACAGGAATTCCCACTGAACCCTTACACAGAAATCAATATCAATTTCATAGTTTCATCTTCATCAAATTTCATCATCCCCTACCTGATTCCCGTTCTTCCTCTTTTATAGGGCAGCAGCGGCGATGTGAATGTGCGGCCATGGCGAGCCGATCGTGGACGTGGATTGGTGGTTGGAGTTGTGGTCGTGGCCAGCAGAAGAAATCGCGGTCGTCGTTGGCGGGTGATGGCGTGCGGCCATGGCGTGCGATCACGGGTCGGCAACCGTCGGGAGAGGGTTCGTGGCTGGCGGTTGGAGTTTCCGAAGACGCGGCGGAGCCTCGTGGGGCTGGATCGTGCTTCGCGGAAGAGGTCGTGCTCCGGATCGAGGACGGTGTGGCTGGGGCTTACCCTAACCTTGCGGCTCTGCTTTTCTCGGGCCGATGGAGAAGGGAAACATCGAGCTGTCTTTGACTTTTGCAGGCAGCAGCTGAACCGGAGTTCACTGTAACTCTTATATAAATATATATATATATGTATATATATTTATATATTTAATATATACATATACTTATATAAGTATATATCTGTGTGTGTAGTGTTATATATATATATAAAAGTATAGTTATATATATATATAATAGAGTAAAATAAAACTCTGACGGCTACGCGCGCAGGCGTGCAACAACATGATTTTGCACACAGGTGTGCGACAACTAAAATTGACAACATACAACTTGCAAAATAAAAATGCAATAAAATATAAAATTAGCCGATAGAGATCCCGTCGGATGCGGCGTCGGGCATTTTTTCATCGACCTGACCTAGGTTGGTCTCCACCACTATGTTTTCGGCACTACAACAGCCCTGATCCGGCCCTTACCAAATGGTCTCAATGGGAGTCCGAAAACTCCATGGTAATGTTGTGGTTACTCAATTCTATGCAGGAGAGCATTGCTCGGAATTACCTGTTCTTGGGCACAGCCACGAATATTTGGAAAAGAGCTGAGATTACTTATTCCTGTCGGGGAAATGCCGCTCAAATCTTTCAACTTCGCCGGCGGATTTCCTCTTGCGGCAAGGCAATCGTCCTCCTTCCTCCTATTACCTGGAATTTACTCAACTCTGCCAAGAGTATGACCATTTTGATACCCTTACTCTTGTCTCTCCTGAAGATGAGGTTCTTGTTCGGGCTCGCGAAGAACGCAATCGGATCTTTGAATTTCTCCATGGCCTGCATCGGGACTTTTTTTTACTTTGATCAAACTAGTGTCCATATTCTTGGGTGGTCTCCTCTTCCCTCCTTGTCGGAGGTTTACAGTCTTGTTCAACAAGAATTTGATCGTCGACAGACTTTTACATACTTTACAGTCTTGGCACTCGAAATCTCTATCAGTCAATTGACTAACTCTATGCACTGCTCAATGACATTTTTCCACTCTTCTTGTATCTTTCAGGATCGGACGACAAAGAAGGAGATTGACTCTGGTAAATTGTGTGATAGATTGTATATGTTTGATCCCTCCAGCTCGGCTCCTACTCCTTCGCGTTCTCTTCGTATGCCTTCCTCTTCTACCTTGGATTCTTGGCACTATTGTTTTGGACATCCCTCTATCTCTGTTATGAAATTGTTGTTTCCTGCTATGTCGGCCTTTGTTTTTAATGTTTTTCGTTGTGATGTATGTGAACTGGGTAAGCACAAGAGGGCCTCACTTCCTCGGATGTCCCGTCCTTGTGTTATACCTTTTGAGAATATTCACTCTGATGTTCGGGGTCCTAGCCCGGTTGCTTCTATTTCTGGGTGCAAATGATTTGTCACTTTTATCGACCGCTTTTCTAGGTGCATATGAGTTTATCTCATGAAAAACAAATCTGATGTTTTTCCTTTATTTCAGCGCTTCCACAAAATGATTACCACAATTCAATGTCACTGTGAAAATATTGCGAAGTGATAATGGCCTCGAGTACATTGACTCTCACTTTGAACGCTACCTGTGTGACTTGGGTATCATCCACCAAACTTCTCGTGTGTACACTCCTACCCAGAATGGGGTCGCCGAGCGAAAGAATCAGCATCTCCTGGAGGTTGCTCGTTGTTTATTACTTCAGACGCACCTTCCCAAATATTAATGGGGAACGCTGTCCTCACGGCTACATATTTTATTAATCGCTTGTCAACTCGTATCTTAAACCATAAAACACTGCTAGAAACTCTCAATATCCTTCCTAGTGAGCTCACCCCTCGTATCTTTGAATGTGTGTTTTTGTCCATGTGCATCACACCTCCAAGCATGATCCTCGGGCGCTTCGATGTGTTTTCATTAGATACTCGAACACTCAAAAAGGGTATAAGTGTTTTCATCTCGTGACTCGTAAGACTTTTGTCTCCATGGATATCACTTTCCATGAATTCGAGTTTTATTACGGGAGCTCTCTTCAGAGGGAGCCTGTTACCATGAAAGTGAGCTCCCCTGTTATTCCCCTACCCATGTCTCCTCAATATCAGCCTACTATCTCACCTCCTACCATCCCACCTGTGGTTCCGCCGCCGCCTATGGTTCTGCCGCCTCCTTTGCCTCATCGTCCTACTCCTCTTTTGCAGATTTATACTTATCAGTGAAGGGGCACAAACATTCAGCTTCTACGCACTATACTTGAATCCACATCTGATCCGTCTACCGGTCCTCAAGGTATTCGTGCTTCCACTCGGCATCCCTTATCTCAATATGTGACTTACGACTCATTGTCCTCCCGGCATAAAGTCTTTGTCACTTCTCTGTCCTCCATTTACATACCTTCTTCGTGGCAGGAAGCTCTGAGACATCAAAAGTGGAAAGATGCTATGCGGGAAGAGATGATTTCCCTTAAGAAGAATTACACATTGGACCTTGTTGATCTTCATCAAGGCAAGACCATGGTTGGATGCAAGTGGATTTTTTCGATGAAACAAAACACTCAAGGTCTTGCGGACCGTTATAAGGCTAAGTTGGTGACCAGAGGATACACTCAAACGGTCGAGATTGATTATCATGGAACCTTTGCTCCGGTTGCAAAGATGAATTTTATATGTATTCTACTCTCGTGTGCTGCCTACAAATGGTGGAGTCTCAGCCAGTTGGACATGAAGAATGTCTTCCTTCATGGATATTTGGAAGAGGAAGAGTATATGTCTCTACCTCCTAGTCTTACCTCTAAGGGATTTGAGGGAAAGGTATGCAAATTGAAGAAGGCTCTATACGGCCTAAAACAATCCATGAGGGCTTGGTTTGAGAGGTTCCAACGAGCAATGGTGATATTTGGGTTACTCAGAATAATGTTGATCATACCCTATTTGTAAAGCACAGACAAGGGAAATTGACCGTGTTGATAATTTATGTGGATGACACTGTCATAACCGGGGATGATATGGATGAAATCAAAAATTTGAAGACAAGATTGGCTAGTGAATTTGAGGTAAAAGATCTTGGGAACCTCAAGTACTTCCTTGGCATTGAAGTTGTCATATCCAAGCACGGTATCTTTATCTCACAGAGGAAGTACTTCCTTGACCTGCTGGAGACTACGGGGATGAGTGGGTGTAGACCTGCTGACACCCCCATTGAAGAAAATCATAGATTGGGGAAGGATGGTGGAGAACCTGTCAAGGATATCAATAGCTTTCAACGACTGATGGGGAGACTCGTCTACCTATCTCATACTCGCCCAGATATCTCTTATATTGTTGGAGTTATCAGCCAGTACATGCATGCTCCCAAATCGCACCACTTGGATGCTGCCCATCGGATTCTTAGATATCTCAAAACCTCTCTGGGACGTGGCATCTTGTTCTATCCAAACAAAGTATTATCCATTGAAATTTTCACATATGCTGAGGCAGGGTCAGTTGATGATCGTAGATCCACGTCGAGGTATTGTACCTTGATTGGGGGAAATCGGGTGACTTGGAGGAGCAAAAAATAACATGTGGTTACCAGATCCAGTACCGAAGATAAATTCATGGCTATGGCCTAGGGAATATGTAAAGGAATGTTGATTCGATCACTTTTGCTTGAACTTGAGATTCAAAACAAAGACCCCATCCGGGTATACTGTGATAACAAGACCTCCATTAGCATTGCTCATAATCTTGTTCAGCATAATCGCACTAAGCATGTTAAAGTCGATCATTCATCAAGAAAAACATAGTGAGGGGAGTTATTAGCACTCCATTCGTCCTCTTGGATCAACAGCTAGTTGATGTGCTTACAAAAGCTTTGTCTCATAGGTTTCTTGGTAACATTATGTCCAAGTTAGGTGTGGCAGATATCACAAGCCAGCTTAAGGGGGGAGTGTTAGGCGTTAGTTTTATTTCATGTCATGCTTGGTTGTAGTCACTCATATATATTGAGGAGTGCTTCTTGTTTCTAAATAATCATTACATTTCTCTCCTTTCAACCGGCAACAATGCCTGCTTGGCATGGAGGATCGGTATAAATCAAAGAGAGTTGCAAAATACTTTGCACTAGCCAGGCATCTAATATAACAAAAAATAAAAAACTACTATGTCAATCTTGTTATAACATTAGGTTATCAGCAACCTATGAAGCGTTGATTCTTCCTTGAGGGCTGCTTACCCGTACCAAATATGTTTTTTGAGAATCGGCAAATAAACCCATAACTGGCTGATCACTCTTTGGCATATCATCAACTGAATTTTTGCGACAAATTATCATTGTTAATGATGTTCAACTCAATCCAGTAAAAAATGAGGTAAGTAGAAAAATGGTTGTAGCCTTCATCGGTAAAACAGCCTAGGGATTTCTTTGGACTAATGGGTTATTACCATTGTTTCATTAAAAATTATGTTTTTATCACCACTCCACTTAATAAACATTTTAGCTGATGATAAATTTTACTAGACAGACAACACTTCATAGGAATTTTTCAGAATTAAAAAGATGTCTTTCCAATACTCTAGTGTTAACATTGCCAGTTTTTTCTTTACCATTTACTAAAGAATGTGATGCTTCTAATATTGGAATAGGTTCATTTTAAACCCAGAATAAACATCCTATAGCCTGCTTTCAATAAGAAATTGGAACCAATCAATGGGGCAAAATCAACCTATGCTTGTGAATTGCTTGCAATTACTGCAGTGCATAGCAATTCCCGGCTAGAATATTCTTATTGGCTACAATTGATTTGTGACGATTAACACCAGACCACTAGAGGCTTGGGTTAAAAAACAGATATTGTGAACCTAGCTTAAGGAAAAAAATATAGAGTAAATCTCATTTGGATTTCTAAAGAGTGCATAAGATAAGAGATTTATGATTTTATATTGCATTTTGGAGAAGACATACAAACAAATATTTGATCTGCAGTTCCAGAGTATTCCCTCTAGTTTTAACTTACAATGGAGAAGTTAATAATAACAAATTGGCAGATCAATGCAAATGCAATGAACAAAAATTTGAAACGAGTCCTACAACTAGAAATTTGAATGGCATAATCTCGATCCAAGTGTTCAGTATGAGATAATGTTCATGCCATCAAAGCCTTCCAATATTTTTCAGAGAGTGCACAAACAAGAACTGTTCAAATATTCAGAAAGTAACACCATTTTCTACAGTCGGCTGAAACATTCATGCAAAAATAAGTGTAAAGTTTTCTGCACTAGTTGCTGATATAAATGAGTCAAACCTAAGGGTCAGTTCATCAGAACAGAATTGGGGCACTAGAATAAAAACTAGAGCCTCAGTTTCATTGAAATTGGGCTCCAATTCCAATTACAAAGTGTTAAATATTGTATTTAATATTGCATTTATTGTCCTCTTCTTTTAGTCCCACATTGCCTAGATGAGCTCTCTCCCCTTGCTCTTCTCCTATATATGTAAGACCTTTTGGTCCCTTTCAAGTGTACAATATAAATACAGTTACATTTCTAACATGGTATCAGAGCAGGTTTAATTTTTCGCGCTCGCCCCTTTGCTCGCGCCTCTGCCCTGCTTGCCCGGATCTGCCCGAACCTGCACGGAGTTGTCCTCCTACCCTAATTCCTGTCTGCTTCCTAATTCCAGTCCGCTTCCTAATTCTCATCCTCAGTCCGCCGACGAGCACACCTCCTGCAACTCAGTCCGCACTCTTCCTGCCACTCAGCCGACCTCCCTTAGTCCGCACACCACCTGCAACTTTCCCAGCTCGCCTTCCCCCCTCCGCCGTCAGTCCGCACACCACCTGCAACTCTCCCAGCTCGCACCCCGTCCACACACCTCCCCCGTCCACACACCTCACAACATCTAAGGTTATGTATTCACAGACTCGTCTCCGACCTCCGCTCCCTTGCGACTCCATGGCTGCTCCTCTGATCTCGCCACCCCTGAAGGCCACGTCCTTCCAGCTCGCCGGCGCTAGCGACTGGCCTGACTGGGCCCTTACCGTTGAGGCCGCTCTCTCCTCCCGTGATCTTTGGGATCACATCATCGGTGCGCCTCCTGCCCCTGCCGCCAACCCCGCCACTGCAACCGGCTCCGACGCAACTACTGTAGCCGCCACCTCTGCAGATGTTCTCACTCTTTGGCAACGGCGCGATCACGCCATCCGGGCTTACCTCCTGGAATTCGTTGCTCGACCACTCCTCACGTCTATCGGCCGCCTTCCTTCCGCCCGTACCATGTGGGAGTATCTCCGCGATCGCTTCGTTCCTCGTGGTGGAGCTCGTCGTCACCGTCTTATCTGTGATTCCCAGTCTGCCCGCCAAGACGGCCGCTCCATTCAGAACTTCTACACTCTGATGAGTGCCTACTGGCACGAACTGGATTCCATGATTCCATTACCCTGCGGTTGTCCTCGCTCTTTGGAATTTCAGCGCCACCTCTCTGAGGGTTATCTTCATCAGTTTCTTGTTGCTCTGCGTCCTGAGTTTTCTCTTCTTGCCGCTCAGCTTCTTCACCGGGTCCCACTTCCTACTCTGGATGACGCCCTGATTGCTCTGCTCGATGAAGAGACTCGTCTCCGACCTCCAGTGGCCCTCCAACCCACTCTCCCGCTTGATACTGCTCTTGTCGTTCCTCCGCGTCACAGTTCTGTTACCTGTAACTACTGCAAGAAGGTGGGGCATATGAAGTCTGCTTGCCCCACTCGTCCCCCTCGATCTGATGCGCACCGAACTTCTGACCCTCGCCGTGACGGCCGTGGTCGGGGACGAGGTCGTGGTCCCGGTTCTCACCCCACTGTTGCTGCTGCTACCGATCCTCTGCAACGCTTAGAGGAGCTGATCCTTTGGTCACCACTATTTCAATCTGCCTCCTCTGCCAGTTCCTCTGCGGAACACAGTCTCTCAGCTGCTTCTGGTACTGCTGCTGCTCGCCTTCCTCCGAATGCACCTTGGTATTTCGACTCTGGGGCCTCCTGCCACCTCACCTTCGACTCCCGCACCCTCACCAACTGCACCTCCTCCCCCACTTCCCTTCAGGTCACCACTGCTGATGGGGGATCTCTTCCTATCCTGCGCTCTGGCTCCATCACCCCGTCCTCTGCCCCTCCTAGACGACTTACTCTCTCAGACGTCCACCATGCCCCTCAGCTGCACATGAACCTCATTTCTGTCAGCTCCCTCTGTGATCTCGGTCTAACGGTTTTATTCTCTTCTTCTGATTGTGTTGTACAGGATTCACGGACAGCCCAGAGGATTGGACGGGGCCGTAGGACTAGTGGCCTGTATCAGATGGAATATCTTCATGTTCTTCCCCCACCCCCCTCAGCTTCGGCCCTCTCTGTTATATATGATGCCGACTTGTGGCACAGACGTTTAGGACATCTGTCTACTGATCGACTCCGACATGTTATCCGCTCTAGAGCTTTGGGTCGTGTCTCCCCTTCCGCTCTCTCTGTTTGTACCGGCTGTCGTTTGTCAAAGCACCTTGCTCTACCATTTACAAGTAGTGCTTCTCAAACGACAGCCCCTTTTGATTTAGTTCACTCTGATATTTGGGGCCCAGCGCCACTTGCTTCACATTCTGGGTATCTTTATTATGTTAGTTTTTTTGATGATTTTTCACGTTGTGCTTGGGTTTATCTCCTTCGAAATCGTTCTGAAATACACGACGTATATCGCACGTTCACCGCCATGCTTCACACTCAGTTTGACCATCGCATTAAGATCTTTCGATCTGACTATGCTCAAGAGTTTCTCTCCTCCACCATGCGCGATATCCTCCAATCACATGGCACCCTCCACCAACAATCTTGCCCGCACACCCATGAACAAAATGGGGTTGCTGAACGAAAACATCGTCACATCATCGAAACGGCTCGTGCTCTCCTCATCTCTGCCTCAGCTCCTCACTCCTTCTGGGCAGAAGTCATTCTCACCGCTGTTCACCTCATCAACATCACTCCTTCCACGGCCATCTCTGGCGTAAGTCCTTATGAACGCCTTCATTCCCGCCCACCCACATATGCCTCCCTGCGCACGTTTGGGTGCACCTGCTTCGTTCTCCTTCCCGCTCCTGAACGTAGCAAACTCTCAGCTCGCTCCACTCGTTGTGTTCACCTCGGCCTTAGCCACCACCACAAAGGCTATCGCTGTTACGATCCGGTGACTCGTCGCATTCGCATTTCTCGACATGTTTCCTTCGTCGAACATGAAATGTTCTTCTCTTCCACACCACCCAGCCTCACCCCCCAACCCTCCATTGCTCCCCCACTTTCTCTTCCGCTACTTCCTTCTGTTCCAACTCGCCCCAGGACTCAACTTGCCCATCCTCCCTTCTCACCAACTCGTCCTCCGCCCGAGGTTCCTCCTTCCACATCAGCTCATCCTCCGGCGCTCACAGCCCCTCCTGCTACGGCTTCTGATACGGCTCTGTCTGACGCTCTGTCCGCCTATGCAACCGTGGATCCTGCTCCTCCTCGACGTAACCCTGCTCGCCATCGTCATCCACCTGCTCGCTACGACCCCCCTCCTGACCGGTCTACCCCTACTGCTCTCACCGCGGCTACCTCTTATTCCCCTGTTTTTCAGGCCTTCCTCACCGCTCTCCACGCCCACCGGGAGCCTCAGTCATACCAAGAGGCAGTTGGACACCCCGAATGGCAGCAAGCCATGGCACTTGAACTTCAAGCCTTCTGCAGGACTCACACTTGGGATCTTGTTCCTTGTCCTCCTTGTGTTACCTCTATCAGCTGCAAATGGATTTTCAAAGTTAAGACTCGTCCGCACGGTTCTATTGAGCGTCATAAAGCCCGCTTAGTTGCTCGCGGGTTTTCACAGGAACATGGAATCGACTATGACGAAACCTTTGCACCGGTTGCCCGGATGACAACCGTTCGCACCTTACTTGCGGTCGCAGCTGCCCGAAACTGACCCCTCCATCAGATGGATGTCACCAATGCCTTTCTCCATGGCGATCTCACCGAAGTTGTATACATGGCACCTCCCCCGGGTCTCTCTGCTCCACCTGGCCATGTCTGTCACCTCCGTCGGGCCCTCTATGGTCTCAAACAGGCTCCTCGTGCCTGGTTTGAGCGCTTCCGCACAGCGGTTCTAAAGGCTGGTTTTCTTGAACGACAGACTGATCATGCCTTATTTACACGCACCTCCGCTCAGGGTTGCGTCATCCTGCTCTTGTATGTGGATGACATGATTATCACCGGCGATGACCACGTCACCATTGTCTCTCTTCAGAAACACCTACGTAGTCAGTTCGAGATGAAGGACATGGGCCCCCTTCGTTACTTCCTTGGGTTAGAAATTTCCCGCTCCAAACGCGGCATTCTGGTCTCTCAGCAAAAATACATCTCGGATATTCTTTCTGTGGCCGCTCTCACTGACAACCGCACTGTTGACACCCCAATTGAGCTCAATCTGAAACTCCTTCCAACAGATGGGGAACCACTGTCCGATGTCTCCCGCTATCGGCGCCTTGTCGGGATGCTAGTCTATCTCACTATGACTAGACCGGACATTGCTTACGCTGTTAGCATCGTTAGTCAATTTGTTCAAGCTCCTCGCTCAGCTCACTATGCCGCGGTCCTCCGGATACTCCGCTATCTTCGCGCCTCTGTCAGTCGCTCATTATTTCTCTCTGCCACTTCGCCACTCACCCTCCGAGCATTTTCGGATGCTGACTGGGCGGGGGATGCTACAACTCGTCGCTCCACTACTGGGTTCTGCATTTTTCTGGGCGACTCTCTGATCTCCTGGCGTAGTAAGAAACAGGAATCCATTGCGCGCTCCAGCACGGAGGCTGAGTATCGTGTCATGGCTTCCACCACTGCTGAAATAGTTTGGCTCCGTCGTCTTCTTCGTGATCTTGGTGTGCAAATAACAGGACTCACTCCCTTATTCTGTGACAATCGGAGCGTCATTCAAATCGCCTCCAATCCGGTGTTCCATGAACGGACAAAACACATTGAGATCGATTATCACTTCACTCGTCAGGAATTCCTCGCCAACACTATCTCTCTACCGTTCATTGCCTCTGAAGAACAAGTTGCAGACTTCCTCACCAAGTCTCTCACAACTGCAAGATTCTGTTATCTTATTAGCAAACTCTTGGTTCATGATCCACCGTGAGTTTGAGAGGGCGTGTTAAATATTGTATTTAATATTGCATTTATTGTCCTCTTCTTTTAGTCCCACATTGCCTAGATGGGCTCTCTCCCCTTGCTCTTCTTCTATATATGTAAGACCTTTTGGTCCCTTTCAAGTGTACAATATAAATTCAGTTACATTTCTAACACAAAGCATCAAATTCATCCAAACGAACAGACCGTAATAACAGATTTGTAATACTTTGAATATATGAAGAACCTCAGATACCACCCAAAAGTTTTTGAAAATTTCCATGAATCCAACAAATAATAGAACAAGCAAGAAAAGAAAAAGTAACAGACATGACATAAGTCACTTACCTATAAGATATGTCCAGAACCAACACGCTGAAACAGGCCAATTCATCAACATCAAATTCATCATCATCATCGCCATCATCATCATCTTCCTCATTATCATCATCAGTATCATCATAATCCTCCCTTTTCAACCTTTCCCGGGCGTTAGAATTCCCCATTTTCTTCCCCGCAGCAGAAACCCTGCTAAGCACCTGATGCCCAAAACTCCTGCCCCTGCTCCTTACCCTAATCGGGCTCTTCAAGTTGCCCCCTTCAGTAACCCTAAACTTAATTGGCTCCTTCGGCTCGCCCCCGACACAGTATCTCTCCCCATGAAGAAGAATCCTCAAGCCCACCATTTCCCGTGAATCTCACCATTGTGTGATTTCTCAAGGAAGAACTTCGATCAATGTCGAGGATTTTATAGAGGAAATGCATTCGTAGCTTGCATTCGTAGAAGAGAGAGAGATCGGAAATTTGAAAGGCAGCGGAAAATAGTCGAGTGTGGGGACTGCTGAGGTTTCCCATCGACAAGCCAGTAAGAATAAATTTTATATACAAACATTTTATTTCTTTTCCCACATATTGGAGAAATTTTTGGGCGTCTCTCATTCAAAAATATGGTGTAAAAATAGGATGATTGATTAAAACATGGCAGTATTATTAGTATCTCATAAATGAATATTTGTAACTCATTGATATTTGTATTTAAAATAAATATTTGTACTATTTGTACTTATAAATGAATATTTTTAACTCATTTATATTTGTATTTAAAATTTTTGGGCGTCTCTCTTCAGGTCTCCTAAGACGCGTTAGCCGCGCCCGCACACCATGCATGAGGTGCGGATATCCGAACCTTCTCCAACGTAATCAAAATCGTCGTCGTCTCAAACCGTCTTCGCAGCTGCCACGCCAACAGCCATCATCGATGACGCCGCACCAACTGTCATTGTCGTCCCCGCAAACCGTCATTGCCGCCGCCGCAAACCGTCATCGCCGACGCTGCACCGCGCCGCCGCAAACAATCATCGACGTCGCCGCAAACCGCCATCGTCATCCCCGCAAACCGCACTCGCAGCAAACCGTCATCACCGTCGCCGCAAACCGCCAACGCCGATGCCGCACCATCATCGCCGTCGCTGCCAACCGCTAGCGTCGTCGCCGCAAATCACCATCGTCGACGCTGCGCCGAAACCGCCGCCACCGCAAACCACCATCGCCGTCGCTGCACTGTAACCGCCGCCACCGCCGCAAACCTCCATCGCCGACGCTACACCGAAACCGCCGTCGCCGCAAACCGTCATCGCCGTCGCCACAATCTGTCATCGTCGTCGCCACAATCCGTCATCGTCGTCGCCGCCGCCGCAAACCGTCATCGTCGACGCCGCACCGAAATCGTCATCGTCGTCGCTGCGTCAACTGGTATCATGTGTCTTCGGATTCTAATTCGTGGACTTGAGAGTGTGTTATTATTGGACTTACCCTAATCTGTTGTTATGTTAAAACATACACATCCGACCTAAAACGAACTATTTATATGTTGACCGACGGCGAGGAGTTAGGCGGAAGGTGCGACGGAATAGAGGGTGCCACGGGCGGCGAGATATTATCGGACCGCCAGCGAGAGACTGCGAGTGGAGAGGTGAAGGTTCGGCTGCGGGAGTTTAACGCTCGAGAGAAACAGAAACGAAGTTTGTGTTGGATACAAATATCAAATAAATTTATAGAAAAAATATGCTAAAATTTGTATTATTCTGACTTCTTCTGAGTATTATTAGAATATTGTAATATTTCACAAAAATTTCATATGATATATCGCATGATTCTGTATAATCTCGCATGTAAAAATAGGTGAGAATTTTTTACCTAAAAATTTCTCCATATATTGGGAACATTTTTCCTACCTAGGGATGTTTTAAAATTTATATGTATGACAGTACAATTATCATTCGTTGTTATGTAAAAAAATAGTGAATTACAAAATTTGATAAAGATTGAAGGATAGTGAATTACAAACTTTGATAAAGAATAATACATTAAATTATAAAATTTTGTAAATTTTAAAATATAAGAAGTAAATTTGTAAACATGAATATTTTATGAAAGGATATTTTTCAATTATATAATAGTATAAATTAAATTATAAGAATTTAGACATTTAAAAATAAAGAAAAGAAAAAATTGTGATGATGAATATTGTTGTAGACTAACTCAACGTCCCGGTCGGGCCGGATTTCTTGCACCATCTTAGCTCTCGGGATGATCGAGCGCGCACACAGTCAAAAGAATAGAGTGATTGACACAAGCAGTTTTAACGTGGAAAAACCCCTCAACTGGGTAAAAAACCACATGACCGGATCTATGCCGATCAAAATCCACTATCTCCTAAAGGTTACAACTGGTTTGTGAAGTTGAGAGTGACATGCCACCTCTCGTTACAATTATGGGGTGAGAGAACACTTTGCACGCGGCGGACGACAGGCTGTCGCGCCGGGAGTTGTTACAGATTGAGGTTCGCGACGGTGGTCTTCAGATAGCGACTTGCTAGTTCTAGGTGGGAGGCGGAGCACTTGGTCTTGCAGTTGCAGGAGCCGCCCGGAACTTGGACGATTTGGCTTTGCTGGGTGGATGTGACTTGACCCGCTTGTGGCTCGGGTGTGGCTTGAGTGCGGCTCGGAGGGGGCTCGTAGGAGGAAATTGGCAGAGCTTCGACCTGAGAAAGAAGAAGACTGCAAAAAGAAAGATGAGAAATGAGGAGGCCTTAGGCTCCTTTTATAGGCTCCGGGAGGTGGTTACGATGGTTATGGGGCTATCCACCGTAACCACCTTCATAAATGTTTTTGCTATGGTTTTAATGTGTGCATCTCGCTATTTGGAGATCGACATAAATAAATAATAAAATGTTCATTAAATTCTCTCACACTAACTCGGTAGTCAGTTGGTGATTACGCGAGAATTGGACGACCGAGGACGCTCCCCCTTGATCAGACGGCGGGAGCGGGTCTCCAGGGAGGCCGACGAACTTGTCGTCGAGTTCGCCGGCGAGGGGAAGATTGCTGCCGACGGAGGAGGGGTGGCCGAATTTTCCACCCCTGGGCCGCGAGGCGGCGGCCGAAAGGGGGCGGCCGACTTGGCCGCCCCTTGGCTGCAAACGACGGCCAAAGGGGGGGCGGACGGCTTGGCCGCCCCATGGCCGCAAGGCGGTGACCAAGGAGGTGGGCAGCCGGCATGGCCGCCCCTCGGCCGCAAGGCGGCGGCCCCGGCGGGGCGGCCGGCCTGGCCGCTGCTTGGTCGTAAGGCGGCGGCCCAGGAGGGGCGGCTGGTTTGGCCGCCCCTTGGCCGCAAGGCCACGGCCGGGGTTGGGCAGCCGGCGGCCGGCGGCCGACGGCCGGCGGCCGACGACCGACGAAGCGATGCCCGTGGCAGTTCCTTCGATGCACGTAATGAGATCGGCGTGCGGGGGGATCAGGCGTGGTGATCACGCGTGCGGTCAATCTCATGATCTCACTTCTCTTGAGGTGGGGATCATGGGTGGGTGGCTATGTGCACATCTAATTTCTATAAAATGAGGGTCATCCATAACAAATATGTTACCAAAATATTTTTTTTCACTTATATAATAGTATATCTATACTTTATTAAAAGGGAAAAACACATTTAGTTAAACATTCACTTTCTGATTTTACCTCTTTTTTATGTATTTTTCTTTTATTTTAAAAAATGTACTCTCATATAAACAAAGTCATCTATCTACAATAAAAAAAAGTGTTCTCCCCGACCCTCACAAACTCTCATGCACACCACAAAAAATGAGTGGCGAGCGGAGTAAACACTTAAGGGTTTGCGAGCAGCGGGAGCGTCGTCGCGTCTGGAGAATGTCATGGCAGGAATAATGTCGTGCGGAGCACGGGGGCCCACATACGCTATCACAGTTGAGGTACTGTCACGATTGGCTGTAGGGGCGGAGCCCCGTGCCTGTAACTAGTAATAGTGTATAGATTTAACTTAATGTGTTTTATTTTTCTTTTATTTAAAGGACTAAGATCTAGATACATGTCTCTCTCTTCGTCATCTCCCCAATCGTGAACAAATTCAAGCTTGAATTCATGACCTACTATACATTGGAACTCATTATCAATGCATCACATATGAGAGCCCGGCAATCTTTTAATGACCGTAGAAGGATCGAGCACTTGTTACACCTCTCCACTCAACCGTAGTGGTCTCTTAGCGAGCATGTTACAGGGCTGCAACCCGAGCACCCCAAAGCCTCTTCACACCTATTTCTCAGCCGCGGCGCGTTGTTGAGGCCGGGTCTCGAACCCGCAACCTCCTTGAAAAGGAGCCTTCAAACCACTCTTCATCACCAATTGAGCTGCAGGTTGCTGAGGCCAGGTCTCGAACCCGTAACCTCCTTGATAAGGAGCCTCCAAACCACTCCTCATCACCAATTGAGCTGCAGCTCAATTGGTGATGAGGAGTGGTTTGGAGGCTCCTTATTAAGGAGGTTACGGGTTCGAGACCCTGCCTTAACAACGCGTCGCGGCCGAGAAACAAGCGCGGAAAGGCTTTGGAGTGCTCGGGTTGCAGCCTTGTAATATGCTCGCTAAGATGTTGCTATGGTTGAGTGGAGAGGTATTATAATAAAGTGCACTTTTTGTAACAATCCAGGTCTGGCCCCTCATGGGCAAAGTGCGCTGAGATCATCCGGGCTGCAATCCGAGCACCCTAAATCCGCTCCGCACCTGTTTCTCGGCTGCGACGCGTTGTTGAGGTCGGGTCTCGAACCTGCAACCTCCTTGATAAGGAGCATTCAAACCACTCTTCATCACCAATTGAGCTGAAACATGCGTGAAGCCGCTTTGGGGTGCTCGGGCTGCAGCTCTGTAACATGCTCGCTAAGAGCCTACTATAGTTGAGTGGAGAGGTGTTACAAGTCAGTTTTTAGATCGACTCAATATTTTGTTGTAATGCCTGTGCCACTTTCAGTTGCATCCCATTTTCCATTTTAACTCAATTGGGGGTGATCGCAAGTTACTTGATTGGTCGTTTGTGCGCCTTCGCAGGTTGCTCGCTTAAACTCGTGTCTGTGTAAGCTCATGTTTCACACTCGATGAACATTGACATCTAAAATGTTAATGTATATTTTGTTATATAAGGGGCTCGGAGGCTTAACGGATTTGATTCGGATACCGGGATATCAGATACTCGCATTGAACTTAAGGTTTGCCTGTAAAGTCCAAGCTAGGGGCAACAGGGAGATAGTTCCACTTTGACCACTACCCGGGATGATATGATCTGCACCAGACCTAATATAGTATTTACGGTAGACATGTTAAGTAGATTCACTAGTAATCTCAGCCAAGATCATTGAAATGTTCTTGATAGGCTAATGAGATACTTAAAGCACACCCAAAAGTATGTTTTATGTTACAATGATCATCCTCCAGTTCTTGAAGGATATTTTGATGCATCATGATGCTCAAAAATAAACGATAGTAAGTCCACTTGTGAATTTATTTTCACACTAGGAGAAGCAGTTGTAGCCTGGAAGTCCAAGAGGCAATAATGTATTGCACTCTCTTTTTTGGAATCCAAATTCTATGCTCTAGCTTTAGTAGGAGAAGAAACAGAGTGGATAAGAGATTCGATGATGAACATTCCATTAACGAGTCTGAAATTGAGTTATGTTGCTGTTTACTACGACAATCAAGCTTCAAAAATGATTGTTACAAATACTTTGTTCAATCGCAAAATAAGGCAATTAAGGATGGAACAAGCTCTGTTGACCTCCCTCTCAAGTTAAACGATTATGACCCGGATCGATGTGAGGTCAAAGGATAATGTTACAGATGCTTTAATAAAATGATTAAATATAGTTCTTACAATAAAAACATCGAGGGTGATGAGATTAAAATTCATAGAAATAAGAAATTTTTTTCCTTTGTTTATGTTTTGATAATAATAACTTATAATTGCAAACATTCAGGCATATAATAACAGACTAAAAAACCTCAAATAATCTATTGATTAAAACTCAAGATGGTTATATGCTAGTCATTACATATTTGATGACTTAACATATCTCTTATTGAAAGTTGATTATAGTATTATTCAACTGAAAATAAAAAATCATTATAAAATTTAATCTAACATTAATGATCATATCACATTATTTCACACTTGATAATGTTGCAAATAATGTTGTAGCAAATCATTTCACATTTGATGATAAGGTACATAATGATCATTAATGAGTAAGATAACAATGTTTGATTTATTAAAAACATAACCTGACTAGTTCTAATTAGTTTGGATAGAGATGCTAACATTGTTAATTCACTACTACTACAAATACTAAACTCATTTAGATAAAACTAGTTTATTTTAAATGTCAACGCATATATTTATGAATTCATATAGTCTAAGCTCATGGAATTCATTACAAGCACTTGTGAAGATGGATTAAAGAAAGTAGATTTTGACATAAATGATGATGATCTACTATTTGAGAAAAATTGTTACGCGTTTAATCCATTATTTCTATGTTTTCAAACTTTTATTCCTAAGTTGCATTTTTATGTTATGGATGTTTGTTTCTGTTTATGCAAAATTCCTGTTATGTTTAATTATGTTTTCTTCTTCAGATAATAAGTCCGAAACTTAGCACTTTCTATTTTTCTACACTCCGAAACGTAAACGTTATATATCACAAATATAAGAGAAGATTGTTAATGTATATTTTGTTATATAATGGGCTCAGTGGCTTAATGAGTTTGGTTCAGATACTGAGATATTCGATACTTGTATTGAACTTAGGGTTTACCTATAAAACCTACGCTGGGGACAACGGGAAGGTAGTTCCACTTTGACCACCATCTGAGATGCTTCGAGCGACCTAGCATAAAATTCATCGATTAGCAGTTTCCCCATTCACATTTTTTCACTTGATCGATGAATGGTATCCCTTTGCTCTATGATTAACGACCAACGTGCCCTTGCTCAGTGATCGGCGACTTACATCCCCTCGCTCGGTGATCAGTGGCCACTCCACACGTTGCTTTCCAATCGGTGTTCAACACCACCTGCTGTCGACGATCAAGTAGGATGTTTTTTGGTTTATATAATACTTTTTGTTTGTACCACACCCTGCCCACAAAAATTCTTCTAAAGTCGTGAAAGAAGAAAAAATGTTGTCTAGGGTTCCATTTGACACAACATTTTTGCTCCGATGAGTTTGGACAAAAATACAATTGTCATAGAATGTATGTTTGGCATGACAATGGTTATTACTGCCACCTAGAAAAGAAAGCTTGTTTTGAGCACAAAATAGGAATGAAGCTCCTTATGTGAGGCCGGGTTTTCGCGAACAAAGTTCATAACTATCAGGTTTGATAATACTGCTGACATGCCAACCCGAGCCTAGGTTTCATTCCTCTAGTTATTATTCTTTTCACTTTTTCTACTTCTTCCCCTTTTGGGTTTGGGTTCCCTCCTAGGTGAATAGAACCTACGGTGACGGACGTCGAGAGAAAATAAGCCACCTTCGGTTCGTTGTCTTCCCCATCTTCTTGTCTTCCTCCGGATTGAGATTTTCTCGCTGACGATCTTGGACGGTGTCGGAGTAGGAGCAAGCAACGGAGGTCGTGAGGCCGCGTGAAGTCAGGTGTAAGTTTTGACGACGGCGTTTGTCGCGAGGACGGAGGCACCAAGGACTCATTTTGTGGAGCCGTTGCTGAGGCGGTGTTGGCGCCGTGTTTGTGTAGCGGGGTTGCGGTGCACGTGTGAGGGGGAGCGGCGGAGGCGGAGGCCGATTTGGGCGGAGCTGGAGCGGTGTTGGTGGAGGCCAGTTTTAGAGTGCGCATCTTTGCGCAAAGAGCAACATGGTGCTATTGGGGTCGCATCTGCGGCTAGCGGCGGTCAGCGCGATGAGGAATCTTAGCCTCAAGTGGACTTTGGCGGCGAGGCATCTGAGCCTCGAGCGGGGCAACCTACTGACGGGTTGCGGACTGATCGGAGTGCACCAACGACATCGTGTGTTGACGTAGGCGAACAACTAGATACAATATTGGATGATGTTGGAAGATTGCAGAGGATTCAGAGAATCAGTTTGGAGCGAGTCTCTCTAACTCGGACTTTGTCGTCTTTGTCGGTATACCTGTATCTTTCTTCTGTCTTTATATTTGTGCTAGTTGTAGTATCCATCTGGGGATCGCGGAAGGAATGCATTGTATTATTGAGCATTATTTATTGGAGTCTTTACGGGCTGGACTCTGATTGTCCCGTGGTTTTTACCCTGATTTGAGGGTTTTCCACGTATATGTCTATGTCTGTGATTGTGTTTGTTATTGTGTATTTCACTGACATTTTTGCAGGTATCTCAGCTCGTGTCCTCACGTGCACTCAAGTACGTGAGAATGTGTTTCTCACAACATCTCCAACTACTTGCTCATTCTTTTATGAAGTGGAAATAAATATGGGAAATGGATTTGAATGCATCGTTTCAGTTTCAAATTCTTGATAATTAAGACGAGCAATCTTTGTGTGGGTCCAGGACGCCGGTTGACATCGAGATCAATATCAGTGCACTGTGACGGCCTTCTAAGCACAACAAAGATGTGTGCAACTGGGCCAAACATACTCACCGTTGATTGGTCCCCTTTATGCAAGGTAGGCAGACCACAGACATAGAAAATAGGAGATTGCTTGAGAGTGTTGGGATTTCCGATCGTGGAAGTGCTTCCACACTTTGTTGTTGATGTAACCCGGAATCAGAGGTCCACACCGACCGTCGCCTACCACGGTCCTCAGTCGTGAACAACTGCTCTCCTCTTCAAGCCTTTACGTGTCTTTAGTTTGACTTTTGGCGTGTCTTTCATAACTAGTCTCCCTGTCCTTTTATAGAGTCACTTCATATAGCTTGCCTCTCTTTCATAGAACTTTTCTCCCATTTACTCGTTCAAAGCACATGGCCGACTTGGAGAAAAATCTACATTGACGGGTGGTAGGTGGGGAAGGTAAAGCATGTGGGTTTGAAATTTCAAAACCAACTCAACAGAGAGTTAAGAAGAAACTCGAGGCTCTAGGGTTAAGATTTTTGCATGAAAAAAGTTATTCATGAATCCTTGCAACACATTTTTTCCAGCCCAGCATTTAAATTTTTGGTGCTACATAGCATTAATGCCCCACGAGCATCAAGCTTGGTAAATATGGGCCTAGCCGAGGCACTAGGCCGAGCCTTAGTCAAATAAATGGACTGATGAGCCCCCTTAGGAATGATCTGGGTCCGACCCTAGCCTCCCTGGAGTCAGATCCTGACAGGCCTGGGCCGGGCAATTGGGCTCGAATCAAATTTGCATCTCAACAGTGATGTCACCATAAAACTCCTTAATTCTCATTATATAATTATATATATTGATGGGGTTCCCCCTGAAATTTCTGCGTCAAACTGACAAAATTTGGACCAAGTATGCATAGGCTCGACCAGAACAAACACGCCCATCAAAGCCGCAAGATCCAGGAACCCCCAGAGAAGAGGTCGAGCTCGCGCACGCGCACAACAGGACCACACAGGCGCACTCCGCCAGCGCGCAGGCGCGCGCGGCCATGCCCCGTACGACCGGCAAACGCGGCCCGCCCGCGCAGCCGCACTCCACGCGGTCGTATGCGGCCAGCCCGCGCGGTCGTACGTCGCACGACCGCGCACGGTCGCAGGGCCTCGCCCCGGCGCGGTCGCATTCCCCATGGCCGCGATGTACGGCTGAGCCTCGCGCGACCGCACCCCGCGCACGCGCCTCACGTGCGGCACCCCCACCCCCTCCCCACTCCCTCGCGTGTGCGCCGGCAGCGGTCGCCGCCACCGCCAGCAGTCTCGTCGTCCTTGGTCGCCTCCTTTGCCGCCGACTGTCTTCGGCACCGTCGCCGCCTCCGGGCACCTTGCCCGGGCCGCCCGAACTAACTGTACAACCCCGCATTCGCCCCTGTATACGTTTTTAAGCTTTTTGGAGATTTTGCACTCTCGGTGGCCAATTTTGGCTCTAGCTTGGAAATATACTATTAGGGGGAGGAAAAATTGGCCTCCCCCAATGGATCCTTCATTGGGGGGCGGGTGCAGCAAGTTGGCTAGCACCCGCCCCGGCCTGTTGAGTCCGAGGTAGGGGCATGCGAGGCGGCCGGGGGCCGGTCTCGCCCGGGCGGCCTGGTCTCGCCTAAGAGGCCTGCCCGGAGGCCTGGAACCGCCTCGGGTGTTTGGGGCGGGGTGTTGGCGGCGTGCTTTTACCGTTGTGCCCCTGGGGGTGTTTTTACCCCTTTGCCCCCCGGTGTGGGCATTTCCTATTGGCCCAAGGTATATTGGGCGTAAGGGTATTTTGGTCATTTTGGTCCATGGGATTTGGAAAACTATAAATAGACCCACTTGGGTGCCTTTGGAGGAGGACTTTTGCTTGCTTTCTCCTCCCTTAGCTTCTTCTTGGTAGAGTAGAGAGAGCTCCTCCAAGGCACCCTAGCTCGAGCATTGGCTAGGGAGGGGAAGTGCTCAGGTAGCCTTCCGGGTGTGAGGCGGGACCTCCGCACTAGAGCCGAGTGTCTGTTCCTAGCTTCTTGATCCTTTGGTCCGTGACGTTCTCTTGAGTGTAGTAGGTGTGTGGCCACCCCTTTCTAGGGACACCGAACTCCACAGAGACCAAGTTTTTGGTTTCAACATTTTGGTGCGGTGAGTGTGGAGAGTGACCAACACAGAAAATCTCGAGAGAGTGTCATGACGGGAGGTCAAGGAAGTGGTGATGATCTCAGCGAGCTCCCCAGCCCAGGACCCTTTGTTGGGAGGCAGGAGTTTATGGCCTCCATCCAAGGTATCATGGAGATGCTACGAAGCATTGCTCCTCAGGGTGGCAGCTCCACCCCGACCCCCCATGAGTTAGCTCCCCCTCTCGACGAGCCGACTCCTAGGGGTCCAGGCGAGATGACCCCAGCGGGGGGAGAAGGAAGTGCTCCAGGAAGAAGGCCAGGGAAGGAGAGGATGGGAGATGGGGTCGAGCGAGACCTCACCGGCCGGGAGCTATTCTCCAGTCTGGCGAGTGCCAACCTCCCAGGCGAGCAGGTCGCGCGAGTGGACCAGGCGAGACCCCCCCCTCAGGGGGTCACCCTTCAGCGAGCTGATCATCTCAGCTCCCGTTCCCGAGGGGTTCCGAGAGCCTGACATGGCTTACTATACCGGGAAGGATGATCCCGTCCAGCACCTGCAATGGTTCGAGGATGCGGTCTCCATCAGGCCAATGACAGATGTCTTCAAGTGTCGCCTCTTTGCGATCACGTTGAAGGAGAAGGCAAGGGACTGGTTTCATCAACTCCCTCCGAATTCGATTTATGGGTTCGAGGACTTGAGCCGGAGCTTCCAGCTTCGCTTATCCACCTCCAAGAAGAGGAAGAGGAGTCCTGAGTCAATCTTCCTGATAAGACAGGGGGCCGAGGAGTCGCTGGCCCGTTACGTTGACAGGTTCCAGGAGGAGATCCTAGAGGTCCAGGAGATGTCAGGGTATGCTCTCCAGATGGCCTTCACCGTTGGGCTGAAGGAGGGCTTCTTCAAGATGAGCTTGACCCGGAAGACCCCCCTTTCCTTTGAGGAGCTAATGGAAAGGGCTGCTGAGGAGATAGTCATGGAGGCAGCCAACCCGGCATTTGTCAAGAAGTTGGCAGAGCTAACAGAGATGAAGCCAAAGGAGAAAGGTGGCTCGAGACATCAGGAAGGAAGAAGGAGAGAGGAGCGGAGAGCTCAGGAGGGTCCAGAGCCAGGCTGGAGGCAGGAGGGAGGACCTGCCCAAGGTCCAGGATGAGCCCTCATCCAAGGTGGGGGGAATTTTCAGGGAGGCCAAGGGAGGTATAACTTCCAGAGGCAAGCCTCAAGGCAGCTCTTACCCCCGCCGCAGCAGGCCCTGGCGATAGGGAGAGGAAGAGGTAATAGGAGAGAACACCCAGCCCGCCGAAGAAGGGGAGGATCGCTACCGTACTGTGACTTCCACCAGGTAGAGGGGCACGCCACAGCTACCTGCC
This sequence comes from Platanthera guangdongensis, assembly GCA_039583875.1. NCBI lineage: Eukaryota > Viridiplantae > Streptophyta > Magnoliopsida > Asparagales > Orchidaceae > Platanthera > Platanthera guangdongensis. The sequence continues at coordinate 4,354,951 of CM077150.1, read as the reverse complement.
CCGAGTTCCTGGAAGTGAGGGGGGCAAGAGGCCCTGCCCAGCCACAGCCGCCAGTGCGAGGACCTACCCAGAGAAGGGGGTGATGATGTGTGCGAGGACCGGGTTGATGTGGGAACCCGAGGTGGTATAGGAGTGATCCACGGTGGAGTGGGGGTTGAGGCCACTCGGAAGGCAAGCCTCCATGTCATGTACCGAAGGAGGGTCGCCTCAACCTCCCAGACCCCCGCCCCCAGAGGAAAAGATCACCTTCTCGGTGAAGGACCTGCCGGATCATGAGGATCCGTTCTGCGATGCGCTGGTCTTCCAGACGGCCATCGAAGGCTACACCGTCTCCCGGATCTTGGTTGACAACGGAAGCTCCGTCAACGTCGTTTTCAAGAAGGCGTTTGACGAGATGAAGGTGGAGCCAAGGAGGGTGTTGGCCTCGGATGGACCCCTGTTCGGATTTTCAGGAGAAAGGAAGGAGGTCGAAGGCGGAGTAGGACTCCAAGTAAAATTGGGGGGAGTCTCAAGGAACTGTCGGTTCGTCATTATTGACGCTCCAAGCAGCTACAACGCCATCTTCGGAAGGCCCCTCATCAGCGCCTTCTGTTGCGTGACGTCTTCTTTCCACCAATGCCTCAAGTTCAGCTCAGGAGGGATCCAGGTCAGAGTCAAGGGAGACTCCAGGATGGCAAGGCAGTGCTACGTCACGGTCGTCAACACCATCTCTTGGTTGGCGAGGGCGGAGGAGATGGAGAGAATCATGGAGAGCTTGAGCAAGATGGAGGTCTCCGAGGGGAAGGATGACGGAGATCATGCCCAGACCCCCTGAGGAAACCTCGCCCCGGCTGAGTCATGTATGTTTCTTATGTTGTAATGAGTCCAGCCCCCGACCAGCTGAGTCGGGGGGGTCATGTAACCCATCTTTTTCCCCGTTTGAGGACGTTGGATTTGATAGAGTTCAAGTGACACGTCTGGTTCCCCACCCCCGAGAGGATCTCCTCATCCAGGCTCCCACTATCTGGTTGGGTCGAATTTGCCTCGGGGAGATCAAGTCCCACCCCCGAGAGGATCTCCTCAGCCAGGCTCCCACTAGCTGGTTGGGTCGAATGTGCCTCGGGGAGATCAAGCCCCACCCCCGAGAGGATCTCCTCAGCCAGGCTCTCACTAGCTGGTTGGGTCGAATGTGCCTCGGGGAGATCAAGTCCCCACCCCCCGAGAGGATCTCCTCAGTCAGGCTCCCACTAGCTGGTTGGGTCGAATGTGCCTCGGGGAGATCAAGCCCCACCCCCCGAGAGGATCTCCTCAGTCAGGCTCCCACTAGCTGGTTGGGTCGAATGTGTCTCGGGGAGATCAAGTCCCCACCCCCCGAGAGGATCTCCTCAGCCAGGCTCCCACTAGCTGGTTGGGTCGAATGTGCCTCGGGGAGATCAAGCCCCACCCCCGAGAGGATCACCTCAGCCAGGCTCCCACTAGCTGGTTGGGTCGAATGTGCCTTGGGGAGATCAAGCCCCACCCCCGAGAGGATATCCTCAGTCAGGCTCCCACTAGCTGGTTGGGTCGAATGTGCCTCGGGGAGATCAAGTCCCACCCCCGAGAGGATCTCCTCAGCCAGGCTTCCACTAGCTGGTTGGGTCGAATGTGCCTCGGGGAGATCAAGTCCCCACCCCCGAGAGGATCTCCTCAGCTAGGCTCCCACTAGCTGGTTTGGTCGAATGTGCCTCGGGGAGATCAAGCCCCACCCCCGAGAGGATCTCCTCAGTCAGGCCCCCACTAGCTAGTTGGGTCGAATGTGCCTCAGGGAGATCAAGTCCCCACCCCCCGAGAGGATCTCCTTAGCCAGGCTCCCACTAGCTGGTTGAGTCGAATGTGCCTCGAGGAGATCAAGCCCCACCCCCGAGAGGATCTCCTCAGCCAGGCTTCCACTAGCTGGTTGGGTCGAATGTGCCTCGGGGAGATCAAGTGCCACCCCCGAGAGGATCTCCTCAGTCAGGCTCCCACTAGCTGGTTAGGTCGAATGTGCCTCGGGGAGGTCAAGTCCCCACCCCCGAGAGGATCTCCTCAGCCATGCTCCCGCTAGCTGGTTGGGTCGAATGTGCCTCGGGGGGAGTAAAAGTCTCTTTGCTCCGATGAGGATCCCGCTATCAGGCTCTCACTAGCTGGCTGGGCCGGTGATACCTCTCGTGGAGGCTAAGTGTTTTTTACCCGGATGGGGTCTCGCCACCCAGGCTCCCATAGCTGGCATGGCAGGTTGACCCCTCCGGGAGGGAGGGGGCAAGTGTTTTTTACCCGGAGGGGGTCTCGCCACCCAGGCTCCCATAGCTGGCATGGTAGGTTGACCCCTCCGGGGGGCCAAGTGTTTTTTACCCGGAGGGGGTCTTGCCACCCAGGCTCTCATAGCTGGCATGACAGGTTGACTCCCCGGAGAGGCGCGCAAGGAGATTGCACTCAGCGAATACGTTGGGTTGGACGTTTCTTTCCGAGCTTGTGCCAACCTCGAAAAGAGCGGGGATTGTGTACAACCCCGTATTCGCCCCTGTACACGTTTTTAAGCTTTTTGGAGATTTTGCACTCTTGTTGGCCAATTTTGGCTCTAGCTTGGAAATATACTATTAGGGGGAGGAAATATTGGCCTCCCCCAATGGCTCCTTCGTTGGGGGGCGGGTGCAGCAAGTTGGCTAGCACCCGCCCCGACCTGTTGAGTCCGAGGTAGGAGCAGGCGAGGCGGCCGGGGGCCGGTCTCGCCCGGGCGGCCTGGTCTCGCCCAAGCGGCCTGCCCGGCGGCCTGGAACCGCCTCGGGCGTTTGGGGCGGGTGTTGGCGGCGTGCTTTTACCGATGTGCCCCTGGGGGTGTTTTTACCCCTCTGTCCCCCGGTGTGGGCGTTTCCTATTGGCCCAAGGTATATTGTGCGTAAGGGTATTTCGGTCATTTTGGTTCATGAGATTTGGAAAACTATAAATAGACCCCCTTGGGTGCTTTTGGAGGAGGACTTTTGCTTGCTTCCTCTTCCCTTAGCTTCTTCTTGGTAGAGTAGAGAGAGCTCCTCCAAGACACCCTAGCTCGAGCATTGGCTAGGGAGGAGAAGTGCTCAGGTAGCCTTCCGGGTGTGAGGCGGGACCTCCGCGCTAGAGCCGAGGGTCTGTTCCTAACTTCTTGATCCTTTGGTCCATGACGTTCTCTTGAGTGTAGTAGGTGTGAGGTCACCCCTTTACAGGGATCCCGAACTTCACAGAGACCAAGTTTTTTGTTTCATCACTACCTAGGGGGCACTATCGTCATTTTGCCAAAAATGGTGATTCAGGTGATCGAAACGGAGCAACGTCCTTCACTAGCACTAATCACTTTCTGGCGCAATTACCACCCTGAACCTCCAGAAAATTATAAATAGGCCTCCAGACCTTCATTTGGAGACAAACAACTTCAGATGCAAGAGAGAGCTCTGATATTTTTCGGCGGGAACATGAACTTGGGCCGATTCTCCGCTCAGGAATTTACTCCGTTTTTTTCCTTGCACTAAGGTTCCAACACGCGTCATGTCATGTCAATCGCCTCCGCGAGAGCGCGCCCATCAAGGCTCCTCATCAACGAGAGCGCTCCCCCAGAAGCTCCGTGGACTTGGAGAATTTTCCAACCGGAACGCTCCCACCCAGGTTCCGCGAGTACAACAACATTCGAATGTCGGAGCGCTCCCATAGAGGCTCTGAGATCTTAGCTGTTTTCCCTCATTTTCTGCACCTGTAACGGAGTAGCGGTCTGTCGCCCTCCGAAATCAAATCAAACTCTATAAAGCTCCGAGAAGCTAGTGAATTTTTGCACGGCACAGTTCTAGCCACGTGTTTTTTCACCGGCCATTTCCGGGGTTTCCGCATAAAAATCGCATTTTGTCATTTGTTACGGTTCACTTTGACTGTTTACGCGCCCGATTCGATTCCAAGCTAAAGCAGTCCGATTTTTCCAGATCGGGAAAAAATCAGATGACCCACAACATATATGAACGCACACGCACACACGTGCACACACACACTCATGTTATATGTATCATTAAATCAGATATATTTTGTGGTTAATAGATTAAAGTTCAAGTTATTCATAGGTGCAATGTGTTGGTGTTCAGCCCCTAAAGGTGCAGTTTTTTGTGCAGGATTTCAGGAGTTGCAACCTGGTTTTTGGGGTGGCTACCTTTTTAGTGCTGTCTGCTTTTGGGCTGAATGGGCAGTTTTTTTTTATTAAAAACTGTGTACAGTTTTTCTATATAAAACTGCTGCGGGACCTTTTAAAATATATCTTCTTCCCGATTAGAAGAGGCTAGGGTTATTTTCTTTGAGAGAGCCGAAGCAGCCAGCCCGCCCCTTCCGCCGTCCGCCATCCCCGCGCCCGGTCCGCCGGTTCGCTGTTCGGAAAGGGGGGAGTTCGCCGCCGCTGTCGCCGCCGGTGTGCTGTCCCAGTTTGCTGCTGCTGTAGGTGCGGCTTCGCCGCTTGAAGGAGGTGTTTCCTCGGTGCTATTGGAAGGAGATTTCTCTACCGTTTCAAGGGCTTCTTCGTCTACGGTCTCAGGTGTTCCCTTTCTTGTCTTCATTTGCTATTTTGCTTGAAGAGAGAGTAGGATTATTATCCTTGTTGTAGAGAAGTTGTGGCTTGATCTTGGTGGTAGAGAGGAGTGGATTTGTGTGTCAAATCCGGAGGGCTTTCTAGGTTTTGGGCAAACCTAGATAAATCTTGTAATCCTTATTTATTATAGTGGATTTTCGTTGTGTCGTGCCCCGTGGTTTTTGACCTTCAAGTGGTGAAGGTTTTCACGTATATCTCTGTGTTCATCTGTGGTGTTGTTTTGTTTTTGCTTCTTATTGCTTTGACTCTATTGTTCGGTGGGGGTTGCCGTTATCTTCGGACCCCGGTTCCCTAACAAGTGGTATCAGAGCCAGGTTCTTTGGCTAGTCGTTGTTATTTCTCGGTTTCTAACTTGGTGCGGTAGGTGACGACCATCGGTCCGCTCCCTATCCTCTCTTGTTAATCCCTTGAAATAAATCGACTTGTGGACCGTAATAGAGTTGTTTGTTTGAGAAAGCAATGGAACAGAGCACAAGGATGGTCAGTATGAATGACAAGAATTGGAGCATCTGGAAGCCTCGGATGGAGGATCTTTTATATTGTAAAGATCTCCATGCTCCGTTGACGGGGAGACCTGCTTCAGTTAAGGATGATGAAGAGTGGAAGAAAATGGATCGAAAGGCAGTAGGGTTCATTAGACAGTGGCTCGATGACTCTGTTTTTCATCATGTTTCCACGGAGACCTCGGCTCAGGCCTTATGGAAAAAGCTTGAAGCCTTGTACGAGCGGAAGACTGCAGGTAACAAGGCATTTCTGATTAGGAAGCTTGTCAACTTGAAGTATCGGGAAGGTTCACAGATGACTGAGCATCTGAACCTTGCTCAAAGTATTATCAATCAATTGGAGTCCATGAAGATCACTTTGGAAGATGAACTCCAAGCTCTGATGATCCTTAGTTCTTTACCCGAGAGTTGGGAGACTCTAGTAGTGTCGTTGAGCAACTCAGCACCTGATGGCGTGGTAACCATGGAGATGGTGTCTGGTTGTCTCCTGAACGAAGAACTGAGAAGGAAGGATTCTGGATCTTCCACTTCGGGTGTTTTTCTCATGGAGGGAAGAGGTCGGTCTGTGAAGAAGGATGTGAAGCACAGGGACAGTTCCAGGAGTAAGTCCAGGGGCAAGTCTAAGAAGGATATCGAGTGCTACTATTGTAAGAAGAAGGGTCATTTCAAGAAGGATTGCTTCCAAATGAAAAGAGACCTGAAGGGAAAGACCAAGGAGGTTGGAGAATCCATTGGTGATGCGACGACATCGATTGTGGAGGCTGAGCCGTTATGCTTGCAGTGCAGTGGGTCGTCTTGCCAGGACTGCGTTGACACAGACTGGATCGTTGACGGAGGTGCATCCTATCATTGCACTCCTCACAGAGATTACTTCTACAACTATTCTGCGGGAGATCTTGGTGTGATCCGGATGGCAAATTCCGGCGAGTCGTTGATTGTTGGTAGTGGTGATGTCCACTTGGAGACTGAATTGGGGAAGATTGTTCTCAAGGGCGTTAGACATATTCCTGACTTGAGAATGAATCTGATTTCCATTGGTAGGCTTGATGATGGTGGTTTCACAAGCATTGAAGGTGGAGGGATCTGGAAGTTGGTAAAGGGTTCTTTGGTAGTAGCCAGAGGAAGGAAGTGTTGTGGCCTTTATCGTACTAAAGCCAAGATCTGTGGTCCAAGTGTGAATGCGGCAGAGGGCGACTCTATGGAGTTATGGCATCGCAGACTTGGGCATATCAGCGAGAAGAACTTGAAGATCTTGGTGAAGAACAAGGTTCTTCCGGAGCTATCAGGAGGACTTCCTGATACGTGTACGCACTGCTTGGCCGGTAAGCAGAAACGTGTTTCCTTTGCTGATTCTGAACCAAAGAGGAAGGCGGAGTTACTATACTTGATACACACTGATGTGTGTGGTCCTATTGAGCCCAAGTCTGTGGGCGGAGCCGCTTACTTTGTGACATTCATTGACGATCACTCCAGGAAAGTCTGGGCATATTCTGTGAAGCAGAAGAGTGATGTTCTAGCAAAGTTTGAAGAGTTCAGAGCGAAGGTGGAGAAGATGACCGGGAAAGAAATAAAGCGAGTTCGATCTGACAACGGGGGAGAGTACACTGGTGCCTTCGACGCTTACTGCAGAAGGCATGGCATAGTACATGAAAGGACAATCCCGAGGACGCCGCAACAGAATGGGTTAGCAGAAAGGATGAACAGGACGATTATTGAGAAGATCAAATGTATGATTTCTCAAGCTGGCATTAGCAAACAGTTTTGGGCTGAGGCTGTGCAAACTGCTGTACATCTGATAAATATGTCTCCTTCTGCACCTCTGAATGGTGATATTCCAGAGCGTGTTTGGTCCGGAAAGGAAGTGTCGTACGGACATGTGCGGGTGTTTGGGTGCAAAGTTCATGTTCATGTCCCCAAGGAAGAGAGATCGAAGCTTGATGAGAAATCCCGGGAGTGCATCTTGATGGGATTTCCCCATGAGCAGTTTGGCTATAGACTCTGGGATCCTGTGAACAAGAAAATGATCAGAAGCAGAGATGTGATCTTTGTTGAAGATCAAGTGGTTGGTGAGCATAATGCTGCGGAGTCACAGGTTCCACAGTTTCCACCTGCGGAGGAGAGACTCTATGCTGATGATGGGCCAGTAGAGACTGTTGCTGATGATGGGCATGCTGAGGAGGAAGTTGGTGAGCTTATTCCTGATGAGGAGATGATTCCGGATGTAGGGGGAGCTCTGCCAGTTGATGTACCACCTGTGGTGGAGGTTCCTCTTGTCAGATCTGAGAGAGTCAGAAGGCCCAATACCAGGTATTCTCCTCATGAGTATATTTTGCTTACAGATAGTGGAGAGCCTGAGTCCTATGTGGAGGCTCAGAGTGCTGAAGATCGTGAGGCTTGGACAGCTGCTATGGAAGAGGAGTTGTACTCCCTTCAGAAGAACGAGACGTATGATTTAGTCTCATTGCCCAAAGGGAAGAGAGCTTTGAAGAACAAGTGGGTCTTCAAGTTAAAGTTGGATGAAAGTTGCTCTCAGCCAAGGTACAAGGCGAGACTTGTGGTGAAAGGTTTCAGTCAGAAACAAGGTATCGATTTCGACGAGATTTTTTCCCCAGTGGTGAAAATGTCCTCTATCAGACTGGTGTTGGGTATGGCTGCCTCCATGGATCTTGAAGTCGAGCAGATGGACGTCAAGACGACATTTCTGCATGGCGATTTGGAGGAAGAGCTATATATGGAGCAGCCCGAAGGCTTTGTGGCTAAGGGGAAGCATCATTTGGTCTGCCGGCTCAAGAAGAGCCTTTATGGGTTGAAGCAGGCACCCAGGCAGTGGTATAGGAAATTTGACTTTTTCATGATGAAGAGCAAATTCCAACGGACCAGGGCTGATCACTGTGTGTATGTGAAGAGGACTGAGAAGATGTTCACTATTCTGCTGTTGTACGTAGATGATATGCTGATTGTTGGGGATGACAAGGCCAGCATAGCTGAGTTGAAGAAGGAGCTCAGTGAGTCCTTTGAAATGAAGGATTTGGGACCGGCAAGGAAGATCCTTGGAATGAAAATTACCAGAGACAGGAGTGCTGGTCAACTATGGCTATCTCAGTCTGAGTATGTGGAGAAAGTGCTGAAGAGGTTCATGATGGATAAGGTAAAACCCGTTGCTACTCCTTTGGCCGGGCACTTCAGACTTTCTAGTTCTCAAAGCCCCTCATCTGAGAAGGAGGTAGAAGAGATGAGCCAAATTCCTTATGCATCCGCAGTGGGGAGCCTGATGTATGCTATGGTCTGTACTAGGCCAGACATAGCTCATGCTGTGGGGTCTGTGAGCCGTTACTTGGCAAACCCAGGGAAAGTCCATTGGAGTGCTGTGAAATGGATACTCCGCTATCTCCGAGGTACCTCAGACCTTTGTTTACAGTTTGGTGGAGGTCCACCAGAACTTATTGGGTACTCGGATTCGGATATGTCAGGAGATGTTGACACGAGGAGATCTACTTCTGGATTCGTGGTCACTTTTGGAGGGGGAGCAGTGTCGTGGCAGTCAAGGCTTCAGAAGTGCGCGGCATTGTCGACGACGGAGGCTGAATATATTGCGTTGACTGAGGCGTCAAAGGAGCTTATTTGGATGAAGAAGTTCATGCTAGAGCTTGATCTCCGACAGGACGTGTACACAGTTTTCTGTGACAGTCAGAGTGCCATATTTTTGGCTAAGAATCCCGCCTTTCACTCCAGGACGAAGCACATTGACGTGAAGTATCACTGGATTCAGGATGCTGTGGAAGAGAAGTTGTTAGTGGTGGAGAAGATCCACACGGATGAAAATCCTTCGGATATGATGACGAAGGTTGTCCCAAGGGAAAAGCATGATCTCTGCCGACGGTTGATCAGCATGATCCCCACCTGAAGAAGTCAAGGTGGGATACTCCCCTTTATGGTCTGAAGGGGGAGTTTGTTGGGGTTCAGCCCCTAAAGGTGCAGTTTTTTGTGCAGGATTTCAGGAGTTGCAACCTGGTTTTTGGGGTAGCTACCTTTTTAGTGCTGTCTGCTTTTGGGCTGAATGGGCAGTTTTTTTTATTAAAAACTGTGTACAGTTTTTCTATATAAAACTGCTGCGGGACCTTTTAAAATATATCTTCTTCCCGATTAGAAGAGGCTAGGGTTATTCTCTTTGAGAGAGCCGAAGCAGCCAGCCCGCCCCTTCCGCCGTCCGCCATCCCCGCGCCCGGTCCGCCGGTTCGCTGTTCGGAAAGGGGGGAGTTCGCCGCCGCTGTCGCCGCCGGTGTGCTGTCCCAGTTTGCTGCTGCTGTAGTGCGGCTTCGCCGCTTGAAGGAGGTGTTTCCTCGGTGCTATTGGAAGGAGATTTCTCTACCGTTTCAAGAGCTTCTTCGTCTACGGTCTCAGGTGTTCCCTTTCTTGTCTTCATTTGCTATTTTGCTTGAAGAGAGAGTAGGATTATTATCCTTGTTGTAGAGAAGTTGTGGCTTGATCTTGGTGGTAGAGAGGAGTGGATTTGTGTGTCAAATCCGGAGGGCTTTCTAGGTTTTGGGCAAACCTAGATAAATCTTGTAATCCTTATTTATTATAGTGGATTTTCGTTGTGTCGTGCCCCGTGGTTTTTGACCTTCAAGTGGTGAAGGTTTTCCACGTATATCTCTGTGTTCATCTGTGGTATTGTTTTGTTTTTGCTTCTTATTGCTTTGACTCTATTGTTCGGTGGGGGTTGCCGTTATCTTCGGACCCCGGTTCCCTAACACAATGTGCATATGCATCATATTATTAACCAATATATTAGATTCTCCGACTATTGTGACTATGTAAGTATATATATTATAATATTTTTAATTAATATTGTTGCAGATGACTCATTGAATTCGGTGGATTATTTTCACTGGTCAACTGGTTGCAAACGCATGAATTAAGTTCCGGTTCATGTGATCGCAACCGCTTGACCAGTGAAAATAAGTCCTCCAAACAGAGCCAAAATATAAGGTCCGGACTTTAATTAAAGTCCGGACTTTTGCATCCTATTGTTTCTTCCGACATTCGCTACCCCCTGCCTCTCCTGCCCGGGCGAGCTTGATTCCTCTCGTCGGTACCTCTAACTCTTGCCTTGCCGACATCATAAAACCTCACGATCTCTACGCCCTCTTCCTCTCCCTCAAAGTCGACAAGGAGTCCATCGTTCCCAACAACGTTTTCCTCAGTGTCGGCGAGGAGTCCAACGTTCCCGCCTTGCCTTGCTTGAGTGCATCCTTTATGATAAATTGATTTGTTGACCATATGTGACAGCCTATTTTCCATTTGATAAATACTTGATTGGATTTAATATGATTCAAATTTCATGTCAAGAAATTTTGCGTTAATGTTGACATTATAAAATCATGTATTATGTATTTATGGTGGAGCTGCTCAATGTGATTGTTACTACTTATGAGCACTATAAACAGATATTGGTGGACGAATTCCTATTAACATGCACGACACAAAATTATTTTTAGTGGCCCTCGTCCTATTTGTGCTTCGGCTTGCTCTTCAAATTGTGATTCCACCGGCGACTCTTCCTCCTCTTTTTCCCTTCCGGCCTAAAGGGCTAAAAATCCGGTAAGTGCTCCTCCTCCATTTCCCAAGCGGCATTTTTATCCCGGCGGGTTCTCCTCCATTATCTGGCGGCTATCTTTTCCACATCTTGCGATCTCTCTTCTTCTTTGCGGCAGTGCTCATCTATTTTGCAATTTTCAAGCTCTCATTCATCCTCCAGGCGGCGCCTTTCTGCTCCTCCCATTTTGTAATTTTTGAGTGTGGGTAGCTTTGTGTTTATGAATAGTCAATTTTAAAAAATAATGTTTACAGATAATCAAAAGTGCTAATAGACAGAATTGTGATACTAATATCAGCACCCATATATTAACCGGTTATTTTAAATCAGAAATATTTCAATTAAATCGATATTGAACTTTTATTGAATCATATAAGTATCTAACTAAATAAGTGATTAGAAAAATAAAAGCACTGAAATAAAGCAATGTCAGGATGGCCGAGTGGTCAAAGGCGCCAGACTCAAGTTCTGGTCCTCGTAAGAGGGCGTGGGTTCAAACCCCACTTCTGACATTTTGCTTTCCTTTTTTCTGAGCAATTTAAATTAAATATTACCTATATAAATCATTTGCTAATATTTATTATCCTAACTTGATAATTCAAACCCCAGTTCTGTCATTTTGTAGTTTTTTCAAAAGAAATTAAAATTTTATTTTATTACGTAAAAGTATCTTTTTTTACTACTTTTACTAAAATAATTATAATTTTGTTTTGTTTAATATATACAAAGTATATTTTAATTAAATGTTATATTACCAAAGTAAATCATTTGTTGATATTCATTATTTTATCTTGATTAGAAAAAAAAAATGGAGCTAGTGGATTCGTTTGATGGGAGGATCCACCGCAGTCACGCGGACGCCAGACATTTGGCGGGTGGTGGGGATCCCTCCTCCGCTGAAATCCACAGATTTTCACTGTCGCCTCCGTGGGAAATCCGCCCTCTCAAAACGGTCCAGAATTAAAAACAAGAAGCGTCTCCAAATACAATATTTATTTAGGTGATTGTTATGGGCAAAACTATTTTGGATACGTGCAAATCAATTTTATGGGCAAACCAAAAAATTATATGTGCAAACCAAATTATTACGGGCAAACCAAAATAAAAACTTTCTAAATCAGATAGCAAAATATAAACTAAATATTTAACATCAATATTACAAAATTTAACGTATTACAAAAAATTCTAATTCATTGTAGAAATCCTCTTTTAATGACAATTGTTTGCTTCAATTGTTGTCTTGAAAAAGTAACACTGCATTCCCAGGAAATAACACCTTCGCATGTCATTTTTAAAGTCTTCACATTATTTTTTCAGAATGAAAGAACAAATGTCAGGAATCCAAAAATTTGATGATGAAAAGTTGGAGTCCTAAACATTTGATGCTAACCAGTCCAAATCACTTTTCAAGCAGGTTTTCTGTCTTGAAAAACTAGCACTATTATACTAAAAGACCGAATAGCTTTTATCTTTCTGTCAAAAATCTACAATAAACTGAGCCCTAATATTTCATTTAAAAGTGTTGGATGAGAAGTTGGGCTCCGTTTGACACGATGGTCGTGGTCGTAAACGCATATGTTTAACCGCCAATCGTTAACGATCATTCAAGAATTGAACATCAACTTTACAAACTGCGCATTGTTTCAAGAATTCACCGATGGCTTTATCATGAATAATCCAGTCATCAACAAATAACTTTGAACCAAGCAAAAGCAGAGCATGCCTTTATTGTGGTTTAGGCGACGGAAACGGAAGAGGCGACGGAAAAGGACTGCACGCGGGGAGGAGGCTCGCCGATGCTGAACGGCGCGGGGAGGAGTCTTGCAGGAGGTTTCGCGCTCCAGAAAAAAATTCGGAGCCTCGCCGACACTGGACGGCGGAGGGAGGAGGCTCGCCAGCGGAGGTTTCGCGATTCTAGGGTATTCGCGGTTATCGGGAGAGCAGTTCGAGTGATACGGGAGGAAGAGTGGTTTGCCCCTGTAAAATTTCCAGTAAAATAAATATCGATTATTAAATAATTTCTATTAAAAATTCTGGTTTGCACCTATCCAAAATAGGTTTGCGCATAACAATCACCTTTATTTATTATCTTATTTTGATCATTCTAACCCCACTTGTGACAATTTGCAATTTTTAAGGAAATAGTTAAAGGCAAACCCAATTTGGATATACGCAAACCAAAATCTTAAAAGCAGGTCTTTTTTTACCGGTGTTTTTTTTTCTACTCAGACCAATTTGGATATACGCAAACCAACTTCACCGCCTCTCTCGCTGCATCTTCCGGCCTCGCTGTCGTTGCCTCTCCTGTCGCCCATTCCGCCGCCTCTCTCGCCGCAACTCCCGCCGCATTAATTTCATGGCCTCTCTATCACTGTCTCTCCCGTCTCCGGTAGGTTGCGAGGCTTCTGATGAGCGGTTCGACGTACAACAACCAGACGATTTTGAAGGTGCGCACATTGGTTCTTTGTTTTCGTTGCCTCTCTCGTTGCAGACATCGGTTTTTTTTTCCGTTAATTTTGAAGGTGCACCGCCACTTATCTTCATTTTCGTTTTGATTTTGCATCTGGATTCTTTAATACAAATTTTCTTCTTTCATCTTCAGCATATGGAGAAACTAAATTTTCGTTTTGGATTCTGCATTGGATTCTACATGTTTGACTTTTCGTTCTGCGTTTTCGTTTTTGTTTTCGTGCTGTAATTAGATAATGATGCTGAATGGTTGATTACTAGCCTCGTAGTTTATAAAAAGGGGAAAACATAAGTGTATTGTTTGCTGTAACAAATAACGTTGATTATTGTCGTTCATACTTTCATTTGCTTTACAAAAATTGCTGTCAATTTTTTCATTTCCAAATTTTCAATTTTTTTTCCTAATTTCAGATACTGGAATCAAGCTCAGAAACTTCTGAAGATTTTCATTGTATACATACATGTTTCACGGTTGACCTTTCAAATTTAAATTAATCAGACTTATGAATTTTGTAGATGTTATTTGGTAATAAAAGTCTTTAAATTTTTATAGGTTTTCATTGAAGTGGATGCGACAGTTACCATATATTAAATGTTATAAATTTGATGTTTATATGTTATAAACGCGTTATTTTGTCGAACTGTTGCGTTGGACTTTTCATGAAATGGTCTTTTTTGTTTAAAACATTTGATTATGTTGTTTGTAGTGTTGGTTTATTGTTAACAATTTTGTTTTGTGACTAATAATTTTTCAAAATATATAGTTTGTCATTAACAATAGTTTGAGTATATCAAAATTTGATTTGGCTTTAACAATTCTCTTCTTTAAAAACAATTTAAAAGTTTAATTTGTTATGTAAAAGTACTTTTTTTTACTAATTTTACTAAAATAATTGCATTTTTGTTTTGTTTAATATATGCAAAGTATATTTTAATTAAATATTATATTACCAACAAAAATCATTTGTTGATATTTATTATTTTATTTTGATTAGAAGTGTTTTCAGCAAATGATGGAGGTAGTGGATTCCTTCGATGGGAGGATCCGCCGCTGTCGCAGCGACGTCATCGCTCTGACGCCAGGCATTGGCAGGTGGCAGGTAAATCCACGGATTTTCACTGTCGCCTCCGCGGGAAATCAACCCTCTCAGATTGGGCAAGATTTATTTATTAAAAATAATGAAGTTATTTAGTTCTATTTAGGGTGCTCTTGTTAACAAATTAGATTTGATTTTTAGCAAACACAAAAAAATCATTATTTTCAATTACTGACTGATATGGTTCTCATGAAAAATCTGAGCCGAACCGAACCAGTATCATGCCCACAACCACAAGTGTCGGAGAAAACTTACATAATTAAAAATTATGTAAAAGTACTTTTTTTTACTAATTTTACTAAAATAATTACAATTTTGTTTTGTTTAATACATGCAAAGTATATTTTAATTAAATATTATATTATCAATATTTGCTGATATTCATTATCTTATCTTGATTAGAAGAAAATGATGGAGATAGTGGATTCGTTTGATGGAGATAGTGGATTCGTTTGATGGGAGGATCCGCCGCTGTCGCGCGGACGCCAGACATTTGGCAGGTGGCGGTGAAATCCATAGATTTTTACTTGCCTCCGCCGGAAATCCACCCTCTCAATCAGGCAAGAATTAAAAATAAAAAGCACCTCAAAATGCAAGATTTATTTAATAAAAACAATAAAGTTATTTAGCTTTTTTTTAGGGTGCTCTTGTTAGCAAATCAGATTTGATTTTCAGCAAACACAAAAGAAATTATTATTTTCTAATACTCATTGAAATGATTCTCATGAAAAATCTGAGCCGAACTAGTATCACACAGAGAAATGCAAACATCACAAAAAACTTACATAGTTTAAAATTTATATAATTATGTAAAGTACCTTTTTACTACTTTTACTAAAATAATTACAATTTTGTTTTGTTTAATATATCCCAAGTATATTTTAATTAAATATTATATTATCCATATAAATCATTTGCTGATAATTATTATCCTATAAGAAAATGATGGGGGGGGGGGGGGGGTGATTAGAAAATGATGGAGGTAATGGGGTGGTGGGGATCCCCCCCATCATTTTCTGATAGGATAATAATTGTTGTGGGGGTGGGGGGGGGGGGGGGGGGGGGGGGGGGGGGGGGGCAGTAATTAGAAAATGATGGGGGAGTAATTATTCTTTCTGGCACAATTGTATGCTGGAGGTTCTGTGCTGAACTTGAATAATGCTTGGACTAGTTTATAACTTCAATATTATTTTGATGTATCAAATGCTCTACAGTGGATGGAGAAATTTGATTTTGTTCTGCATCTTTTTTAGTTTTTTTTAATTATTAACTTGCTATTTGCATCACTGTTTTTTGTGTTCCCTTCTCTATAAAAGGTAAAAAATAGCAATTGCATCGCACTAACTCGCACCGTAATTTCTCTTAATTTATGATGATGACTTCTAAGGCACGAACACCTGTGAAGTCCTCCACTCCTCCGGTGCTGGCTCCAATGGAAGGTGTTGTGAAAGGCGCTCTAAACATCCGGAGGAGGGTCAAAGTGGAACTCCCTCCTCGTTGCCCCCAGCTAGGTTTATATAGAGCAAAACCTAGGGTTCCCACGCGCAAAGCCCCCGAGCCCGTTATTCGTCGAATATACCTTTACAGGTGTTTCACCACCACCGGCGAGTGGTAGCCTCTACGGCAGAACAAGCGAAGCGAAATTTAAATCATATATTTTATATTTTCATTTTTATACTGTTTTGTGACTATCCAGCCAGCATAATGATTGTAGTCATTCAACTAGACATAAATCACTTAAACCAATCAGCTCTCATGTCATCATCTTCCTCCTTTTGAAGAGCTTTTCTCACTCATTCGGTCATCATTTTGTCGTGTAAGTAAACAAAATCATCACCTCGAGGTGGCAATCCAAATCCACCATCTATTTGCAAAATTGAGTGTGGGAGGGGGCCCACTCCCTAGATCTACCCCTGATTATGAAGATAATTATGTAATTAGCCTTGCAATATCTTGGACAATAAACAAAAAAATTATTATTTTTAATTATATATATGAGAGTGTATAACCCGTAATTCGTCGAGATCAAAGACGACCGAGGAGGGTCTAGAGGACCTTACCTACCCCGGGGCGAATGCAGCCCCCCAGGGGAGAGATCCAGGCATCCTGGGGCAAATGCAGCCCCCCCCCCCCCCCCCCCCCCCCCCCCCCCCCCCCGGGGCGAGATAAAGGCACCCTGGGGCGAGTGCAACCCCCATGGGCGAGATCTAGGCACCCTGGGGCGAGATTCATGCACCCTGGGGCGAGTGCAGCCCCCAGAGGCGAGATCCAGGCACCCTAGGGCGAGTGGCGAGTCACCGTTTCATTGGGCACTCGCCAACTCCAGGGTACCTTTTTAGGTCTGTTAATATCTTCTCCAAACAGCGGAGTTTGGTTGTTGCAGACCACTTTGGGGTGCATCTAGTAAACCGAAAGACGGAATTCCGCTATCAGCAGACCAGACTCGAAAAACTATAAATAGACCCTTAAGGTACTTTGAAGAGGGGCAGATTCAGGCTTTCTTCTTCACCCCAAGGTGCCTAGCTCAGCATTGGCTAGGGACGGGAAACGCTCTAAGATCTTCTGGGTGTGTGGTGAGACCTACGCGCTGCAGCCCAGTGTCTATTCCTTAGTTCAGAGAGACCGGCCAAGAGCACTCGCTTGAGAGAAGTAGGTGCAAGTTGCCCCCTACTATTGTCCCAAACTCCACAAAGACCGAATTCCGGTTTCTACAGAGAGAGTGTCGTCGCCGCAGCAACTGTTGTGATAGGGGCACGGTCGCAATGGCATGGGCCGCTCGTGCACTATCTTTAGTAACAATATATTGTCTCGAACTTTTAATATAATATATTAGCATGTGACACACGCAGCTACGCCCCACGACACATCACACACGCAGCATAGTATCGATGTTTCTCTGTCCTTTCTTATCTTAAAACTTTAAAATCCAATAATGTAATTATCTTCATACATCTTAGAGAGGAGCATAGTAAAGAAAGTTTGGCTGTGCTATACATGATATTTAAGCCCTCATAATCCTACATCAAAATGCCCTACTGAAAATAAAGTATACCTATCCCCTTGATTCTGCTCATTAGTTGGGAAGATTTTTGGCTGTGGGAGCAGACCCAATTTTTTTTAGGTCCGGGACATGTAAGGCGACGTTTGGAGGGACTTATTTTCACCGGTCAAGCGGTTACGATCGTTTGAACTGGACCATAATTAAGACCCGATTCATGCGGTCGTAACTGCTTGACCGAAGAAAATATGTCCCACCAAACGAAGCCTAAGATGCCATTTTGTTTGTGAAAACATATATCAGATATCTGAGATGTGCAGCATTTTCACAATATAAATGTCATCAGAGATGTGTCGGAGGTAGATCCGGAACCCGGACTCAATAAAAATGCAATTAGTTGAGGTTTTGAGAGGATCTTTCAAGTTTCTAGATATTAAAAAAATCAAAATTTTCTTTTCTTTGTTTTTATTTATGGTTTGGTAGTGGCCACATAATTTTTTTTGGTAGTTTTGCTTGGTCAACTAAGGAATTGACACTAATATTGCTCTAAAAACTTGAAAGTCATCACCCATTTATTTTTGGGAATTGTTATGAGCACGACACTTTTGGTTAGACGCACCGCACTTTCTCCTAATTTTTCACGTCTTTTTGAAATACGCCTTGTACTTAAATTTTTAGTAAAAGTGTTCAACACAAAAGTTGTAGATCTCGGCGAGATCTACAACTTTTGTGTTGAACATTTTCCTAAAATGCATGGACAGTGCGTACTATGGAAATACGTGAAGGTTTCGCGCCTTTTAGAAATACGCTTTGTACATGCATTTTTAGGGAAAATGTTCAACACGAAAGTTGTAGATCTCATCAAGAACTAAACACTTTTTCTAAAAATGCATGTACAAGGCGTATTTACAAAAGACACGAAAAATTAGGAAAGTGCAGCACGCCTAGACAAAACTGATGTGCTTTTAACAACTCCCTTATTTTTTCCCCGGGATGTGTGACATGAGTCATACCTCTTGAAGGAAGAATTTTCGGTCGGGGCTACAAACATCATGCGGTCGTTCACGACCAATAGTAGCACAACTAAGTAGGACTCACGATGCACTGCCTAGACATGTGCGACTATATGAATTGATCTCGTAATTTGCACATAGATACCAAAATTGAACTTCTTCTGTGATACCTGCACATAGATTCCAAAATTGACCTCCACTGGACAATCTAAGCGCCAAGTTCAGGGACCTGTGAAATTTCACAATACAGTGGGGGTAATTGCGAATTGTTATATGCACATCATACTGTGCATCACGGTCCCCATTGTATTATGGAGTTCATGATTTTTCATTAGCCCGGGACACGAACACGAATTTTGCCCCATAGTGTTGACAGATCCCACATAAGTCAATGCATCAACATTTGCCTTAACTATGACCAAGAGAGGTATTTTGCCTCGCCTGTTTTTGGCAAGAACTGTTCTCTCTAGCCTACTTTATTTGAGCATGGCTAAATAGTAAGTAAAGTAAAATTTCAATTAAGATCAAATTTTTAATTATCCATATCTAATTCATAACAATAAGATGTAATTTCAGAACAAGCGATGCTCAAAAATAAAAACCCAATTCAACATAATCAAAGTGCGAGGAGCGAAGAGCGCGTTGCTAATAGAGCTCGATTCTTCAGCATTGTTTCGCTACCCGACAAGTTGGAAATGGTGGATATGCATTCCCTAACTTGAGACGCGGTGTTTGGAACAAATTGTAATTCAATAATTACATATATTTTTCTCCCTTGTATTCCTTTTCCCACTTTAAACATTGGTTCTTCTTAATAACACACAACCTAATTCTTCTTTGCAACCTTCTAACATATAGATGTGACATTCCCCAACTCCTCTAGAAAAAAGATTGAACAAAAAATCAATGAATCTACAGAGCTTTTTACGCGCGGGCCCTATTTCTAAATCTTTGCGCGGGACCAATCAGCTTCGTATTAGCGTGAAACATGCGCGCGGGACCGGGACACTACGAATCCCAGATCCAAAAACTTTGCCAATGAATCACACCTCTATAATTGAAGTAAATGTATTTTTCATTCTAATAGTGACCTTCAAACATATCTTGGCATGCATGAAGGACAATGAACACACACCTCTAAAATTGTCATTAACCAGAGCAAAATGAACTAAAAACTCAAGGATATTATGTTACAGCATTCAACAGAACAATATCTTCCAAATAGCACAAGATTTAAGTTAGTCTAAAACCACAATAAGAAGAATACACACCACCAACCACATAATTTCTTACTAAATCAGTGTGGGATAGACATAAAACACACTAGCATAATCTTCAAACAAGAGAACAACAATTCGGGGTACGTCTTCAACCAAGAGAGAACACCAATCAGAGATTCATAGTAGATGAAATGAAACACATTGGCGATCGCCAACGAACAGAACACGATAAAAGATGCAAAACAACATTCAAACCAGAGAAATGTTGACATTATTTTCGATTCGGGAAGCGCAAGCAGCATTGAACAAGTAGCAATAGAGGTAGAGATCCTACCGGCTTATCTTAGGAGGAGAGCGCCTCCCAAAAATCGTCGGTTATAAGATTTTTCGCTAACAGCAAGAGTATATAACTCATGGAGTCGAAATATTCTTCAATCCAAATAGCATCATATCTTCTCAATCTTTTCCGCTTTCACCACCGGATTCTCCTTGGAGATAGCCTCTCGACCGGCGGTTTTGAAGTCGAAGGAGCATTCATGAGTCTCCGGGTAGCGGTGAGCCGAGCAGAATGTGTTCCCGCATCGACAGCCAAATCCTGTGAGCCCCACTTTCTTACTACAAAGCAAGCAACGGCCGGGTTTCTGCTTGATGCTTGTCTCCTCTACCGGTTTTTTCGCCAGAATTTCGGCTATTTCCGCAATAAGCTTCTCCGAATCCTTCGAAACCGGCTCCAGCAAAGGAGGAGAAGACGAAGAAGAAGATACAGCAGCCGGCTGCACCACTTCGATCGCCTGCTGCTTCATCACGAGATCTCGATAGCATTTCGAGCAAAGATTGTTAGTCATCGCACTCCCAAAGAAGCCGCAGTTGTTCGCGCAGAGAATTGGGCTTTCACACTTCTGGCATTCGGTCTCATCGATCTCCTTCCAGCTCTCCTGAGCCATTCTTCTATACGAGGCGCGATCAAACGAATCCGAGGAAATACTCGGTTGTTCGGAGAAGGGAAACACTAAGTTTTCCTCCTCTTCCTTTGTTTCTGAGGTATTGAATTCAGATATTTCTTAAAACACAGTGTAGAAATGGTTGTTCCTGTGAGACTTGCCACTCAAAGCTAAAATAACCTCCAATGGATTTTCAAATTACCTGCATGAAGAGAAGCTTATGAGATTTAATAGAGAAAACAACTCAAATCCCATCTCAAAGGAGGAAGATCAGATTATGATTCTTCATGAAATTAAGAAATTGAGATGACAAACTTCGCTGAATGATTTCTATGTCTTCAGGTGTTCTGTTTAAGAGATTAAAGAAACTCTACACACAGAAAAAATACTATGTGATTCGATCTAACCAACAAAAATAAGAAGGATGGAAACGTTGAATCAGAAGGGCTTAAACTTTATAATCTCAATTAACTGATCTTACATCCAAATCCAGGACAAAAACAATATAGAAAACAGGATTCTCGGGCATTAAAAAATATGAATAATCGTTCGAACTAAGGAACCCTAAGAACTATGCTCAATCATGTACGAAACCCTAAATCAGACTGAATTTCCGAAACCCTATTGCAAGAAAACCAGGTGAATTCGCAACAAAAATAGGGAAAATTATAGAAGATCGAGCAAGAATCACCAGATCGGCGCAAAAAATTAGTAAAATCAAAAGCGGGGAAAGATTCGGCGTTCTTGCGATGCCGGTAGCCGAGAAAGGGGATCGGGGAACCATTGAAACGGCGCTCACCTCGTAATCGGCTGGATCGGAAGGCCGGAGACGGGAGACGGCAGCCGGAGAACGAAAGGGGGCTAAAATTCTTCGTTGTGATCGGGTTAGGAAGGGTTAGGTTTTAAGCAAATCGTGGAAATTTTCAAAGACGGCTTTCGTCGCAATTCATTATTCTCCGTGGAAAATAAAGCAATTTGAAGAAAATAGTATTATTTTTAAATTAAAGATAGAGAGATAGGAGAGAGAAGGGAGATTCCGTATAAAAAATTAAGATGCATCCGTCATTGTTGATTGCAAGGTCATTGTTACGAAAGGACACGATAAAGTGTAGCAAATGCATGTTATCAAGCAGTGTACGTGATCCGACGGCTGCGAATGCATCTCAGTTTGTGAGGAGATATGTGCATGTTTTGTGATACATGTGCATGCTTTGAGATATGTGCGCTCATATGTGCACGCATCTCAGCACACTCGCATTCATTGGATCGCACTGCACCGTAAAGTGCAGCGGCTCGCGTCAGTCCGATTTGCTGAACTTTACTCTCCCCTGACCCCTAAGGACAGGGATTTGCTGCCCACAGCCCAATGAATGAGACACAGGCAATGTAGCAAAGGCTAGTTGGTCAGCTGCGTGAGGGTCTGATAGGAGAGGAATTTTATGTACGCAGCTCGCACGGTTTTATCGTGCAAGAATAAATAGCGAATTTTTGCCCGAATCCGTGACATTTTTCTTTCTTTCCCAAATTTTTTCTCTCCTTCGCCAAAATCAGTGATACGATCTTCCTCCTTATGCGAGAGATGATGCACGGTGTGAGCTTCCACCTACTACGAGCTGGTGCACAGTCCGAACTTGCTCTGAGCTTATATTTTAGTAGCACTTTCTGACTATATTTTAGAATGTAAATCCAATTGTATTTTTTCTTATTAAATAGAGACATATTTTAGTAGTACATTGTGACTGTATTGTAAATTGAAATTTCAACTATATGTTGTTCTACAATTGTCTTACATCATGTTTTCCTTCAGGTGCAAAAGGCCCCTCTTATTTTCTCCATTATACACTCGGAGGATGAGACACACGCAATGTATTGTTATTATAACCACACAATAAGATTTATTGTTTGAACACAATACCTAACCTATTGGACGTATATAAGAATTATTAAAATATGAAAATATAGCCGCTCCAAGTAGATGTTATGTATAATGGTTATTTTTTGTGAAAGAATTGAATAAATATATTAAAATTTGACAAAGTATATTTAAGGTGAAAGAAAAAATTGATCATACTCTATCATTAAAAGCTCATTGTCTTTCTTAATCGTGATAAGTGGGGAAGGTGATAACGTGTACAGTGGACTGAGGAGGGGGCAGCAGAAAGGGCAGAAATTTGAGCAGATAAAGAATTAATAGAATTTACAAGAGGTGTAATGGCCTCTGTGATAAGGGTTTTGATGAGGGGAGTGAGAATGGTGAGAATAGAGGATATGGTAGTTGAATCAAAGGAGAAAGGGGAAGAGGATGTTGCATTATGTTTTAAATTATTATACATATGAGAAAATAAAATAAGTAGTGACATATGTATATATTTGTATGAATACTACTTGGAAGGATAAAGTTGTTGAGTAAGTAGAAATGTGATAGAACCTTATCTCTTAAATTAGTCATAATAAATGAAACAATTAATGTGATCAGTGCTTACGCGCTACAAGTTGGGAAGACTTGCATGATCTAGTAAGAAAAAACTCAGAAAGAGAGAAGATTTTCATATGAGAAGACTTAAATGAACATGTAAGAAAAGAAAATGTAGATTATACAGTCGTTCATGAAGGATTTAGATATGAAGAAAGAAATGAAGAAGCACAAACTATTTTAGACTTTGTTGTAGCACATGATTTAATTGTGTCAAATACATTTTTCACAAAGAGAGAAGAACATTAAATTACGTTTAAAAGCAGACCAGATAAGTCACAAATTGATTATTTTATGACGCGCAAAATGGATAAAATGATTTGTAAGGATTGCAAAATCATATCAGGAGAAAGTTTGACAACACACATAGATTGATGGTGTTAGATGTACAAATTAAATATAATAAATTTAGGACAAGAACAAAAATATTGCAAAAAATTTGGTGGTGAAACATGAAGATGAAAAAACAGGTTGTTTTCAAGACAACATTTATGAAACAACTAGTTGATGATCATTATGTTGATCATAGTGTTTCATAGGAAGTTATGTCTTCACATTTAAGGATAAGTGGAAAGAACGTACTTGAAGTATCAAAAGATCATGCGCCCCCAAATAAAGAATCTTTGTGGTGAAAAGAGGAAGTGCAAGACAAAGTGAGAGCAAAGAGAATTAACTATAAATTACTTTAAGCGTTTAGGAATGACAAAAACTTAGCCAGATATAAAATCATCAAAAAAGAAGCTAAACATGCAGTAAGTAAAGCAAGAAGTCAAGCTTATGAAGAATTTTATAAGCGACTAGATACCAAAGATGGAGAGCGTGACATATATAAAATTGCTCAAGCTAGAGAAATAAAGACAAGAAATTTAAGTCAAGTAAAATACATAAAAGATAAAATAGATACAGTTTTGATGGATGATGTCGATATTAAAGAGCGATGAAAAAGATATTTTTATCAACTCTATAATGAAACAAAAGATAATGAATTAAACTTGAAATAGTTAAGTAAAGTTGGGGAGTATAAGAATAGAATGTTTTATCGTAAAATTCAAGTATCAGAGGTAAATAATGCTCTAAAAAGATAAAAAATGGAAAGATGATTGGGTCAGGTGATATACTCATAGAAGTATGAAAATGTCTAGAAAATGAAGAAATTTTATGGCTCGCATGTATTTCAATAAGATATTGAAGCCAAAATAAATGCCAGAACAATGAAGAGAATGTATTTTGGTACCTTTGTGTAAGAATAAAGGAGATATATAAAATTGTGTTAATTACAGAGCAATTAAATTGATGAGTCATACCATGAAATTATGAGAACGAGTAATAGAAAGAAGAGTAAGACAGGAGACTAACATCTCATAGAATCAATTTGGATTTATGTCAGGGCGGTCGACCATGGAAGCTATACATCTCTTGAGGACACTCATTGACAACTACCAAGAAAGAAAACAAGATTTGCATATGTTGTTTATTGATCTTGAGAAGGCTTATGATAAAGATCCAAGATAAGTCTTATGACGAATCTTAGAAAAGAAAAGTGTAAATATATCATATATTGATATAATCAAAGATATGTATATATATTCAATTACAAGGGTGAGGACATCTGGAGGATTAACACAAGAATTTCCTATCACTGTTGGCTTACATCAAGGTTTAGCTTTAATCCCTTATCTCTTTACCCTTAACTTAGATGAGCTTACCAAACATATCCAACAAGCAATACCATGGTGTTTATTGTTTGCAGTTAATATCATTTTGGTTGATGAGACGCGCGAGGTTATAAATGCAAAACTTGAATCTTGACGTGACACTTTAGAAAAGAAGGGTTTTAGGTTGAGCATGGCAAAGACATAGTATATGGAGCTTAAATTTAGCAGTACAAGAAGGACAAATGACATAATTATTAAGTTGGGTGATCAAGATATTTCTCGCAGTGAATGTTTTAAGTATCTTGGATCGATAACTCAAAAAGACTGAGATATTGATAAAGATGTGACACATAAAATCCAAGTGGGTTGGCTGAAGTGGAGAGGCGCGTTAGGGATCTTTTGTGATCGTAAAGTACCATTAAAACTCAAGCAAAAGTTTTATTGTATTGCAATTGGACCAGCGATGCTATATGCTTAAGAATGTTGGGTAGTGAATTGTGTACATGAGCAAAAAATGGGAGTTGCGGAGATGAGAAACTTGCATCCTCCACTACTGTCAATTGCAAGGTCATCATTACCTAAGGACTGGGTTAGATGCCTGCAGCCCAATGATTGATACACAAGCAACTTTGCAAAGGATATAGTTGGTCTGTTGCGTGAGGGTCTGGTTAGAGGGGAATTTTCTATATGCAGCTCGCACAATATTATTGTGTGAGAAGAAATAGTGGCATTTTTTTGGGCCCACAACATTTCTCTTTCTTTCTTAAATTGTTTCCCTCCTTTCACCAAAATCAGTGCTACTATACAATCTTCCACCTTTTGTGAGAGTTGGTGCAAAGTCCACCCTTCCTTCTAGTGCGAGCTTCCTCCTACGAGCTGGTGCATAGCCTGAGCATGCTCGGAGCTTCCTTCCAGCCTTCTTGCCTAATTTTATTCTCTCATTTCAACCTACACCAATGTTGTGACCTTCCTCCAACCTGGAGAGTTGGTGAACAACGCTAACTTCCGGACTAGCTCAAGCTTCTTCCTAGTGCACAGTCTGAGCTTACCCCGAGCTTTGACCTACCAAAGCAAGTTTCCTCCTATTACAATTCGGTACACAATCTTCAACGAAAAGCTTAAAAAACGTATAAGTTATTTTGTGTCGTTAGACTTTTATCGGTTCATTTTACTCATATAACCAGCGTGGTCCATTGCTAGATTCCACCTCCACGAAAATCTTAGATTAACAACTCTCGATGTTGTTAGGAATAGTCGATGATAATAGTGACTCTAAAGTCTTTCCAAATGTATTTTTTCTAGTCAAATAAAATTGTACTTTAGTAGCACTTTTTGACTATATTTTAGAATGAATCCAATTGTATTTTTCTTGTTAAACATAAACATATTTCAGTAGTACATTCTAACTGTATTTTATATTGAAATTTCAACTGTATCATATTCTACAATTCCAGTTCTCTTACATCATGTTTTTTTCCTTTGGGCGCAGAAGACCCCTGTTATTTTCTCCATTGTGCACTCAGAAGATGAGACATATGCTATGTATTGTAATTATACCGATACAACAGGACTTAGTGTTCGTAAATAACATCTAACCTATTAGACGCATACAAGAATTATTAAATTGTGGGAATATAGTTGTTCTAAAGTGAGTGTTATGTATGATGGTTATTTTTTGTGAAGAATAGTTGAATAAAAATATTCAAATTTGATGAAGTATATTTAAGGCTAATGTCATAATTGATCATACTATCACATTAAAAACTCAATACCTTTCTTAATCGTGGCAAGTGGGAAAGGTGAGAACATGAATAGTGGAGGCTCGAGGCAAAGCAAAAAAAAATCTATACGCATAGCATACAACACATTTGTGTGTGAATAAATAGACGATGATCTCACCTTTTTTTCTTCCTCTTTCAATTTTTCGCCTTTTCATTATTCTGTTTCCGCTAGCTAAAATCGCAGTTGTTCACTAGAACCATTGAGAGCGAGTAATCAAAAAAAACCCGTAATAAATTGTATTCTGTTTATCTAATATGTTAACACAGCCACTTGTTATAAACTATAGCAATGCTCTTTTATTATTGTGTCACATGAAAAAAAAAATTGAAGGTAAAGGAAAATATGTTATTAATGATTGTACACCTAGTACTACAGAGTTTGACTTCTTTTTGTGGGCCCACTATTGAGCAACACTTTTGTGTCAAAATAAAACTTCTGATTTAGATCAAACTTTAGTAAAAATAAAATAATTTTGTGTCAAAATAAAACTTCTGATTTAGATCAAACCTTAGTCGGTCAAGCCTCCATCATTTAATATATATGTCACCAGTGAGTTCAAGAGAGGGAGTATTAAGAATTGTATGTAAAAATTCAATACAACAAAACAATAACATAATTTGATTGTAAGAATCCCAATTCTATAAAATAGCAGAAATATGATCCAGAGCCAATAATGCAACACAAAACTGGATATATTCATCACAATTGTAGCATAAATATGAAAATAGAATCTCAAGTAAGTCTACAAATAAAATCGCACTGAGCTCCAAAAAGTCAACAAAAGAAAATCAATTATTGCCATTAGTAAATGTCAAAATATATAGTAAATGTCAAAATATATAGTAAATGTCTAGGTAGTCTTCATACATCATGCTTATATTCGTTCTCGATTACGGACTCTACATGTACACAACGGGGACTATTCATGTCTACCCGAAGGAACGCCTCAACTCACCGCAAACTCACGAGAGCGAGCTTCCTATGCAAAAGAAAAGAGGACTTCACATGTCCTAGGATGAGAATCGTTACCCTAGCATTTTTCCTTGGCGCCATGGAAATGTATGCGGATGGAAAGCCTCGCAATCTCCTTGCCTCCGAAGATCCGAAGTCGGCTCACGATTTGGAGCTCCGAAACTCCGCCGGTAACCGGATCTAGCCTCCTTTCTTCTTCCTTGCTCTCCCCTCTCTCTAGACTTTAGAAAGAGACTAAGTGAAAGAAGTGAGGGATTTGAAACCCTATTCCCGGGTATATCCCAGCAGGAACAACCCCCAGCCATCGGATCCCAAAATAAGGAAACGAACGGCCACGATCCGGAGCTGAAAATGCAAAATCTGGGCCAAACGCGACCTGTGGCACGCCCGTGTCCAGGGTCGTATTCCCCATTCGTCGTCGAAACCGACACGTCACAAAAAGCACACGGGCACCTGACACGCCCGTGTTAGACCTGTCACGCCCGTGTCATCCAGTACACGGCCGTGTTACCAGCCTTGTTCCTCCATTGACACAGGACCAACAGCAACCCGAGACATACACGGGTCTTGGATACGCCTGTGTCCTATTTGACACGCCCGTGTCAAACCCGAACACGCCTGGGCTCCAGGCCGTGTTTACTGTCTCGACACTTCGTAGAGCACATTTCGTCGACCACCCGACACAGCTATGGACACGCCCGTGTCCTAGACCATGTTCCCTGTCTCGACACTTCGTCGATCGAAAATCGTCGACTTCCCGAGCAGATCGTCGACACGAGCTCGACACGCCCTGGGACACGCCCGTGTCTCAGGTTGTGTTCGCTGCTCGACGATTAAGGACTCCAAAATTCGTCGACCTCTCGGCCAGATCGTCGACCCAAACACGACACACCCCGGGACACGCCCGTGTCCCAGGCCGTGTGCCCCCTGCCAAATTCCAAATTTGGCTCAAAATGCCTCTCGTCACTCTTTTGAGTTTCGGGGCATTACAACTCTCTCCCTCTTAAAAGAATTTCATTCTCGAAATTATATAAAGGAAAGATAATCATAAACTTACACGGTACCTGAGTGAAACAACTTCGGGTACTCCTCAAGCATGGTCTGCTCTCGCTCCCAAGAGAGCTCTTCCCGACCGCAATTGTCTCAATGGACCTTGACCATCCCGATCTCTTTGTTGTATAGCTGCTTGACTTCTGAGTCCTCAATTCGAACGGGCTTGACCTTCGTTGTCAACCCATTATCGACCGGCACTTGATCGACTGCAATAACTTGCGAAGGCTCTTGCTCCGCCTTCCGCAGCACTGATATATGGAATACATCGTGTAGACCACTAAGCTCCACTGATAGCCTCAACCGATACGCTGCTTCGTCAATCCGCTTCAAAACCTCAAACGGTCCAAAGTACATCGGGCCTAGCTTCTTCAAGTGCCGCACCCGCGAGACACCCTTGAACGGCTTGATCTTCAAGTACACCCAATCGCCAACATCGAACTCCACGTTCCTGTGCTTGACATTATATTACTTAGTCTGGCGGTCCTGAGCGATTAGCAACATTTCCCGAATGGTTCGCACCAACGAAGTAGCATCTTACACCTCTTGTCGCTTGTACAACTTTAACTCGCCCGTTTCCAATCAAGACAACGGCGTGCGACATCTTCTACCATAAAGGGCATCGAAGGACGTCATTTGTATGCTTGTGATGGGCCCGCGAACAGACTCTTACAGTGGTTGGTTCGGTGAGTCGATCGTCGCGGGCTTGCTCGGGTAGACAAGTGCACCTATCGCAAGTAGTACTCGATATTCGGGGGAATACCGAGGTCGTATTGTTCTCGGGGTCGCGTTGACTATTCTTACTCCTCCGGGAGGACTATTATTTTACTGAAAGAAAGATGGATTTTTTTGACTTAATAAAAGGAGGAAAAGCAAAGGAGCGAAAAAAACGATTTAGACAATATTCGATGAAGGGTTAACGCTCGGCATCGAATCGGATTAAGACTAAAACAATTTTTAATAATAAAAAAGACTTAGTTTTCAAATTAATAATAAGGCAACTTGGCCGTGGAGGTTCCACTAATGTGAGCTCACCTAGCTATAGGGATATCGCTCACCTAAACGTTAAGATTATTCGACCGAACGTTAGTCCGACGAAGGATTCCTCTTAACGCCCGCTTTACGCTAAGAACCCCGCTATTGGGTGGGGAACCCAATCCGGTAGAATTACGCTTGTCCTCTCTCGAGGGTATGCACGCAACTCTATTTACCCAGGGGTGATCGGTCCATATGCACGGCCTCTCGGCTAGCTAGTATATGGACTACGGAAATAGGGCCCACACATCGATATGTGGTCCTACGCGTCGTAAACCCGGGGTAAACCCTAAGTGCTTAAATTAAAATGAAAATAAAGAACTTTAATTATTATAAATCATTTTAAATGTCCCAATGCTCTTCGATGCCGAGGCTAATAGCGATTAGCCACACATCGGTATGGGGACAGCTTATAATTTAGTGAGGCGCGAGTTCGAAATTAAACACTAAACGTTTATAAGAAAGGGACAAAAGAAAAATAACAACATTTAGAAAGCTAAAAAGTTAA
Organism: Platanthera guangdongensis; assembly: GCA_039583875.1. NCBI lineage: Eukaryota > Viridiplantae > Streptophyta > Magnoliopsida > Asparagales > Orchidaceae > Platanthera > Platanthera guangdongensis. Next base: position 4,325,048 of record CM077150.1, on the reverse strand, counting down.
CTAAAACGAGAACTCACGCACACTCCAAATTATAAATTAAAAAGGAACTAAGTTACGCATAAAAAAGAAATTTGCATAATTCAAATTTGCGAGTCCCACTCAAACGAGTGGGGGCGGTAAATAAAGGCTGAAAATTGCAAGTTCTACTCAAACGAGTAGGACTGAAATGAAAGCGAGTCCTACTCAAATGAGTAGGAGAAAATAAATGCGATTACAGGGCTAAAAAGTCCAGCCATTTAACTCAAGTGAGTAGGCGGAAAAAAATAAAGAAAGAAAAATTACAAGTCCTACTCGAACGAGTAGGACTGAAAATGAAAACGGTGCGCCATTTAACTCTTAACGAGTAGACGGAAATAAATGCACACAAACACACACACTCCATATAAAATTCACGAAAGCAATAAAATTATACACCTACACTCACACACTCTACATAATTTGAATAAAGCATTAAAAGAAAGCAATTAAAAAGAAAGCATTAAAATTAAACACCTACACTCACACACTCTACACAATTTAAATCAAAGCATAAAAGTTATACACCTACACTCACACACACAAATAACAAGGAAAAATCAAAGTTACCTAAAAATTAAAACTTTAACTTTTTCATGCTTAGGTTTTGCCAAAAACAAATAAAAGGATGAAATTTCAATTTTTAGAAGACAAAAGTTTTTCAAAACGAATTAAAAACCAAAGTTTTTGGAAAATTAAAATACCAACATTTTCATTCTTATGATGTTATGAAAGTGATAAAAAAGTGAAAAAGAAGATGAAAAGAACAAAAGAGGTTTTACAATCCTAAAAGAAAACTAAGTAAAAAAGAACAAATTCACTTTTTAAAATCTCTTTTATAAAATCATAAGGATGAAATCAAAATCCTAAGCTTGAAGAAGTTAAGGGAAAAAGGACATGGAAAGTAAATACATTACACTCATACACACACACACACCTTTCATAAATGAAGAACCAAATGAAGAACAAGGATGAAACCAAGGATAAAAAGGGAAAGAGGTGAGCCATCCAAATGAATTTTTCATGCTAAATAGAGAGAGAAAATCTAACATTTTTATTAAAATTTTCAAACTATTACAAAGCTAAAAGATAAAGCAAAACAAAACATGAAATAAGAAGGGAGAAATCTCCTTACATAGCACTAGTATCCACGGATTAAGCACACAAAAAGACACTAACTTGGCCCAAAAATCTGAACCCTTGGACCTTACAGAACTGGGCTATTTATAGGAAAAAAATTTCTAAGTACACGCCCTTGGTCACGGGCGTGTAGGGGGCGTGACAGTACTATTCATGAAGGCGGCCGGCGATTGGACAGCAAAGTTGACTTCGGGCTGAGTTCGCAGCAGTCACGCCCCAGGTCACGGGCGTGACTCTGGGCGTGTCGGGGAGGTAGAACCGGGCGCGGGTTGCATCAAATGTCCTCGGCAGCATCTTGTCAGGCCAGCTGGAAAGGTCACGCCCCATGTCACGGCCGTGACTATGGGCGTGTCAGTAGGTGTCGACACTCGACGAATGTCGAGTGGAAAGTGTCGAGTCGAAATCGTCGAGCGGAAATTGAGTCACGCCCTCGGTCACGGGCGTGACACTGGGCGTGACTGTTGGTGTCGACACTCGACGATCGTCGAGTTGAATTCGTCGAGAGGAGAGGACACGGGCTTGGGTCACGCCCCGTGTCGGGTGACACGGGCGTGTCGCCGGGCGTGTCGCCGGGCGTGTCGAGCCTTTAACTTCAGAAATCTGAAAGTTCACGGAATTTGAGCGTCACGCCTTGGTCACGGGCGTGATAAATATGTCACGGGCGTGTACTGCCCAATTTTGGCAGATTTTGAACTTTTTCTGCAAAATAAAATAAAACAAGTTAGAAGCAAATTTACAAGAATAGGAACATTTTATTGAACAAAAATAAGTAAAAATGACGAAAATAAATGAAAATGACTAAATTAATGTGCATAAAAATACGCATATTTACAGTTCATCAAATACCCCCATACTTAGGCTTTTGCTATTCCAGAGCAAAAGTTTGAGGTGAATCTATAAGGAATAAAAAAAATTCTAAGTTTTGGCTATCGCTTAATCAATTATAAGAGAGATCGAAATAAATATACGGGGTGTAAGAGTTAAGTCCTAAAATTATGTAGATGATTTAAATAGCGCAAAAGTTTTGGCCAAAAGACTTCTTGATGTAATCAAATAGAAGACAACATTTGAAATGGTTAGATTAACGAAAATAGTTTGGAATTATAAGAACTCTAGCTTATACGAGTGCTACCGGAAATAATACAATTTACTAATTATGCTCTCAAAAAGATTTTTGAATTAATTCTAGAATCGTGGAATTGACTAAGGGGGTAGTGGGTTTATGAAGAGGGTTTTGATATTTGAGGTGAGTTAATTTTTTTCTCGAACCTCCATGTTTTTTTTTTCTTTTGGATTATTAGGAAAACAAAATCTTATTTTCCTAATATGATTTTTGTTTTTTCAACTTCATAATAATAAAATTAACTCAATGTATATTTGTAGGAGTAATGAATTTTATCCTCTTACTCCCTATATAATCTTTTAAAATTATTGGGTGCCTATGTTTACGGAACGAAATCTTGTTCCCATTGACATAAGATCTTTTAAGGATAAAATTTTTCATGCCAAGTAGGTCATGAAAAGTAAGGGGAGAAAGGAAAACTAGATTGTAATCCTAAAAATTTTTGAGAGCAACCTTAATAATTTGTACGTCCCAATTTTTTTTCAGAAAGCTAAAAGTAAGTATAATTGAATTCTATAGTCGTTATTTCCTAACATAATATACGTGCTCCTATCAATGAAAAATTAGAAGTAGTGCCTAAAACGAGCTCGCTATTTTTAACAAAGTATAATGAATTCTTTAAAACTTAACCCCGGCTATTTAAATTTTTCAATCAATAATTAATAAACGGGTAGCAAACAGAGAATTAATAGTATTCACATATAAATAAACTCAGAATAGAATTTTTGGATAGCAGAAAAGTTAAGTATGAAATTTTTAATTTATTTGTTGCAAAACATTTTTTTGTTTGATTTTTATAGTTTTTATTATCATTTTTTTTGTGTTTTTCATTTATTATCTTTTTTTTTTATTTTTGTTTTTCTCAATTTTTTTTTTTTTTTTGAAAATGTTTTGAACTATTATCTTTTTTTTTGTATTTTTTAAGAGAATTTTCATAATATGTACAAAAATAAGGGAGAAAAAGAAAAAGGTTTGTACAAGAATGAGGAAGGGGGAGAGAGAAAAAACAAAAAATATATACAAAGTGAAACTAAACAAAATAATTTTTTTGTTTTGTTTTTGAGTTTTTGGAAAAGAGAAAGAGAACAAAACAAAAAAAATTTGGATTTTTGTTTTTTTTTCATTTAAATTTTTTTTGTTTTTTTTTCATTTAAAATTTTTTGTTTTTGTTTTGTTGTTATATGTTTTTTTTTGTATTTTCTTTTTTTTTGAGATGCAGAAAAATTGAAATGCAGAAAGTAAAGCACGAAAATACCCCCATACTTAGGTCCAACATTGTCCCCAATGTTGTATCGTAAGTATGCGGAACAAAAAGGAAAAACAGTATGTACAAAGAAAAGAAAGGGAAGGGGGTAGAAGCTTCCCTGAAACGCGTAGGGGGAAGGCCGATCAGAAACCCTGCGTTTATTAGAAAAAGCAGCAAAGATAATGAGGAAAGGGCGAAAAAGATAAGCGAGGGGTGTCTCCCAGGAGCGCTTTGTTTATAGTCGTGTAGCTTGACTATTTTGGCGGGTGTATAATGTGGAGGAAAGTTATGGTTTCGCTAAAACCGATCACTGGGTCGCCCGCGATGTAAGACTTTAATCGTTGACCGTTTACTTTAAAAGAGCCTTTGTCCGGGTGGGAGACGAGTACGGTTCCATAAGGAAAAAGTTCTTCAACTAGGAAGGGACCGGACCATCTAGATTTTAATTTACCTGGAAAAAGCCTAAGACGTGAATTGTAAAGAAGGACAAGATCGCCCGGAGAAAATAATTTTTGGGACTTGATTTTTCGATCGTGATAGAACTTAGAGCGCTCCTTATAGAATTTATTGCTCTTGTAAGCGTTCGCACGCCATTCATCGAGCTCGTTTAGTTGCAGTTTTCTATTTTGAGCGGCTAAGTTGGAGTCGAGGTTTAAGAGTTTTAAAGCCCAAAGTGCGCGATGTTCTAATTCTACGGGTAAATGGCACGCTTTGCCGTAGACTAACCGGAACGGCGTACATCCGATAGCGGTTTTATATGCCGTCCGATACGCCCACAACGCATCGTCGAGTTTAACGGACCAATCTTTCCTATTTAGCGAAACGGTTTTTTCTAAAATTCGCTTAATCTCTCGATTTACTACCTCGACTTGGCCACTTGTTTGCGGGTGGTAGGGGGTGGCAAGCTTGTGCGTGACTCCATATTTAGCTAACGTCTTAGCCATAAGAGCGTTACAGAAATGCGTTCCCCTATCACTAACAATTGCGCGAGGCGTGCCGAAGCGAGAAAATAATTTTTTAAGAAATGTAACGACGACTCGCGCATCGTTGGTGGGGAGAGCTTGCGCTTCCTCCCACCTCGATACGTAGTCGACCGCCACTAAAATATACATATTTTTGAAAGACGGAGGTAGGGGGCCAACAAAATCTATGCCCCACAAATCGAAGACTTCGCACTCTAAAAACATGTTTTGGGGCATCTCGTCGCGATGAGAGATGTTACCCGACCGCTGACAGCTATCGCATGCGCGCACAAAATTATGCGCGTCTTTGAAGAGAGTGGGCCAAAAGTAGCCCGCCTCTAGCGCCTTCCGAGCGGTCCGGTTGGCTTGATAATGCCCACCGGCTGGACCCTCGTGGCAGTGCTTAAGAATTTGCAAGCACTCCACACCCGCAACGCATCTTCGGACCGCTTGGTCCGCGGAGATACGAAAAAGAAATGGGTCCTCCCAAAAGAAATTTTTCAAGTCAGAAAAGAATTTCTTCTTTTGATGACTGAAAAACTCTTTTGGAAGGACCTGCGCTACTAAAAAATTTGCAAAATCTGCGAACCAAGGCGAAGATGACGAAGATTTATTAATGGCAAGAAGGCGTTCCTCGGGGAATCTGTCATTTATTTCAGATTCGACGAGCGCTTCCGCACCCGGATTTTCTAAACGGGAGAGGTGGTCCGCCGCTAGATTTTCCGCTCCCCGCTTATCTCGGATCTCCAAATAAAATTCTTGTAGGAGGAGAATCCATCGAAGAAGGCGGGGCTTCGCATCATTTTTAGCTAATAAATATTTAAGCGCGGAGTGATCGGTAAAAACGATAACTTTAGAAAGCGTTATATACGAGCGAAACTTATCGAAAGCAAAAACGACGGCTAAGAGTTCATTTTCCGTTGTTGTGTAATTTACTTGTGCGGAAGTGAGCGTTTTGCTAGCGTAATAAATAGGATGAAAATGTTTTTTCTACGCGTTGGCCAAGAACGGCACCTAAGGCAATATCACTAGCGTCGCACATTATTTCGAACGGAAGGGACCAATTAGGGGCCACTAAAATTGGTGAAGAGATAAGTTTTTGTTTTATCAAATTAAAGGCGGACTCGCATTCGCTACTAAAGATGAAACGTGATTCCTTTTCCAAGAGGTGAGTTAGCGGCTTTGTTATTTTTGAAAAATCTTGAATAAAGCGTCGGTAAAAGCCCGCATGGCCTAAGAAACTCCTAATAGATTTTACGTTTGTTGGATGCGGAAGTTTTTCTATAATTTCGATCTTGGCCTTATCCACCTCTATCCCCTTAGACGAAATCATATGGCCGAGGACCAAACCTCCTCGAACCATAAAGTTGCATTTTTCCCAATTTAAAACAAGGCTTGTGTCCTCGCACCGTTGAAGGACACGATCTAAATTGTTAAGGCAATCGGGAAAAGAGCGTCCGAAAACAGAGAAGTCATCCATAAAGACTTCCATAATGTCTTCTACTAGCTCGCCAAAGATCGCTAGCATACATCTTTGGAATGTAGCTGGCGCGTTGCAGAGTCCAAATGACATTCTTCGATAGGCGAAGGTGCCAAACGGGCAAGTAAAAGTTGTTTTCTCTTGATCATCGGGGGAAATGGGGATTTGGAAAAACCCCGATAAACCATCAAGAAAACAATAATACGGATGACCGGATAAACGCTCTAAGATCTGGTCTAGAAATGGCAGAGGAAAATGGTCCTTGCGGGTGGCGTCATTAAGTTTCCTATAGTCGATGCACACTCGCCAACCCGTAACAGTACGAGTTGGGACAAGCTCGTTATGCTCATTCGCCACTACGGTAAGACCGCCCTTCTTGGGCACGACATGCACGGGACTAACCCATGCACTGTCCGAAATAGGGTAGATAATCCCCGCATCTAATAACTTAATGATTTCGGCTTTAACGACGTCTTTCATGTTTGGGTTAAGACGACGCTGCGGCTGAATCGTTTTGCGGCAATTATCGTTTAGGAAAATCTTATGGGTGCAAAAGGAGGGGCTAATCCCCTTTAGGTCAGAGATTTGCCACGCAATTGCGTGGCGATGTTTAAATAAAACTTCCAATAGATCGGAAGTCTCCGAATCACTCAAGTCCGAAGAAATGATAACGGGGAGCGTATCACCTTTTCCCAAAAAAGCGTACTTGAGCGAGGCGGGTAAGGGTTTGAGGTCTAGGATGGGCGGTTCTTCTAGGGAGGTTTTAATTCCTATGTCTTTCTTACCAATTGGTTCGAAAGGCAAGTCTATAGACATATCCTCATCGCAGTTAAAATTTTCGAGCGCATAAATATCGTCATTTAAAAATACGGACTCAAAAATGGGAGAAGAACGATCTCCGAAAAAGGTATCTAAAGAATAGCAGAAATCGTCGCTCGATGACAAATTGTCCATCGAGGGATTAATAGAGAAAGTAACTTGGTCATCGCCTACTCGGAGGAGAAGGCTACCATTACTAACATCTATTAGTGCGCGGGAGGTGGCGAGAAAAGGGCGACCGAGTATTATTGGTATCTCAACGTCCTCCTCGATATCTAAGATGACGAAGTCTACCGGGAAGGTAAACTTGTTGACTCGGACAAGGACGTCCTCCACTACCCCGATAGGGAACGTAACCGAGCGATCCGCTAATTGGATGCGCATATTCGTAGGACTTGGAGTACCCAAACCTAAACGCGAAAAGAGCGAGAACGACATCAGATTAATGCTAGCCCCTAAATCAGCTAAGGCGTACTTTACTAATATATCGCCAAAAAGGCACGGGATGGAAAACCGTCCCGGGTCGTTTTGTTTTGCGGGCAATTTATTAGTAAGGGCCGCCGAGCAGACAGCGTTGAGAGATACATGCGAAATATCCTCTAATTTGCGTTTATTAGAAAGTAGTTCTTTTAAAAATTTCGCATATTTGGGCATTTGCGAGATAGCCTCGCAAAAAGGAACATTAATGTGAATTTGTTTTAATAATAAAATAAATTTTTCATATTGCGCGTCCTTACGCTCGTTATCTAATTTATGCGGATACGGAAGAGCCTTGTTTAAAATAATTTTTTCTTTTATAATAGGTAAAGGCGGCGTAAGCGAAGAAAGGGGAAGAGGGGTCGGAGGTGAAATATGTACCTGAGGGTCGGTCCGTTTTGGATCGACCACCTCCTTTCCGCTACAGAGGGTTATAGCGTTGGCGTTTTCCCGCGGATTGGGCTCCGTGTTTCCCGGCAGTGCCCCGAGCGCGCGCTCGGACATCATCCTCGCCAGCTGTCCAACCTGTTGTTCGAGTGTTTTTAGCGATCCGGTGATGTTCCGGATATTTGACTCGTTGGACGCAATATACTTCGAAAAATTTTCCTCCATCGGGGAGGGTTTCGGAAGAGGAGGGGGAGGAAGAAATCCGGGCGCATAAGAAATAGGGGGACGCTGAGCATTATTCAGGTTGCTCCACGAGAAGTTGGGGTGATTCCTCCAACCCGGATTATAGTTATTACTATAAGGGTTGTTGTTGGGGTTGAAGGGAGGACGACCCGAATTTCCCATGAAGTCCACGAACTCTTCAGCTACGCAGACATTAGGTGGAATAAAACAAGGCGGAGTGAAGGAGGCAGCAGACATCTCCGCCACCTGCTTTGTTAACCTTTCAACTTGAAGGGTCAAGAGAGCAGTGACATCCACTTCAAAAAGACCAGCCGCCGGCTTTGGCCGTCCCCGCGGGACGTTCCATTGATAGGCGTTCATAGCCATCTCTTCGAATAAAGCCTGGTGCGGCCTCGGGGTTTTGTTGTTAAGCGTACCCTCGGCAGCCGCGTCAATCATTTGACGCGTCTGAAAATTCAGCCCATTATAAAAAATTTGAACTTGCAGCCACGTTGGCAGCGCGTGGTGCGGGCAACGGCGGAGGAATTCCTTAAACCGTTCCCAAGTCTCGTATAGAGACTCAGGATCGTTCTGCACAAACGAAGAAATGTCCGCCCGCAACTTTGCAGTTTTGGCGGGCGGAAAGTACTTCGTTAGGAACCGTTCCGTCAACTCAGCCCCCGTGGTGATACATCCTCGCGGGAGGGCATTCAACCACGCCTTGGCTTTGGACTTAAGGGAAAAAGGAAATAAGCGCAAACGAATGGCGTCATCAGTGACGCCATTGATCTTGAAGGTGTCGCATATCTCCAAGAAATTGGACAAGTGGACATTCGGGTCCTCATACGGCAGTCCATCGAACTGCACGGCATTTTGGACCATTTGAATGACACTTGACTTTATTTCAAAATTATTATTGGCCACCGCAGGGCGAACAATACTCGACTCAGAATCATCCAGGTTAGGCCGGGCGTAATAGGACATAGTACGCTCGGCCGCCGGGGGAAGGTTAGGCGCGGCCATAACTACAACAGTGGGTTCTCCGATAGATTCCTCGGGATCTAAAGAAGGATTTCGGCGATGAGATCGGATACGCACAAGAGAGCGTTCGATCTCAGGGTCGAAGTCTAAATCTTCAGACTCTGAGGGTTGTCCTCGGGTCATACACCCAAACAAAAATAAAACAAAAATAAACTTTTTTTTTGTTTTTAAAATAAAGTTTTTAGTTTTTTTTTTTGTAGAAAATAAGTAAAATTAATAGACTCCGGAATTCGAAATAGCAACTCGAAAAGAGAGTCCCCGGCAACGGCGCCAAAAACTTGATGGGCCGCGAACAGACTCTTACTGTGGTTGGTTCGGTGAGTCGATCGCCGCGGGCTTGCTCGGGTAGGCAAGTGCACCTATCGCAAGTAGTACTCGATATTCGGGGGAATACCGAGGTCGTATTGTTCTCGGGGTCGCGTTGACTATTCTTACTCCTCCGGGAGGACTATTATTTTACTGAAAGAAAGATGGATTTTTTTGACTTAATAAAAGGAGGAAAAGCAAAGGAGCGAAAAAAAACGATTTAGACAATATTCGATGAAGGGTTAACGCTCGGCATCGAATCGGATTAAGACTAAAACAATTTTTAATAATAAAAAGACTTAGTTTTCAAATTAATAATAAGGCAACTTGCCCGTGGAGGTTCCACTAATGTGAGCTCACCTAGCTATAGGGATATCGCTCACCTAAACGTTAAGACTATTCGACCGAACGTTAGTCCGACGAAGGATTCCTCTTAACGCCCGCTTTACGCTAAGAATCCCGCTATTGGGTGGGGAACCCAATCCGGTAGAATTACGCTTGTCCTCTCTCGAGGGTATGCACGCAACTCTATTTACCCAGGGGTGATCGGTCTATATGCACGGCCTCTCGGCTAGCTAGCATATGGACTACGGAAATAGGGCCCACACATCGATATGTGGTCCTACGCGTCGTAAACCCGGGGTAAACCCTAAGTGTTTAAATTAAAATGAAAATAAAGAACTTTAATTATTATAAATCATTTTAAATGTCCCAATGCTCTTCGATGCCGAGGCTAATAACGATTAGCCACACATCGGTATGGGGACGGCTTATAATTTAGTGAGGCGTGAGTTCGAAATTAAACACTAAACGTTTATAAGAAAGGGACAAAAGAAAAATAACAACATTTAGAAAGCTAAAAAGTTAACTAAAACGAGAACTCACGCACACTCCAAATTATAAATTAAAAAGGAACTAAGTTACGCATAAAAAAGAAATTTGCATAATTCAAATTTGCGAGTCTCACTCAAACGAGTGAGGGCGGTAAATAAAGGCTGAAAATTGCAAGTCCTACTCAAACGAGTAGGACTGAAATGAAAGCGAGTCCTACTCAAATGAGTAGGAGAAAATAAATGCGATTACAGGGCTAAAAAGTCCAGTCATTTAACTCAAGTGAGTAGGCGGAAAAAAATAAAGAAAGAAAAATTACAAGTCCTACTCGAACGAGTAGGACTGAAAATGAAAACGGTGCGCCATTTAACTCTTAACGAGTTGGCGGAAATAAATGCACACAAACACACACACTCCATATGAAATTCACGAAAGCAATAAAATTATACACCTACACTCACACACTCTACATAATTTGAATAAAGCATTAAAAGAAAGCAATTAAAAAGAAAGCATTAAAATTAAACACCTACACTCACACACTCTACACAATTTAAATCAAAGCATAAAAGTTATACACCTACACTCACACACACAAATAACAAGGAAAAATCAAAGTTACCTAAAAATTAAAACTTTAACTTTTTCATGCTTATGTTTTGCCAAAAACAAATAAAATGAGGAAATTTCAATTTTTAGAAGACAAAAGTTTTTCAAAACGAATTAAAAACCAAAGTTTTTGGAAAATTAAAATACCAACATTTTCATTCTTATGATGTGTTATGAAAGTGATAAAAAAGTGAAAAAGAAGATGAAAAGAACAAAAGAGATTTTACAATCCTAAAAGAAAACTAAGTAAAAAAGAACAAATTCACTTTTTAAAATCTCTTTTATAAAATCATAAGGATGAAATCAAAATCCTAAGCTTGAAGAAGTTAAGGGAAAAAGGACATGGAAAGTAAATACATTACACTCATACACACACACACACCTTTCATAAATGAAGAACTAAATGAAGAACAAGGATGAAACCAAGGATAAAAAGGGAAAGAAGTGAGCCATCCAAATGAATTTTTCATGCTAAATAGAGAGAGAAAATCTAACATTTTTATTAAAATTTTCAAACTATTACAAAGCTAAAAGATAAAGCAAAACAAAACATGAAATAAGAAGGGAGAAATCTCCTTACATAGCACTAGTATCCACGGATTAAGCTCACAAAAAGACACTAACTTGGCCCAAAAATCTGAACTCTTGGACCTTACAGAACTGGGCTATTTATAGGAAAACAATTTCTAAGTACACGCCCTCGGTCACGGGCGTGTAGGGGGGGCGTGACAGTACTATTCATGAAGGCGACCGGCGATTGGACAGCAAAGTTGACTTCGGGCTGAGTTCGCAGCAGTCACGCCCCAGGTCACGGGCGTGACTCTGGGCGTGTCGGGGAGGTAGAACCGGGCGCGGGTTGCGTCAAATGTCCTCGGCAGCATCTTGTCGGGCCAGCTGGAAAGGTCACGCCCCATGTCACGGCCGTGACTATGGGCGTGTCAGTAGGTGTCGACACTCGACGAATGTCGAGTGGAAAGTGTCGAGTCGAAATCGTCGAGCGGAAATTGAGTCACGCCCTCGGTCACGGGCGTGACACTGGGCGTGACTGTTGGTGTCGACACTCGACGATCGTCGAGTTGAATTCGTCGAGAGGAGAGGACGCGGGCTTGGGTCACGCCCCGTGTCGGGTGACACGGGCGTGTCGCCAGGCGTGTCGAGCCTTTTACTTCAGAAATCTGAAAGTTCACGGAATTTGAGCGTCACGCCTTGGTCACGGGCGTGACAAATATGTCACGGGCGTGTACTGCCCAATTTTGGCAGATTTTGAACTTTTTCGGCAAAATAAAATAAAACAAGTTAGAAGCAAATTTACAAGAATAAGAACATTTTATTGAACAAAAATAAGTAAAAACGACGAAAATAAATGAAAATGACTAAATTAATGTGCATAAAAATACGCATATTTACAGTTCATCAGCTTGCCTGGTAGCTATTGTTGTACGTAAACTCCACCAAGTATAGGTGGTCCTCCCACTAATTCCCGAAGTCCAGGACACACATGCGAAGCATGTCTTCCATTGTTCTATTGACTCTCTCGGTCTGTCCATCCGTTTGCGGATGAAAGGCTGTGCTGAAACTCAGCTTTGTTCCCAACATTTGCTGCACCAGCCTCCAATCATTGGACGTGAACCGCCCATCACGGTCACGCATGATGCTGCGAGGAACACCATGAAGCCGCACAATAGTGTCCACATACAGCCTTGCCAATTTCTCAACCGGATCATCCTTCCTATGCGGAATGAAGAGCGACACCTTCGTTAAACGATCTACGACCACCCAAATAGCGTCGTTCCCCTTTTGCGACATTGGCAACCCGTGCACAAAGTCCATAGTAATGTCGTCAAACTTCCACTCCGGAATAGACAAGTACTTTAAGAATCCTCCCGGCTTTTGGCACTCCGCCTTCACTAAAACGCATGTCTGACACTTCGCCACGTACAGTGCCACATCCTTCTTCAGTCCTGGCCACCAGAACAATTTCTTCACATCGCGGTACATCTTCGTGCTCCCCGAGTGAATCATGTACTTTGTATGATGTGCCTCGTACAACAATTCCACCCGCAAAGTGCCCACATTTGGGACGCACAGACGACCGTCTTTCCAAAGCAGTCCATCCACAACTTCATACTGGGAATTTGACCCATCCAAAGCCTCTATCATGAGCTACTTCATGTTGTTATCCACATCCAAAGCCTGCTGAATCCGATCAGCCAGGTCATACTGAACTTCTGTCTAGTTCAATAGCGCTTCAGCACTCGTCTGCTTGTCTACGCAAGAGATCTCCAGCGCCTCCAACTCCTGAACCAACCGCTCGTCATGGACCGACAACCAATTAGCTTGAGCTGGGGCCCAGCGACTCAACGCGTCCGCAACCGCATTGCCTTTACCAGGCACATAGTGGATCTTGAATGTGTAGTCCCCCAGGAACTCCATCCATCTACGCTGCCGCATGTTTAGGTCCTTCTAATCCAACAAATATTTCAGGCTCTTGTAGTCAGTACAGATATCGACCCTTACCTCATACAAGTAGTGCCTCCACAGATTCAAGGCAAAAATCACGGCCGCTAACTCCAAGTCATGGATCGGATAATTCCTCTCGTGCACTTTCAGCTGTCTCGAGCCATACGCTATAACACTTTCATGCAGCAGCAGCACACAACCCAAGACACTGCCCGAAGCATCGCTATAGATTTCAAAACCTTCGGTCCTACTCGGCAAACTCAGCACAGACACCGTGGTCAACAGACACTTCAAATCCTCAAAAGCTCGCGCGCACTCCGGCGTCCAAACGAACTTCTGCTCCTTCCTCGTCAAAGTAGTGAGGGGTAACGCTATCTGCGAGAAGTTCAACACGAAGCGTCTGTAATAGCCGACAAGCCCCAAAAAACTTTGGACTTCCGCTACCGTAGTAAGTACAGACCACTCCTGTATTGCAACAATCTTCGCCAGATCCACCGCAATGCCCTCTCCACTTACTATATGACCAATGAACACCACTGAAGACAACCAAAACTCGCATTTGGAGAACTTGGCGTACAATTGGTTCCTCCTCAGCGTCTCCAACACCAAATGCAGATGCATAAAGTGATCCTCCTCACTTTACGAGTACACCAAAATATTGTCGATGAAGACGATCACAAAATGGTCCAAGTACTCCATGAAAGTCCTGTTTATCAAATCCATGAACACTGATGGCGCATTCGTCAGCCCAAACGACATGACCGTAAACTCGTAATGCCCGTATCTCGTACTGAACACTGTCTTAGGGATATCACTCTCCCTTATTCTCAGCTGATAGTAACGGACTTGAGATCCAATTTTGAGTACACCGTCGACCCGACTAACTGATCGAACAGATCATCAATCCTCGGGATCGGGTACTTGTTCTTATCCGTTAGTTTGTTCAACTCTCGATAATCAATACAAAGTCTCAAGCTTCCGTCCTTCTTCTTAACAAAGAGGACCGGTGCGCTCCAAGACGACGAACTTGGACGCACATACCCTTGCTCCAACAACTCTTGCAATTGAACTTTCAGCTCCTCCATTTCCTTAGGCGCTAGACGATATGGAGAGCGTGACACAGGTTTCGCACCTGGTACTAGCTCAATCGTGAAATCAAACTCCCGTTGAGGCGGGGCTCCAAGAAGATCGGCAGGGAACACATCAGGGTACTCAGCTACCACTGAAATACTGTCCAACGTAGGCTTAGGCTTTGCAACCTCCACTACCATAAAGAACAGCTCTGCACCAGCACGAACCGCCTTCACCACCTGAATAGCAGACATCAAAGTCTTACTCGGCCCTTTCAAGCCTGTAAAAGTCGTCTCACAACCTGTTCCCAACTTGACTTCTTTTCGACCGCAATCAATAAAAGCTTGCTGCTCCGAGAGCCAGTCCATGCCAAATATTACGTCGAACTCCTCCAACGGCAGTAACGATGCTAGCAAATGGAACTCCTAACTCCCAATGCGAATCTTAACGCCACGGATTCTCTCTGCGTGCATCGAACACCCATTGGGCAACAACACATCCAGTTTGTCCTTTGCCATCGAAGAAGGTACTCTGATGCGTGATATGAATCCTTCGGACAAAAAGGAGTGTGACGCTCCCGTATGAAAGTGTGCTCTCGCCGGATTCTCACAGATCAAAACAAATCTTATACAAGCAGTGGTAAGGTAACACACACATAACAAGTATTTCAAAATTAACTTGCTATAAATTTAAATCGTACCTGTCACCACATTCGCTTGTTTGATGGCCTCCGATTGGCCAAGATTAGAAACTCTCGGTTGATCCGGAGCATAATGGGACGCGGTTGACTCCACCGTCTTGCCCTTCTCTTCATATATTGCTCCCGACTTCCTTTCAGACTTGGGACGTCCGCTCTAGCAGTCGCGGGCAAAGTGCCCCGGCTTCCCACAAGTAAAACATGCACTCAGGGTCCGACCCGTAGTCGCCCAGAAGCAACGGAAGAAGGGGCTGGACGCGAAGTCCTAGCCTTTTTATTAAACTTACGATACCCAAACTTCGCATTAGCCGACACTTTGAACTCTATCCTCTTCTCACCAGTTTTTCTTTGCTTGCACATTTTTCAAGTCCTTCTCCAAAGACCAGGTCGTGTTGACCAGGGTCAAGAAGCCCTGCGTCATTGTCCCCGAGAGTAGTAGTCTCAAGTCATCTCTCAGACCTTCGTAGAAACGGTTGGTCTTACGCTCCTCATCTGCAAACATAGAGCTAGCATACCGACCAAACCGAGTAAACTCGTGGAGATACTCATCCACGCTACTCTCTCCTTGCACCAGTTTCAGGAACTCATTTTTCAATGCTATACTCTGAGCCGAAGGGAGATACCTTGCCAAGAACAGTCTCGAGAACTCCTCCATCGAGACATCCGTAATTTGCCTACCCCTCAAGTGATGTAGCTCCAAGCCTTCCCACCACAACCTAGCATCACTGTCCAGAAGGAACGTAGCTATAGTGGTCATCTACCACTCCTCCGTTTCAGTAGCTGTCAGGACTCTCTTCTCTCAGGAGAGCTAATCTTCAGCTTGAGATGGGGTTCCCAACCCCGAGAACACCGGAGGTTTAAAGCTCATAACGTGCTTGAGCTGCCTTTCAGTTGCTCTCCTCGGCACCAAAGGCTCCACCACTACCTGCTCCACTCTTCTCGGTTTATCCCTTTAAAGCGGTACCTGCTCCATCGTAGGAGCGGACTGCTGTATTTGCCTTGCAGGCTGCGCATTGATCATGTCAAACACTGCTTTAGCAACCAATCATATGTTTCAGCCGAGGGAGGTGTTGCAGGAGCATCATTTGGTGCACTACTAGCCTCAGAAACTAGACGTTCTGACAGCTCAGCACCGCTTCTAGTCACCTATAGTTGTACAAAGCACCGTTAAGCGACAATACAAAATTGCAAAAACCAATTATAGGAACACGCAAGTTCCTCAAACACGTGTATTTTCATTCCTAAGTGGACATTCATAGGTTCTTTTGATGTTATAACGATGACGCACACACACGTGCTCACCACCCCTTAAAAAGAATTCACCCACGAATTCAAGTTAAGCCTGATCGGAACCAGTAGTCTGATACCAAATTGTAACACCCCCTACCCGTCACATAACATATAACAGTAGGTCAGTCCGAGGCCCGATGTCATATACCACAGACAGACCGGGTGGTTACTCAATGGAAACCATCCAACTAATAACCAACATCCTATACAGAGTCATTCTAGCGGAAGCAATTATTAAAGGTTGCAAATTAAAGAACCCAGCCACAAGCATGAATATCCACTACTCAAACAATAGGAATGAAGTACAATACACAAGTACCATGGCCTTATGGCCTTACAACTGTTTACTCAAATTAAAATGTGTCTTACATACCACGGATTGCAGACCGGTCACACATGAATAAATAAGTAAACACTCAAAATGGGCCTTCGAGGGCCGGCTTCTCAACTTGGGCTTTGGCCCGCTATTTACCGCTCGGCTCCGCAGCACCTGCAAGTAACAATCCACCACACGGTGACAAACAAAACCAACGGTCAGCTATGTTGACCAAATTATAACGATCCTGCTCCCATAATCGGGGCGGCGATGCTCTTTCCCTACACTTTGTTAGCATAATCAAGTAGTATAGTGAATAAACACTTCATCACAGATATGGGCACACACAGCCTCACACCCCATGATCTCAGGGCACATTTTCGGTGAATGCGGTCAAAGTCCGCTGACTCACCACTGCCCCCTGGACGGCAATACCTCGTGAGCATTTGGTCTTTCTGGCTACTGCCTAAGACCCTCCATCTATGCCAACGGCGAGTACCACGTACTTTAGGTCTCTCTAACTGAACCACATAGATCGGGTACGATTCCGCCTAACCCGTTGCTCACAACGCAACGTTAACTTAAGTCGTCTGCGCGGGTCAAGCTTCCTCGAGTCCCATTCCCATCACACATTTCACATAACCCGGTTATGTTCAAGTTGGCTACTAGGCCACCAAGTTGGCAGAACCACGTCTATGCTCAGTTTTCCGAGTGCACCTTGGAGTTAATCCCCAAGACTCCATGTTACAATATACCACGTAGAAAACTCGAAAAACAAATATTCGCGCGGAATTTTCTCCGGCCATTCATGCAATGCAACATCACCGATCCAGACCAACTTGTCCGGGTAGGCTTCACACATCATGCATATATCCGTTCTCGATTACAGACTCTACATGTACACAACAGGGACTATTCATGTCTACCCGAAGGAACGCCTCAACTCACCGCAAACTCGCGAGAGCGGGCTTCCTATGCAAAGGAAAAGAGGATTTCACATGCCCTAGGAAGAGAATCGTTACCCTAGCATTTTTCCTTGGCGCCATGGAAATGTATGCGGATGGAAAGCACCGCAATCTCCTTGCCTCCGTAGATCCGAAGTCGGCTCACAATTTAGAGCTCCAAAACTCCACTGGTAACCGAATCTAGCCTACTTTCTTCTTCCTTGCTCTCTCCTCTCTCTAGACTTTAGAAAGAGACTAAGTGAAAGAAGTGAAGGATTTGAAACCCTATTCCGGCGTATATCCCAGCAGAAACAACCCCCAGCCGTCGGATCCCAAAATAAGGAAACGAACGGCCACGATCTGGAGCTGAAAATGCAAAATATGGGTCAAACACGGCCTATGACACGCCCGTGTCCAGGGCCGTGTTCCCCATTCGCCGTCGAAACCGACGCGTCCCAAAAAGCACACGGGCACCCGACACGCCCGTGTTAGACCTGACACGCCCGTGTCATCCAGTACACGGCCATGTTCCCTGGCGTGTTCCTCCATCGACACAGGAACAACAGCAACCCGAGACACACACGGGTCTTGGACACGCCCGTGTCAAACCCGAACAGGCCTGGGCTCCAGGCTGTGTTCACTGTCTCGACACTTCGTCGAGCACAGTTCGTCGACCACCCAACACGGCCATGGACACGCCCGTGTCCTAGGCCGTGTTCCCTGTCTCGACACTTCGTCGAGCGAAAATCGTCGACTTCCCGGGCAGATCGTCGACACGAGCTCGACGCGCCCCGGGACACGCCCGTGTCGTAGGCCGTGTTCGCTGCTCGACGATTAAGGACTCCAAAATTCGTCGACCTCTCGGCCAGATCGTCGACCCAAACACGACACGCCCTGGGATACGCCTGTGACCCAGGCCGTGTGCCCCCCTGCCAAATTCCAAATTTGGCTCAAAATGCCTCCCGTCGCTCCTTTGAGTTTCTGGGCGTTACAAATAGTTCCTCCTTCCTTTCACTGTTAACCCTTTTCAATAGCGTCTTCTCCTTCTTTATTTTCTCCTTCTTCTCAACTATCTTCTTCTCTAACCTTTCAATTTCCTCCTCTCCTCCACTGTTGAACTTGGACACCCCTTTCTTGCACTTCATCTACAAAGCAACGCATACTATATGTTAAGATTGTTGAATTTAAGAAGTATTTAATATTTATTGAATTGGATACATTGAAGTAGTCATGTTATTATTTCTTAACCTTTCCTCCTCTTTTCTTTATAGTCCAACATCTAACTCCTCTTGCTCATCCCGTAGTAGCGTCCTCTCCTCATCTCTAATATTCTCAAACTTTGTTCTCACCTACATAACAAAATAGAGATATACATAAAAGTTTTCATCAAGCAACTCACTCATATTTAGTATGTAAATTTGACAAACTTGATCATCCATCCTAGGTCCACTTTGTCGATTAAAGTAAAACTTGGTGTTGTAACTTATCTTCGAAGACCATGATAAATCCCTGGCCTTGCAATTTAATCAACCACCAACTATATTTTTGTATACTCGTAGAGTCATGCCTGCAATACAATATGATAAGACCAATGTAAATTACTAAATAATATAATTATGCTCACTTACCAGTAATACTATGAATCAATCTTCAAAGAAACCCAAAATCTCACCAACTTCTCGTAGAGCACTTCGCCTGCTCAAATTAGTAATATATGTGCAAGAATTTATGTATGACCTTTGGCGCATCCAATTGTACTTTTGAAAGTCTGTGAGTTCTTTGATGTTCATTGGTCAAGCAAGTAGGAATTTCTAACCCCATCTAATGGGAAAAAGAAGACATCGACTAAGTACATCACTAAGATGTTCAGTCTCTGTATTTCCAAAGTCGAAGACCACTCTTACATAACAAGACTCCTCGGCTCTTCAATTAGATTTTTTTGAGTCGAGTGCACAAATAGTCCTCTGACAAAATTAAATTCATGACCACTATTCGGTAGACTCAAAATGAGGGCAATCTCGTTTACGATTAGAGATACATAGTATTGACCTAGTAGAATGCCTCTTTCTCCTGACTATAGGACCACACGAGAACATACATAAGAGGTATATTCTATAGCAATTTTGGTATCATGAATAGTGAAGGTACCCTTGAACTATTTATGACTGTTTTTGACTCCTCGAATAGAACGTCTAGTAAAGGCTGTGCATTACAAATGAATGTAGATTCATCACAACTGTAACTTAGGTATAGACTAATTGACACTACATTAGGGGACCAAAAGAATCCAACATTGAATGCATGAAAAACTATAATATAGATGGATATAAGACTACTTTAGGGATTGTTTTTCTTACTTGCTGTTTAAGCGCTTTAGAAAATAGACTTACAATTTTTTCAAGAATATTAACAACTGTAAAAATAAACTGTAATCAAACTGTATAACAAATAACAGATTTTGGACTGTAAAACTACTCATAAAATAAACTCTAAAATCGCATACTTAAATATTGCATAAAATCTCCTACAACTGGTGACATTGCATTTCGTATCTTCTAAACGAGTCTAGTTTCATGTTTTTGATGTGTTTGTGGGCAATGTGAATTATTGATTAACCACTAACTTAGTATAACGACATTATTATATATCCATTGGAGCATATATAAGACTACAACAAAGAATAATAAAATGTTGGTAGAAAAAACAAGCACAAAAAAACTCATTCCTTCTATTATAGGATAACGACAATGCTTGTTTTTTTGTATCAACCTTTTATTATATCCAGCTGCAAGGACAAAGCTTATGCTTCTTTATAGCTTCCAAAATAAAATCATAATTATCAATCAGTTGATTGGCACCTCCCTCAGATTCTGAGCCATCTTTACTACCTGATGAAGATGCTTCAGAATCTGGACTAGTTTCATATTCAGAGGAAGAGATAGAGTGTATTAATACCTCATCAAGATCAGAATTGTCCTTGCAGTTTTCTCCTTCAGTCATAGACATCAATCCACAACAGTCAATGACTTCTTCATCATCCTCATTGTCATTATTTGAATATGATAGATGGACCCCTGATGTTTATCCTTGCAGCTGGATAGTCATCATCATCTCCAACAGCAACAAACAACCCAATAAAGGCTTCATCGTCTTTGGAGCAAATATAAGACTACAAAAAAGAATAATAAAAAGTTGATACAAGAAACAAGCTTTACCGCTATCGAAACAAAATCTCTGTCTCGCGTTGTCAATGCGTATAGGATTGAAGGTTTTGTCGATTTTTTCGATAACGCGAGACAGAGATGCGCCGATGTGAAGTTTTCTTATTGTATCTTGTTGGTGGCTTCGACAGTATGCAAGAGAGGACTAGAACGATAATGCGAAGAGGAGTGGAAAGTGATTACTCACTATGCATAAGAGATAATTAAAAGATCGAATACTTACAGTGCACAATAGACGAGAAAAACAATTTACTTACAAATGCGGAATACAAAGCACGCTTGCACACTCACTCTCACTCACAAAGCACTCTCAAAGTTCTTCACCTCGTGTCATTAGTAAAACTTGGTACTATAGCAGAAATATCTATGGCTCCAGTAAGTTCAAGAGAGAGAGAGTACAAGAGAGGGACTAATAAAAAAGTTATGTAAAAATCCAATAAGATCAAACGATAACAAAATTTGATTGTAAGAATCTCAGTCCTATAAAATAGCAGAAATATGATCCGGGACCGATAATGCAACACAAAACTGGATATATTCATCACAATTGTCGCATAAATATGAAAATAGAATCTCAATTAAGTCTACCAATAAAATTCCATCGAGCTTCAAAGAGACAACAAAAAAATCAAGTATTGTCATTAGTAAATGTCAAATTAGTAAATGTCAACATTTCATCAACTCATCAATATCACAATGATGTATATTAAACAACACCAAATCCAAACACAATTTGGAAATAAAAACTAAAATCCAAAATAATATGAAGGGCCAAAGTATCACATTGTGCTATGAAATGTTTGTTATAATTTAACCATGAAATATAACAAAATATGTGTTCCATCTCACCCCCAAAACATGTCATGTCAGATTGCCAACTAATGCAGTCCTCCCACAAGATAACCTTCTTTGATAGTACCGCCTCCATGTACTTAATAACGAACACTCCACAGTCGTTCTCATTTTTCTGTCTTGACACTCCATCGACTTCCTTGATTGACCAACTGCAATAGTTCCTCCTTCCTCTCACTTTTAACCCTTTTCAATATATAGCTTCTTCTCCTTCTTTTTTTTTCTCCTTCTCCTCAACTCTCTTCTTCTCAAACCTTTCACCTTCTTCCTATCCACCACTGTTGAAATTGGACCCCCGCCCCTTCTTATTCTTCATCTACAAAGCAGCGCATACCATATGTTAAGATTGTTAAGTTTAAGAAGTATTTAATATTTATTGAATTAGATAAGTTGAAAAAGTCACGTTCTTATTTCTTAACTTTCCCTCCTCTTTTCTTTATAGTCTTAAAATCTGAGTCGTCTTGCTCATCCCCTAATATCACTCTCTCCTCATCTCTAGTATTCTCAAACTTTGCCCTCATCTATATAATGAAATAAAAATATACATAAGAGTTGTCATCAAACAACCCACTCATATTTAGTAGAGTGGGTTAAACGACATGCTAGTTAAACGACATGTCAGAGTAAGAGAAAACACGTGTCGTGATGTCACGTCGTGTAGGAGATAACTGTAGACGCTCCGGCAAGACTCCAACTCTACATTTTATATGAAATTCATAAGTTTATTGTAAAGAAAATCCAGTTTAAGTTTAATTAAATAGTCGTATCCCTCGGCTCAGTGAATCAACTAGTCCACAAGTAAAGATGTAGTTATACGCTACGGAAAATTATTTGTTTACAATGGTTAACATTCTATATGAGCATAAATATCCACATAGGACAACTCATATTATGCATGACTCTAGATTTAGTATAAGTATATATAGAAATTAGTTTGAACGTCCAATAAGATATAATGACTTTAGCTTTTAAGAGATGGTATGTTCATGAGATAGTAAAAACGACGCCTTTATACTTAAAGTAACTAACATACAATCTGTAACAACCTAAAATGAAAATTCGTGTAAAATTTTTTGATTCATATCCCCGATGATGAAAAAGGCACTAAAAGTTTATGTTTTATTTGATTTATATATTCTTCATTTGGTACATTTTTCTAAGTTTTGCAAGTGTCGATATTTCATTTAGTTGGGTTGCCCTTTTATTTATTTGGGCTTGCTGCCTTTGGATGTGAATTGGTTCTTTTATTGGGCTGGCAATAAAGGAAAATGGGCTGCTAGGTTTGTTGGCTGGCTGTATTTGTGTTGTTCTGGAGGAGTTATGTGCTGGCTACTTGGTTTGTTGACTGGCTGTATTTGTGCTGTGTTAGCTAGGTTAGGTGTTGGCTGGGTATTATGATGGGTTCGGTTAACAACACCTGGAGCGGTGCTTGGTGTGACCTTGCTGCTGGCCGCTTACTTCCCTGCTTTAAAATCGAGCCCAAACCGTTGTTCTCCCGCACTTCGGCGTTGTTTTGCTTCTGCGATTTCCCGGCTTCTTCTTTCTCGGGCTTTTACAAAAGGGTTTTGTAAGGCATAGCAAGAGCCCTTATGCTGTCCCCGCTTTACTTGCCCCCAAAAAAGACGGATCTTGGCGAATGTGTATAGATAGCCGTGCAATTAACAATATTTCCATTAAATACCGATTTCTGATTCCCTGCTTAGATGATTTATTGGACATGCTAGCCGGTGCCACGATTTTCTCTAAATTGGATCTTAGCAGTGGCTACCACCAAATTCGGATTCGTGAAGGGGATTAATGGAAAACCGCATTTAAATCTAAGGACGAGTTATATGAGTGGCTCGTTATGCCATTTGGCTTATCCAATGCCCCAAGTACGTTTTCCCGGAAGATGACAAGCGTGTTCCAACCCTTTATGGGTAAGTTCATCGTCGTATACTTTGATGACATTTTAGTGTATAACACTTCCCTGTCGGATCACTACTCCAATTTACAAATTATTTTTGCATGAAGAGAAGTTGTTTGTGAATCTTAAGAAGTGTACGTTCTTTGTCCACTCCGTAAAGTTCATTGGTTATATTGTGAGTTCGGATGGTATTAAGGTGGACCCGGGAAAGGTCCAAGTCATTAAGAATTGGCCTGAGCCTAAGTGCATTTGTGATGTGAGAAGCTTTCATGGTTTAACTACTTTTTATCGTCATTTCATTAAGGATTTTAGTAGTATCAGCACACTCATTACAGAGTGTATGAAGAAGGGGGATTTTAAGTGGACTACCGCTGCCACCGTTGCGTTCCAAACCATCAAAACTAAAATGACGGATGCTCCGATTCTTCGCTTATCCGACTTCACTAAGGTATTTGAACTATCATGTGATGTGTCCGGAATCGGAGTTGGTGGAGTGTTAAGCCAAGAGGGACATTTTATGGGTTATTTTAGCGAGAAATTAGCGGGCCCAAAATTAAATTATTCCAATTATGATCGGGAATTCTACGCGGTCATCCGTTGTCTCCAATGTTGGAGGCATTATCTTCTTCCCAAGGAGTTCGTTATCCTTTCCGATCATGAAGCCCTTAGGTTCATTAATTCTCAACATAAAATCAGCTTCTGTCACGCTAAATGGGTCTCTTTTCTTTAAGAGTACACATTTTTCCTCGAGTACCTTAAGGGTTCACAGAACTGTGTTGCCGACGCCCTTAGTCGGCTCTCTTTATTATTGATTACTATGCAAGTTAAAGTTATCGGATTCGAGAGGGTTAAGGATGAGTATGTACACTGTCCGGATTTTAGGGATGCTTACTTGAGCGCTCAACATGACTCGCCTACTACTATTTTCCCTTATTATATCCACGACCAAGGTTGTAAATGTCGGATGTCGGGTTCATGTCGGTTTGGGTTTGAAATGTCGTATGTCGGATTACGGGGGATATATCGGGGATATTTTACAATATCGGATTTTAATATTTAAATAAAGATTACAATGTATAGACAAATAAGTATTTATAATATTTTCTTTGAAATAATTTTGAAAGATAAAGGAGAAGCCTATGTAATTATGTAAAGTTGGAGGGAAGTTTTTCTTAGCATAGGAGAAACAAAAATCACTACAAATTTACACAAGAAAAGATATAAACTTAGTTATTGCAAGAAAGAAACCTAATTATAGCATAAGTAAGAATCTTACAGTAACACAAGTTTGATAAAACTTTTAGATCTTATGACTTGATCAATATAATAACTCCAAATAAAACTTTCAATTGTCGCAGAAACAAGAAGAAAGAAGAAGAAATAAGAAGGGGGCTTACAGTGGAGTGAAGTAGCAGAAACACTAAAGCCCGGCATCGACTCCTCGCGTCCTCGCCTGCGATGCCAATTCGTAGAAAGCCCGACGTCGTCGTCTACTCCTCGCCTGCGATGCCGATCCGTTGCCTCGTCACCGGAGAAGGAGCTGTCGAGTGTCGACCACTCCGCCAGAGTGACTCTCCAGTAAAATTTAGGGTAGAGCGAGAAATGCCGAATCCGTGAAATAGACTCGTGAAGTGAAAAAATATGGGTCCCGTGAACTTTGTTTTTTTATATATATTAAATATAATAACCGAAATATCGGGTTAAAGATATATCGATATATCAGGATATATCGCTGTTTTTTTACAAAATGATAACACTGTCCACGACAGATATTTATTCAAGCATTCTAAGTTGTGTATCCCACAAACGTCACTACGTCATTTCATCTTTTGGGAGATCCATAGTGGTGGGCTAGGTGGACATTTTGGGCGGGACAAAACGATTTCACTTGTGGAAGATAAATTTTATTGGTCGGGTTTGAAGGCACTAGTTGGTAAGATAGTTAGTAGTTGTCGAACTTGCCAACTTGCTAAAGGAAATAAAACCAATGTTGGGTTATACACACCGCTCCTCATTCTGTCCATTCCATGGGAAGATGTGAGCATGGACTTTATTCTAGGCCTTCCCCCATCCGTTCGTCGGCATGACTCCATATTAGTGGTTGTAGACCGTTTCTCTAAAATGACCTATTTTATTGCTTGTAGTAAGACGAGTGACGCCTCCCACATCACCAAACTATATTTCAAAGAGAATGTTAGTCACCGTGGAGTTCCTAAAACTATCGTTACGGACCGCGACGTTAAATTTACTAGGTACTTTTGGAAAATACTTTGGAAATTAATGAGCACCAAGCTATTATTCTCCTTCGCCTACCACCTGCAAACGGATGGGCAGATGGAAGTTGTTAATCGTAGTTTGGGTAACCTGTTGCGGTGTCTTGTGGGTGACCACAAGGGTACTTGGGATTTACTCCTTCCCCATGCCAACCCGCTTATAACAACTCTAAGAATCGGTCTACCGGCCTTTCACCGAATGAGATTGTGCATGGTTATAAGGCGTCTGTGCCACTTGGCTTGATCCCACTTCCACCTACTTATAAGTCAAGTCAATTTGTACAAGATTTCGCTCAACACATTCATGATCTCCATAAACGCGTTCAAGAAAAGTTAGCCACCCAATATGCTTATTATCAATCGCATGCTAATACTCATCAAAGAGCTTCTACTTTTAATATTGATGATTTGGTTTTGGTCCATTTGCTCCCGGAGCGGTTGCCTTCGGGCACCGTCAAGAAGTTGGCCAATAGGAGAGCCGACTCCTTTAAAATTATCAAAAAATTGGGAAACAATGCTTGCGTTTTAGACTTACCCGCTGATTGGAGTATTTCCCCTATTTTTAATGTTTCAGATTTAACGTTGTATGTCTCTCCACCACCAGAATTACTTCACTCTTCGTTCTCTTCTTCTGATGTGCCGTCTTCTTCTGATATGAAACTTAATGGTGTATGTGTCGCTACGGCGAATGAATGTTACCAAGAATTTCTGACAAATCGCAACGACACATAAACCTAAGAGGATCGTTTTAACCAAACGCTAATATTCTCTTTTGGAGTGCAATCACAAATTTATTTTTCTAATTTGAGAACACAAAAATTAAGCGAGCTAAGAAAAACGGTAACTGAATTGCGGAATTAATTTTATACCATTTTTGGATTCTTGCTCGTGTTTCATCGTAGCCGAAATATGCAATAGTTGCGATGTGTTACTCCTTATGAATTCCACAGCGCTAGCAATATTCGCCAGCACACAGCTAAAGGGTCCTGGCTATTGAACTCTACAAGAAAAGGTGTTAGCACAAATGATAACTCGGCATTAACTTAAGCATGAATAGTCATTAGCCGAGACTTTTCACTGGGAGTTTTCAAGGTGAGGAACAAAATTAAAACTAAACTGAACACTATCTTGATGCTTTGCTGAATGTCAATTTAGGTACCTGGCTGGGAAGCTTGTATCAGTGGCGGCCAAGGCCCTTTAGGTACCCAAGTTTGGTGTCAATATCCGGGCCGACGGCTGCTCACCTCTGCGCCAGGTAAGTTGCAGCAATGGTCTCCTACAGTCCCTACTGTTGATGCCTTAATCTTCCACAGTTTGCTGCAGAGCTATATAAAAAAAAACTACTGTAGAACCTCTCCAGGAATGGCCTTCAAAACCGCAGGGGAAAGAAAGTGATGAAGGACCGCTAATGGCGATCTAGATCTGGCCGGCGGCTGGAGATAGCTGGAGGTAGATGAGGAAAACCGGGTCTGCCTTTTATCTCGCCGACGATGGAGATCAGGATGGAGGACGGTTGCCGATCTCCATGAATGTCCTGCAGTTGAGATTAGGTGTAGCCCGATCCTCGGAGTTCTTCGGACCGTGGCTGTTTCTCCTTCGTCGGAGGTTTGAAAAAGGGAAGCAAGCGAATGAATCCCGATGAAGGAGGAGATCTCGATCTCGTCGCCGACGTTGCCGATTTGCTTCTCACCCTTGCGATTTCCAGCGACGAAAGCGGAGGAGTGCAGTCGGCGGTCTTGTAACGGAGTAGGGAGATCAGTTTTTCACCCGTGTTCACGCAAAATTGGTGATCATGAAACCTAATTTTGGGTATTAATAGGCAATACTCAAAATAGGAGTTACAAAATTTGGTTTTAATGAATGAAATTAATTCCATTAAAACACAATATAAATTCTGTATAACCACATTCATGACTATGCCAAAATCGTGCCAAGAGCGAGACCGAGTCTGCGACTGAATTTACGAGATAGTCGGGCCCACCTATCACAGGCTTCGACCATTCGCACGATTAAATTAACGCGCGCTCGTAGGAGACTGAATGGACTCAAAACTCGCGTACGATTTCATCGAGACGTCTCGATGAGTCAAGTTCACTTAACGGAAAATTTCTAACATTCTCCCACTTGGACTTGTGCTCATCGTAACTTATGACATTCTGATAAAATCTTTACTAAAATTAAGGGTACCATTTAGCGTACGTGGTATGGAGTCTACTCCCACGTCAATCCGGTCCAATCAAATCCTTCACTCCGAATCATGGCGGCAACCGCATCATTGAGCGACACGGGACCTTCCATGGTCATAGTAGCTTACAGACTTAATTGACATGGACAAAGTGCGGTTAAATAAAATATAGAACAACATGCTGAAAATGTGCACATGAAGATTGTTCTAACTTGGTGGTCAACCAAACTTCTCAGATGAATGCACTAAACCATGATGCGAGAAATTCTTAAGTGTTCAAATGAACAAGTATGTCTAACCTTAAGGTTCCAAAATTCATGCGTCAAAAGACATACTACAGGCCATAATTCAAATGAAGTGCCCTAGGCCTTATGCTCCGACTGACACAAGTCATGAGACTTTGTATGAAGTGTGACGTGTCACATAAATTCAACAAATATTGAAACTTAATAATATTGTTGAATCAATATTCTTCAATCATTAAATGAATTAAATAAAGTGCAAATCAAACGACAGATAACTGAATTGGAGCTTCATGAAGCCTCCCACTGATCAAGCACATCAATCGACTCTTTAAGCCCCATATTAATAACATGTTTCTGAAACACGTTAGGGCGAAGTCCTTTAGTAAGTGGATCGGCCAACATGTCATCTGTCCCTAAATGCTCCACTAAAATTTCACCCTTCTTGACCAATTCCTTAACAGTCAAGAATTTAATTTTCATATGTTTGGACCCTGTGATACTTTTATTGTTCATTGAGAACATAACTGCAGAAATGTTATCACAGTACATCCGGATGGGTCCAGCTATAGAATCGACAACCTTTAACTCTGTAATAAAATTCTTAAGCCACACTGCGTGAGTTGAAGCTCCAAAGAGAGCGACGAACTCCGCATGCATTGTGGATGAAGTGATGAGTGTCTGTTTGACACTCTTCCACGAAACGGCCCCACCAGCAAACTTAAAAATATAACCTGAAGTAGACTTTCTATCATCCTCACACCCGGCAAAATCAGAATCTGTATACCCCACTAACTCAAGGTTTCGAACTTTATGGTAGACTAACTTTACATCCTTAGTTCCCTTTAAATACCTTAGGACTTTCTTGGTAGCCACCCAGTGATCAGGTCCTGGGTTCGACTGATATCTGCCTAAAAGTCTCACTGCGAAGGCAATGTCCGGTCTGGTACAGACTTGGGCATACATTAAGCTGCCTACCGCACTAGCATAAGGTATATCCTTCATGCGCTCTCGCTCTATGTCGTTCCTGGGACATTGTGATAAGCTGAGCTTATCACCTTTAAGCACAGGTACGTCACCAGGCTTACAACCGAGCATGCTAAATCTCTCAAGTACGCGCTCAATGTAGGCTTTCTGAGAGAGTGCCAATGAATAGTGAGATCGATCCCTAATGATCTCAATCCCTAGAACGAAGGATACTTCTCCAAGATCTTTCATATCAAAGTGTTTTGACAGAAATTGCTTAGATTCATGTAATAATGTCAAATCACTGCTCGCAAGCAAGATGTCATCTACATAAAGAATTAAGAAGATGAATCTGCTCCCACTGATCTTGAGATATATGCAACGGTCTACCTTATTTTCTACAAAACCAAAAGAAGTAACTACCTCATCAAATTTCAAATACCACTGTCTAGAAGCTTGCTTCAGACCATATAGGGATTTGTTAAGCTTACATACAAGTTGGTCGGAATGACCAGACTTGAACCCCTCAGGCTGCACCATATAGACTTCCTCGGCAAGATCGCCATTCAGGAATGCGGTCTTTACATCCATCTGGTGTAGCTCCAAATCATAATGAGCTACTAATGTCATTATCACTCTGAAAGAGTCTTTAGAGGAAACATGAGAAAAGGTCTCGTGGTAATCGATTCCTTCCCTCTGCGTAAATCCCTTGGCTACCAGTCTAGCTTTAAACCGCTCGACCTTTCCTTTAGAGTCTTTCTTGGTCTTAAACACCCATTTAGAACCAATGGGCTTACAGCCTTTGGGTAACTCAACCAACTCCCAAACCTTATTCAGCTTCATAGACTCCATCTCGTCTTTCATCGCATCCCACCACAGATCAACATGAGGTCCAGACACAGCTTCATTAAATGTCACTGGGTCAATCACTTGACCAATATCATAATCACTCTCTCCTAAATAGACTTCATAGTCTGAGGAAATTGCAGGCCTTCTCTGCCTAATAGATCTCCTGGCAGGTGGATGAACCTCCTGAACATGAGGAGGAATCTCAACTGGAATCGGTGGTAAGACCGCTTCCACATCCTCCACTTGTTCTATCACGGGTTCAGGCACCGCAGGATCTCTTATCAAGGGCACAGATAAATTAATGGGCACGACTTCCTCGACCTCACTAATAGGACGAGAGCAACTAGGTTCATCAGCGACATCCCATTCTAAAAATTTAGCTGTCTGTGACTCCACAATTCTGGGTCCTCCTAAAGGGGAGTAGAACTTAAAACCCTTGGAGTGATCTGGGTAGCCAATGAAATAGCAACGACAAGACCTAGGGGCAATCTTACTTTCTGATGGGTTGTACAAACGGACTTCTGCAGGACAGCCCCAGACACGCAAATGATTAAGGCTGGGTCGTCTACCAGTCCACAACTCAAAAGGGGTTTTGGGTACTGACTTAGACGGGACTCTATTAAGGATATACACTGCAGTCTTAAGCGCCTCACCCCACAAAAATTCAGGAAGATTCGTTCTACTCATCATACTCCTCATCATCTCCTTAAGGATGCGATTACGCCTTTCAGCCACACCATTCTGCTCAGGACTACCCGGCATGGAGTACTGGGCAACAATGCCACAGCTCTCCAAGTATCTGGCAAACGGACCTTTATATTGCCCGGAAGCATCATGTCTACCAAAATACTCGCCACCTCTGTCAGACCTAACAATCTTGATGTCTTTCCCTATTTGTTTCTCAACTTCAGTCTTAAAAATCTTGAACTTTTCAAGAGATTCAGACTTCTCCTTAATTAAGTACAAATAACCAAAACGAGAGTAATCATCAATGAATGTAATAAAATAGGTGTTCCTACAGAGGGTAGTGGAATAAGGACCACTAATGTCCGTATGAATAACCTCTAACACACTTGAACTACGAGTTGAGCCCTTCTTCTTAATTTTGGTCATCTTACCTCTACAGCAGTCCACACATCTCTCTAGGTCACTGAAGTCTAGAGTAGGAAGAATGTTTTCCTTAATTAATCTTTCTACTCTTTCCCTAGAGATATGACCTAACCTTTTATGTCATAGCATGGAGGACTGCTCCTTAATGAGAGGTCTTTTACTAGCAACATTCTCTATATTATATGAGGTGGCATAAAAATCAACAGGTGCAAGACATATTCTATATAAACCATTAGATAGTGAACATTGGCCAATAAACTGAGATTCATGAAATAGCTTAATTAAACCACCAGAAATATTGAAACCATAATTAAGTCTATCTAATGCTGAAACAGAAATCAAGTTCCTTCTAAACGAAGGAATATAAAATATGTCTCTCAATAAAAGTTGATATCCAGAATCAAGGACCAAACAAATGTCCCCGATGAACTCCACCTCCACCTCTGCATTGTTGCCAACCGTGAGTCTGCACTCACCCTTGTTTGGCCTCCTCCTTTTGATGAACCCCTGCAGTGTGTAAGCAACATGATTAGTTGCTCCACTATCGAGCCACCAAGAACTAGATGGGGCTTCAATTAAATTGGATTCACAAAGGACAAAGGCTAAAGAGTTACCTTTAGGCGCAAATCCACGTTTATCCATCCAGGCTTTAAATTTCAGACACTCGTGCTTCACGTGCCCCTTCTTCTTACAAAAGAAGCAGGTAAGAGGCTTCTTTCCGCCAGTGTCCTTGCTCCCTGAAGCTTGTCCATCCTGAGCTTTAGAAGGAGCTTTGAACTTCTTCTTCTTCTTAAACGAGGGTTTGACAACGAGTAACGCAGTGTTCGTCTTTTCCTTCTTCAGCTTCTCCTCCTCAGCAACGCAACGAGTGATGAGATCATTTATCTTCCACGCCTCATCCTGGGAACTGTAGGTAGTCTTCAAAATGCTGAACTCCGCAGGAAGAGTATTTAGTGCTTGATGCACTATCAAGGCTTCAGGGAGAGTAATCTCCATCTCCTGCAGTTTTGTCTGATAGTAGACCATCTTCAGAATGTAGTCACGAACTCCGCCTCCTCCCGAATACCTCATGGAGAAGAGGTCCTGAATTAGAGTTCCAATCTCAGCATTGGAAGACACCTTATATCTCTGCCCAACTGCAGTCAGAAATTCCCGGGCGACGGTCGTGTCTGGAAGACCACTCAGCAGGTGCTCCGGAATGGAACGCTTCATAGTCAACAAGCAGATTTTGTTTGACTTGTTCCATGCACCATAATGATCCTTTTCAGCTTGAGTGCTAGTCGTTGTGAGGGCAGCAGACTGATTGGTATTCATGGCCATCTCTATGTCTGCCATCTCGAGGGCAAACATGATGTCGGACTTCCACTTCTTAAAGTTTGATCCAGTGAGCTTTTCAATGGTCGTCATATTGTTATGGACTGTAAAGGTGACTGTAAAGAGAGAAAACGATTATTAGTGACAAATAGAGCAACAGTGGCTATAAAACCCTAAATAGCACACTAGGCGGAGAATCCTGACGCGTCAACACGCAACACCTTTAGGCAGACTACGTGCCACGCAATTAGTAATTCTCCACACAAGAACGAGCAACAGTTATGTTTGAGCTTTTCGTAGAACTACCACCTTTGGGTGAATAGCTTACTAGAGTCCTGCACTACCGTCCAAATGTCCTTGTGTAACCCTCTGAACCTATTGCGCAAGCACCACCTTTGGGTGAATGATTGCGCACTAGTCTCAGAGAACTCCCTAAAACATGTGAAACCGTAATCTCACAAATCGACTCGAAAAGGCCACTTTGGCGGCTACAGTTCTTATCAATCCACGAGACCCTTTCACACCGGGATATCTGAATATTGCCCTAAATTAATATCGTGTTTCTAATCTTAATGACGTATGGGCAATCAATCGTCTTAAAGAAAACACAACTTTTGTCGGGAATTGATTTATGAAAAACACTTTTGAATATCAATCCCAAATTTGTTTCTCTCTAAATAATTAATGAGTTTTGAAAATAGTGTTCTTTAACTGAATTAATTAGAAAAATAATTTACTCCAAATTATGAAGGAGACTAATAGGTTTAGGTTAACCGCTCTGATACCAACTGATATGAAACTTAATGGTGTATGTGTCGCTACGGCGAATGAATGTTACCAAGAATTTCTGACAAATCGCAACGACACATAAACCTAAGAGGATCGTTTTAACCAAACGCTAATATTCTCTTTTGGAGTGCAATCACAAATTTATTTTTCTAATTTGAGAACACAAAAATTAAGCGAGCTAAGAAAAACGGTAACTGAATTGCGGAATTAATTTTATACCATTTTTGGATTCTTGCTCGTGTTTCATCGTAGCCGAAATATGCAATAGTTGCGATGTGTTACTCCTTATGAATTCCACAGCGCTAGCAATATTCGCCAGCACACAGCTAAAGGGTCCTGGCTATTGAACTCTACAAGAAAAGGTGTTAGCACAAATGATAACTCGGCATTAACTTAAGCATGAATAGTCATTAGCCGAGACTTTTCACTGGGAGTTTTCAAGGTGAGGAACAAAATTAAAACTAAACTGAACACTATCTTGATGCTTTGCTGAATGTCAATTTAGGTACCTGGCTGGGAAGCTTGTATCAGTGGCGGCCAAGGCCCTTTAGGTACCCAAGTTTGGTGTCAATATCCGGGCCGACGGCTGCTCACCTCTGCGCCAGGTAAGTTGCAGCAATGGTCTCCTACAGTCCCTACTGTTGATGCCTTAATCTTCCACAGTTTGCTGCAGAGCTATATAAAAAAAAACTACTGTAGAACCTCTCCAGGAATGGCCTTCAAAACCGCAGGGGAAAGAAAGTGATGAAGGACCGCTAATGGCGATCTAGATCTGGCCGGCGGCTGGAGATAGCTGGAGGTAGATGAGGAAAACCGGGTCTGCCTTTTATCTCGCCGACGATGGAGATCAGGATGGAGGACGGTTGCCGATCTCCATGAATGTCCTGCAGTTGAGATTAGGTGTAGCCCGATCCTCGGAGTTCTTCGGACCGTGGCTGTTTCTCCTTCGTCGGAGGTTTGAAAAAGGGAAGCAAGCGAATGAATCCCGATGAAGGAGGAGATCTCGATCTCGTCGCCGACGTTGCCGATTTGCTTCTCACCCTTGCGATTTCCAGCGACGAAAGCGGAGGAGTGCAGTCGGCGGTCTTGTAACGGAGTAGGGAGATCAGTTTTTCACCCGTGTTCACGCAAAATTGGTGATCATGAAACCTAATTTTGGGTATTAATAGGCAATACTCAAAATAGGAGTTACAAAATTTGGTTTTAATGAATGAAATTAATTCCATTAAAACATAATATAAATTCTGTATAACCACATTCATGACTATGCCAAAATCGTGCCAAGAGCGAGACCGAGTCTGCGACTGAATTTACGAGATAGTCGGGCCCACCTATCACAGGCTTCGACCATTCGCACGATTAAATTAACGCGCGCTCGTAGGAGACTGAATGGACTCAAAACTCGCGTACGATTTCATCGAGACGTCTCGATGAGTCAAGTTCACTTAACGGAAAATTTCTAACAGTTGGAGGGTGAGCGTGTTCCCGTGTCTCTCTTACCTACGAATCCTACTGTGGTTACATCAGATGGTGATTCTGCCGCCAATATTTCACTTGATGCTAACGTTTTTTCAAGGTTTCCCAAAACCTCCTTTGTGCCTGACATGATTCTGGACGACGAAGTTGTTACCTCCGCGGACGGTGGTCTCCGCCGCTATCTTGTTCGCTAGCGTGACTGCCCTGCTTCGGATGATTCTTGGCTTCTGTAGGCTGATTTGGAACGCTTGGATGATGCGCTCCTCCAACACTATCGTCGTGACCACTCACCGATGATGAATGCTTTTGACCGGGGGAGGATTGATGGCACCGTCCCGCAAATGAATGAAGATATTTGTCGTTATAACCTCCGCTCGCGGCCACATCGCCGCTACAATCCAGAGCTTGATGGAGTCGTCCCGCCAGACCTTGTTGATGCACGCCGCAACCGCAAGCATAGCTACGACCTTCGTGCACGTGCGGCTGCTTAAGATCTAGGATGGCCATTTCTGATGCTGATTTTAGTTCGCGATTTTTTTAGTTTAATGTTTTTAGTTGCAGTTTAACTTAAGTTTAAGTTTTAAGCTTAATGTTTTTTTAATATTCAATTTAAGGTTGATGTAAAAAACCTGATATTTATATTTGGAATGGGAGAGTAACAAAGCGGAGTTTTTAGACAAAAAATTGTGAACTGTTTTTTTTTTCTCCTAGGGTTCGGCCCTCCCAGCTGTGCAGTGATTCTTGTACGACGCAGCCGAGGCCGGCACCACTCAGCCCCTTCCCTCTAGTGTCGTGGCCTCTGTGTGAAGCAGACGCCTCCGTCCCCGTCAGCCCCGTCCCCGTGTCGTTCCCCGTATGCAGCCGCCACCTTCGGCCCGCCGGCTACCTCTCACGGATCTGTATCCGACTGTCGCGCCTCCTTCCATTCCTCGGTGTGACTCCGTTGAAGTATTGGCTCGTATTCTCCTCCGCTCGGTGTGAATCTGGTGGAATCGTGGTAGATAGACTCTCCACAAAACTTACCTTGAGTGCTTGGGTAACGATTTCTCTACTTTTCTTGTGTGTGCTTCCTTATACGTGATTTTTGTGTGGTGAAAAAGGTTGGCGTTGCCTTCGAAGCCCTTGATTTCTTTGCGGGATTTGTCTGAAACGTTTGCGTGTTTTCCGATCGTTCTTGTGAATTAAAGGATTGGGTAAATCCTTATTGTGACGTTGATTGGAGTGGGTAACTCCTTGTTTTGACGCTAAAAGGATTGGGGTAATCCTACGTTTTCGTTCTTTTGGGAGTAAATACTACCACTTTCTGAATCGCCGTTTTCATCGGGTTTCTCTTAGTGTATATTGTGCATGTGTTGCAAATTAAATTGCTATATTGGAATGGCTAAGAATTCTTGCACGCGCATGAGTGATCGGAAAGGGCTTAAGTGAACCGTCGCCAAAACCGACGCGCACACCTCAACACGTAGGCCTGCATCAGAAACAACTGAAACTACCTCACAATCAATGAGGAAACAGCAACTAAAACAACTGCAGGGCACCAGTCACAACCAAAACCTAACCGCACAACCGGCTACTGCTCTGAACCTGAGGTATTGACAAGAAAAGAATACCTCAGCAAGAAAAACAAGAGACGATCAAAGATCAGTAATGTCAATAAGTAAAAAGGAAGCAAAAGGGGTACCAACCCAAACGGGGAAAAGCTGTCAAAACACAGCGAAATAGCTATAAGACAGTAATGAAAGAGTTAATTTATACAGTTCAACATTAAAGAAATTTGCACCAAGTGCGAACGGAGACATGCTCCGAGAACATCTGCAAGAGTAAGCATGAAATGACATATGACTGAACCATAAGAAGAAAACGAGCACAAAACAGCTCAAAAACGTGAATCATTAACACCGGTAAAACAAACGGGTCGGAGTCGGTGACTAACGCGTCCAACCCAAACCACCAGACCCAAACGTCTCAAAAAGGCACTGCGGTGGTGGCCACCTGGTCCATCACAACCTAACAGTCCATAAATAGAGACCAAACAACCTACCAAGTGCAATGATTCACAGCCCGATGTCTAGTTGGTGGTCCTTTATCAACTGCCAACCTACCTAGTAGTAGAAGAACAACATACCCAAACACCTTAAACCAAATCCAAGTCTAAACCCAAAGAATTCCTTCAACAAAAAGGGAGAGAAAACAAAACCTAAAATTACCCTAAGGCTCATACTCGATGAAAAGGACAAAATTCGGCTAAAAATATCCCAAGTCCAGCCAAATTCGTCGTATATACCCGACGAATCAAGGGATACTCGACGAATTGGACATAAAGCGGCTTGTATACTCGACGAAAAAGACTTGGTCACCAGATCACTCGACGCTTTCTAATCCTAAGCCATACACGACGAATTCGTCAAATGCACTCAACGCTTTTACCTTCACTCAACGCCAGACCCGCCAATACACGATGAACTCAACGCCTAGATACTCGACGAATCTACCTTACTCAACGATTCTCACTCGACGAAGTCACACTTAGGCTAATAAACCTATACTCGATGAATGATACATGACGAATTTGACTTATACTCGGCGAATTACCTTAGGTTATAATCCACTATATTCGATGAATTCCACTTGGATAATTTCCATCATAATCGACGAAATTCCTTTAAGATACTCACCTATACTCGCTGAATTTACCTTAGGCTAATCCGACCTATACCCGACGAAATGTCCTATCATAATCAATGAATTCTTCCTATACTATGAGTCAATTACCGTCGAACCCTAGGTTACTCCTAAACTATAGGAAGGGAAGAAGTGAAACAAACGAAAAGCAAGAAACCAAAAGCAAGAGAAAGATCACCACTTGCCTCAAAGCTCCGAGAATCCGCATTTTCCAAATGCTCCGCTACAAGGATCGGCCGCAAGGGGACCTATGCAACGTTTCCTGAAACTTTACAGGGATAAAAGAGTCAAAACTGCAAACCATAATGCCTAAAAATCCATGAAACATGGAATACTTACCACGAACGCGTAGATCTCCACGAGAGCTTTCTGAATCTCTACTCCTCCGACAAAACCGACCACAAGATCTCACAAAATCGCCGACCAAATGCACGTGACAACCTGTCGTTTCTCCTCTTCCGCGAAACAGACAGACGACGGGGAAGAAGATGAATAGGATTCTGTCACATCGCTTCCTATTTATACTTATATATATAATATAATATTATAATTAATTACTAAATAAGTGTCCAAACGACCCGAAACTCAAACCAACTCAAAATTCGACGAAAATCGCACCGTAGCTAAATATCGACGCTACGAAACCAACGACGAAGTCAAAATCGAAATCCGACAAACCAAACTCGGGCAAACATCTCCCGAAGATAAAACATCACTACATCTCTATAAAAAGCTCCACCGAGTCACCAAAACAGACCCAAGTCGTGAGGGAAATCACACAACCGTGCTAAAGACCAAGCATACTGAAAAACTTACGGAGCAAAATCACGCTCCAAAAACGACTCCCGTTAACTACGCGTCAATCGAAACGTTCTGACATCATAAATACGCCACTAACGGAATTAAGATAAACATCGAAAAAATCAGGGCGTTACAGTTAAGTTTAAGAAGTATTTAATATTTATTGAATTAGATAAGTTGAAATAGTCATGTTCTTATTTCTTAACTTTCCCTCCTCTTTTCTTTATAGTCTCAAAATCTGACTCTTCTTGTTCATCCCCTAATAGCACTCTCTCCTCATCTCTAGTATTCTCAAACTTTGTTCTCATCTACATAATCAAATAAAAATATATCTAAGATTTGTCATCAAACAACCCACTCATATTTAGTAGATAAGTTTGACAAACC
Organism: Platanthera guangdongensis; assembly: GCA_039583875.1. Taxonomy (NCBI): domain Eukaryota; kingdom Viridiplantae; phylum Streptophyta; class Magnoliopsida; order Asparagales; family Orchidaceae; genus Platanthera; species Platanthera guangdongensis. The sequence goes on along the minus strand of CM077150.1, from coordinate 4,286,559 downwards.
TAATCATCCATCCTAAGTCTGCTTTGTAGATTAAAGTAAAATTTGTTGTTGTAACTCATCTTCGAAGACCATCGATAAATCCCGGGCCTTGCGATTTAATCAACTACCAATTGTTTTTTTGTATGCTCATAGAGTCATGCCTGCAAAACAATATGGTAAGATCAAAATAAATTAATAAATAAAATAATTATGCATCACTTACCAGTAATACTATGGAGCAACCTTGAAAGTAATCTTTGTGTGCAAGAATTTATGCATGGCCATTGGCCAATTATACTTTTGAAAGTCAGTGAGTCCTTTGATGTTGGTCAGGCAAGTAGAAATTTCTAACCCCGTCTACGGAAAAAAAGACATTGACTAAGTACTTCACTAACATGTTCTGTCTCCGTCTTTCCAATGTCGGAGACCATTCTTTCATAACAAGACTCCTCAGCTCTTCAATTAGAATTTTTTGAGTCGAGTGTGCAAATAGTCCTCTAACAAAATTAAATTCATGACCTCTATTCGGTAGTCTCAAATTGAGGGCAATCTCATTTACGAATAGAGATACATAGTATTGACCTAGTAGAATGCATCTTTCTCCTGACTGTAGTAGCGCACAAGAACATACAGAAGAGGTATATTCTGTAGCAGTTTTGGCATCATGAAGAGTGGACGTACACTCCTCGAATAGAACGTCTAGTAAAGGTCATGCATTAAAAATGAATGTAGATATATCACATCTGTAACTTAGGTGCAGACTAGCTGACACTAAATTAGGAGAACAAAAGACTCCAACATTGAATGTATGAAAATTATAATATAGATGGACATAGAATTACTTTAGAGATTATTTTTCTTACCTGCTGTTTAAGCGCTTTAAAAAATAGACTTACAGTTTTTTCAAGAATATTAACAACTGTAAAAAAAAGCAGTAATCAAACTGTATAACAAATAACAGATTTTGGACTGTAAGACTAATAAAATAAACTCTAAAATCGCAAATTTAAACATTCCGTAAAATCTCCTACAATTAGTGACACTTTATTTTGTATCTTCTAAACGAGTCTAGTTTCATGTTGCTGATGTGTTTGTGCGCAATGTGAATTATTGATTAGCGATTAACTAAGTATAACAACATTATTATATATCCATTGGAGCGGGCATAAGAATACAAAAAAATAAATAAAAGGTTTGTACACAAAAAAACAAGCACATGAAACTCATACCTTCCAGCATAAACAACAGGTTGAAAAACCCTAGAAAATGGTCGCTGATGCGCATGGATTGAAGGTTTTGTTGATTGTTTCAATCGCGCGAGACAGAGATGCGCCAATGTGAAACTTGCTTGTCGTACCTTTGTTGGGATTTCACACAATCCCCAGAACAGTCAAAATAATCTTAAGGGCACGAAGAACACGATATAATTCGGAGAAAAATTTATTGCACAATAATTAATCAAAACTACAAATAAAGAAGACGAAAAATACCAATCCGTTACAAGTACACCACATATAAGATGGATTAGCTTATTCTGCGGGTGAACAATGATCTTCGACTGCAATTCTTAGAAGAACGCACAAGGTTCGCTCCGACAAACCTTCGTCGTCGTCAGAAGACCAACCACCGCCGCCGCCACTAGAGAAGTCAACACAGAATAATGCCCAGCTCGCATGTAAGCCCGCTGCTCACTACACTGCTTGCCCCACTACAGTCTTGCCACACTCACTACAACCCACCGCAATCTCACCTTCTTCTTCTCCATGAATCCACCTTCAAAGGCCTTTCTCCAAGATGAGAACTGGTGGTGTCCATCCAAGTCATATCCCAACCCTTTATATAACCATTTCATTTGTCTCGACCACTTTCCTAGAATTTCCTGACATGTGAAACACATGAGCGTCTTGAAGAGTTAACATCGTCAGCTTGGAAAATCAATATCGACGGCTTGGAGATTCAACATCGGCGACTTGTAGGTTTCATGATACACATGTGTTTGAAAGATAAAACCAACTCAGCAATCTTGTCAGTGGTTTCATCAGCATGAGATGAATAGAGCAATAATGTAAAGAAGAGAGGAGAACGAATCACTCACTATGCATAAGAAATAATTAAAATAATACTTACAGTGCACAATAGACAAAAAAACAAATCTTTACTTACAAATACATAATACAAAGCACGGTTGCACACTCACTTCCACTTACAACACACTCACAAAGTTCTTCACTGCGTGTCATTTTGGTTGCTTCACTAGATATTTAAAAGCGGGGTACCACTATAGTTATAAAATAAGAATTTATTTGTTATTTTAATGTGATCAATATTATATATATAGACACACACACACATGAGTGCCCGACACGGGGCTCCGCCCTTATGACCATGAACAACAGCACCCGACCGACGACGACGGGTTTCACCTGCACCATCAAGGCGGGTTTCGCCCTCAATATATACATATGAGTACTCAAAATGACCGTAAAAAAATATACATAAATATTACAATTTTTATTTTGTAAAACAATATACGTTTTGAGCTAAAAATATTAATTTTGACTTTAATAAAGTTGATTGATTTAATATCATCAACTCAAAAATACCACTGATATGCATAATGACAACCTTACTTGAATAGACCGCAGACATGCATAATGACAACCTATCATATTAGGTGTATGAGCTCTACTAATTTTTTTTTTGAATTTAAATTAATTTTCATCATTACTTTTAATTTGTCTGATAGTGTGTAATTATTTGAATAAACATTATATTTTAATTTTTTTAAAATAAATTATAATATATGTCAAGTCATTAACATATAAAAATGAATGCATAACTAATATTTTAAATATTTTATTGAAGACAATTTTTTTTATAATAATAAAATATATGTATCTTTATACTATAAGGAAACACCTAATGAGGCCATGGTGTAACATTTTATTCCCGAAATACCCTCATAAAACCAGCTTTTCTGTGATAATTGAGGGATATTTTGGTCATTTGGCCGGATTAGGACTTAATTAAAAGAGATCGGCACTGTTCATCGGCCTCAAAATCCCGATACCCCACATCTCCGCCTTCTTCTTCTGCACAGGGAGAGGGCTACGCTGCTCCTCGCGATGACTGCTGGTTCTCCTCCGTCGCGTGCAGACCGCTACCCCACTTCTCCGTCTTCTTCTTCTGCGCAGGGAGAGGGCTACGCTGCTCCTCGCGATGACTGCTGGTTCTCCTCCCCGCCGCCCAAGCCCTGTTCATCTTCCCCATTTCCGTAAAGCACGTCATTAGGGCTCAGCGTCAACAACTCCCAGCCGCACATCTTCCGATTTTGCCGCCGCACGCAGGAACGTCTCCCACGATGCCGCGCCTCTTCTTCCAAAGCTCCCGCAAACCTTCCGCCTACAGTTGATGCCCTATAAACAACAGAGAAGATGAGCAGGTAGGGGTGAAAAATGAGAATTTAATTATTGTGTTCCAGATTTCCTGTAAGAGTTATCGCAAGATTAATTGTTTAGAGTATTGCATTTCTGAGTCAGAAATTAATTGTAGTTGTTGATGTTGGAAAGGAAATTCATTTGCTTGCTGCTTCCATGATTGGGGACCTGTGGAATGTGTTGATTATTGATTTTTTTTTGTTCACTGCTGCTGAATTCGTTTTTATGAGAGATGATGAATAGTTGTATTAACTATTAACTGGATTTAGAAGGCTTGCTGCTGTTAAAGTAAAGATTGATGGTGGAGTTGTCTGATGTCGCTCCCAACGTCTGATGTCGCTCCCAACGACCAATGTCGTCCGCCCCCGATCAATATCGCCTCCCCCAACAAATGTCGCGCCCCAGACCAATGTCGCCGCCTCTGACCAATGTCGCCGCTCACGACCAATGTAGTCGCCCACGATCAATATCGCATCCTACGACCAATGTCTCCCTCACGACCAATGTCGCTTCCCCCCGACTAATTTCGCCGCCCACGACCAATGTCGCCCCCACGACCAATGTCGCCTCCTCGACAAATGACGCAGCCACGACAAATGTCGCCCCCACGACGAATGTCGCCCCCACGACGAATGTCGCACCCACGATGAATGTTGCCCGCACGGGGTCCCCCGTGCACGACTGCTTGTATATATATATATATGCAATAATTAAAAAAATACCGGAGTCAGCACTAGATTTGCTCCACCGCCGGCGCAATTTTCACATAAAAATTAACGTCTAATAATAATAAGAACAATAATAACATCCCCTATTATTCTCTTCACACTATTAAATTGCTCGATAATTTTCTAATTAATTCAATAATTTTTACCACGGACTCACGGAGGCAAATTTTAATTCATATTCTTTGCTCCGTGGCGGAGCTGGACGCCTTTATCGTCTTCTCTCCTGTTCTGCGCTTTCGTTTCCGTTTACCTTCACCACCACAAGTTGACGGATAGCGAGAACGATAGAGATTTGAAGATCGCCCATGGATTTTTACTTCCAATTCTCCGGTTTCTTCTTCTGAATCCTTCCCTGTCACCGCCGAGGTATGAAGAAGTTTTCCGATTAATTAGGGTTTGCGATTTGGTTAAATGCTTGGATTGTAAGAGTATTACTGGACAGATCAGTGTTTAGGTCTTGGCTCCTTTAAGAGACGATCGCATCAACGATCGTAGTATTGTTACTCACTCGAAGATTTATTATTTTCATGTCGATTGATAAATATCTGCTGATGATTTATTAGTAGTTCCAATTTTTTTAGTTTTGGGGGATTTGGAAGTTTGGAGACCTGTGAAATGGACGAGAAAGCGAAGATAGAGAGCCTTCAATCCGCAGCGGCTTTTGTGGAAGGAGGAATCCTTGATGCCTATGAGGATTCATGCAGTATTTGTTTGGAACCCTTCTGCGACAGTAATCCTGCAACTGTATGATTCTGTGTATTTGTATTTAACAATTCTGCTCAGTTCTGTGTTCTTCCTTCTTTGATTGCTGCTTTTTGAGCTAATTTGTTTGATTTTCTCAGGTTACTAGCTGCAAGCATGAGTTCCATATTCAATGCATTCTTGAATGGTATTACTCTCCTGTATTTCCATTTTCATTAGAAAAACCATTGGTGTTGGAGTGAAGCTTCATAAGTTCTACTAGTGAAGTTCAAGAGTAACATTTCTTTAGATTATTTTCTCTATGGATATCTGAGATTGCCTAGCTGTTATGTTTTCTCTATCATTCATGCATTTCAAAATTATTGAGGGTTTGTTAAGGTTGAATTGAATTGGGGCTGTAGAATTGGAATTAGAGATTTACTTATGTCAAATTTTAATGAAATTGACCTTCAATTATGATTCTAGAGGCCCACTTTAATTCAAATGAATGGACTCTTGGTGATTGAGTATTGTAATTATTTGCCGCTTTATATTTTACTCAAAAACGACAACAACAACAACAACAAACAACACTCAAGCCTTTATCCCACTATTGTGGGGTTGGCTATATGGATCCTTTGTCACCATTGTGCCCTATCTTTAGTCATTGGCTCCGTTTGGCACGGTGGTGACGGTCATGAACATGGGGGTTAAATTGTCATTCTTTAATGTCCACCTAAGGAACTTCATCCACTTTTATGTTCAAACGGATGATGTTTATTAGGTGACCCTTAACGAATGACGTCTTAACCCATGCGTTTACGACCGCCACGGCGCCACCACCGTGCCAAATGAGTGCATAATCTCACTAATAGCTAAGTACATCATGTCTTTGCTTTATATTTTACTCACTGTAAAAAATTTCAATTTTATAGATATGAGAGGGACAATTCATAGGCTTGCATTATTATTGTCTTAAAGATTTTTTTTTTTGCTATCATTCTGCCGTTCTATTATTCATGCATTCCAAACTTAGTGATTGAACTGCAATTATCAGCCATCTTATATTCTCTTCACTGAAGTAAATTTCAATTTCATAGGCATGCATTATTATTGTTTGTGAAGGGTTTAATGAATTTACTTTGTGCCATGTAATTTTCACCTTTTTAATGTTAAGTTAATTTCCATCAAATATTTAGTACATTGTTTATGCATATTTAGCAGCAGCATATGGAATATACATGTTGCGTAGCAATTTTTCTCTGCATTTAAAAGCTTAATAATACAAAAGAAGCTGGCATTAAGTTAATATAGATTCAAGAATTTATGACATTTTTCTCACTTTGAAATAATTTTTGACTAAGCAGGCATTTTCTCTTTTTTTGATGATTGGAATTAGGAATTGATACGAAGTCTGTCTAAAGTTGAATTATGCATTTTGATTATTCTAGCACTAAATCCGGTACCTTAAACCCTTTATCAGATTTTAAGCTACCATAATATCCATGATTGTATATTTGATCAGAATTTACATTCTTTTTGAACTATTTCCTTTGTCTTGTTCTGCACTTATGAATAGAATTCAGTCAATTAAAATTTGCCTTTTTGTTTATAGAAATTGTATCATTGAGCAATGGCATGGTATCTGCTTGAAATTACCACAGAATGTTCCTATTAAGTTACTTTGTGCTGCACTTTTTTAATAAATTGGTGAACTACTTTGTCTCACTATGCTTTTAATTGGTCTAATGTCATACATTTAAAATGCAGATGTCACCTCATATGCAATTTCTATATTTTTCTGATAACAATAATGGCTGCAGGTGCCAAAGAAGCTCCCAGTGCCCCATGTGTTGGCAGCCCATTAGCTTGAAGGATCCCATTAGGTTTTTTTTGTAAATGCATTTTCTTATAAGGTTGATATCCTGTTAAACTTATCAAAAGTTCTGACCCTATATCTTGCATTGCTTATGAAAGCCAAGAGCTTTTGGAGGCCGTAGTAAGAGAGAGGAGCTTTAGGATTAATCAGAGCCATAATACCACTATCTTTCATCACCCTGCAATTGGAGAATTTGAACTGCAGCATGTAGGATTGTTTTTATTACAGTGTTAACTCGTCTTCTCTGGCTGAGAATTTAATTTTCATTTTATTTATTTTGCAGCTACCAGTTGGTGCAACTGATGCTGATCTTGAAGAACGCATAATTCAACACTTGGCGGCAGCCGCTGCAATGCGCAGAGCACAGCATGGTACCAGGAGAGGACTGCGGAGTGGGTCTGCCTCTCAGAGCCGGTCTCAGTTTTTGGTTTTCTCAACACATCCCAACGCATCTTCTCTTACTTCAGTTTCTGCGGCTTCTACGGACGGAGGAGAAAATGAATCAGTTTCTACTGTTGCTTCCGGGCAACCTGTGCTTTTGGCTACAGAAGACTCAATTCAGCAACAAAGCTCCCTTACACTACCAGTTGAAGCAAATGGAGTTGTTACCCCATCAAGGAATTACACTGCTTCTGCCAACACTCCAGCTCTTAGTAACTAGTAAGGGAAAAGCGGTTTGTTTTTTCTGCCCCTAAGTTTAATTTCCTCTATTCTTTTGTATTATGAAAATGTCCTTGTTTCTGCAGTTCTGCCGGTGTATCAGCTCCTCCTGTCAACCAAGACAGAGCAGGTCCTTCTGACTTACAGTCATTTTCAGATTCGTTGAAAGCTCGTCTCAATGCAGTTTCAATGAGGTGAGTATTCTTATAAATATGTGATGTAAACCAAGAGAGCTAATACGAGTTTCACGCGCGTAGCCACATTCAATGTTTGAAATTTTATGAATCGTTAATCGTTATTTGATAATGAAACTCTCAAATGTTTATGGCTTGAACCGAGATGGTATCTTTACATCCACAAGCTTAATCACAGATAATAATTTATGAGTATAACGACAATTGAAAATAACACGAATGTTTGAGGCAAGCTTATAGATTATTAATTTTATCACATAAGGCTAAGCTAAATAGACAGAGTAAGAGTGGCGTGGAGTTTACCCATGTCATACACAAAGCTACGACAAGGAGCGGGCCGTTAAGTTCAATTGCATGGTTAGGTCAAGACCCCTGTCAGCAGAACGATTTGTTGAAGACGGAGCTGCAGTCAATGACAATTGGGGTGTTGGAGGCGGTGGAGCTTCTGGTCGCCATAATAGATGACCGTAGTCGACATCGGCCTGAGGGAGGCAACATCCTCAAAGTATCTATGTGGCAGTGGATGAATAAGGAACGTCAAAGGATATAGGTGATGTCGCCGACGAGGTTTCTGGTTGGTAGAGGTCCGATCTCCCATGGAGTCGCCATTATGTAGTCATATGTTATCAAGGCGCGGGCCTAGGCGAGCCCGAGGGGCCGGGTGCACCGGGCGCACTCTATGGCGCCTCAGCATGGTTGAGGCAGGCGAGGTGCTTGAGGCACGCCAAAGCGCACCCGATGCGCACCTAGGCGCCTAATTAACTCAATTTCAGTGAAAATTAGTGAATTGGGCGCCCAATTTAGTGAAAATCAGTGAATTGGGCGCCCAATTCAGTGAAAACCAGTGAATTGGGCGCCCAATTCAGTGAAAACCAGTGAATTGGGCGCCCAATTCAGTGAAAACCAGTGAATTGGGCGCCCAATTCAGTGAAAACCAGTGAATTGGGCGCCCAGTTCAGTGAAAACCAGTGAATTGGGCGCCCAGTTCAGTGAAAACCAGTGAATTGGGCGCCCAATTCAGTGAAAACCAGTGAATTGGGCGCCCAATTCAGTGAAAACCAGTGAATTGGGCGCCCAATTCAGTGAAAACCAGTGAATTGGGCGCCCAATTCACTTAAAACCAGTGAATATGGGCGCCCAATTCACTGGTTTTCAGTGAATTGGGGACCCAATTCACTAAATTTTAGTGAAAATCAGTGAATTGGTCGCCAAATTCACTGATTTTATGTTTTTTCATTTTTGCACCTCACGTACCGCAGACGCCCGCCTACGCTTAGGCTCTAGGACTCCTTTGCGCCTTTAATAACATAGGTGTAGTCAACGTACGCCGACTAGTAAAATGGAAGTCAACACACATAAAATTTTGTGCACTCTCTCTCTCTCGACGCACAAATATGTAGTTTGTGAAACTGCTATATATAGCGTATTTTAGAGTTTTCAAAATACACGTCTTCTGAGTAAGACTCTTACGACAACTGAAAACCTGAAGCCACATCCTCTCCAAAACAGAACTAGTGTTTCGTGGAGACAAAAGAGGATGATCAACTTCCAGCCTGAGTTCGTTGGACGAGCAGAGAGGTGTTTCCTACATTCATGTGGATACTCATAGAGACGTAGATCTCGTTCTACGCCGTGATTCTCCCACAATAGTTATCCTTCTCGGAATTTGATTCCGATGTAGGTATGCACTTGATTGCTTATTTATTGGTTTTTTGCATGGCCGAATAAATGAGTTTTTTTGCAAATATTCCGTTGTGCATGTGATGCTTGAGAAATCCAACACTTGCACCATGTCCCATCCTTTTGGTGAACTACTAATGCGGGACGGAGCATGGGCTTATTGATGTAGGGTAGGCTGTGGAGTGAATTCTAAATGCACACTAGTGAAGAGTGGGGTCGATCCCTAACGGTTCAATGCTTACCACACACGCGGTTCGGCGCAAAGATTAATATTAGCAACAAAGTATTATAAGATAACGCACAAATTTTCATAAGCAAACATAAACAATTTCTTAAAGCTTGAGACGTGGTTTTCCTCCGCAAGGAGGGCTATAGCGAGCGCGTGGCGAATCAATCCATTCTGCAGTCAGAGATTTTCACAAAACAAATAATAATGAACTTTTAATTCCACAAACACAAGATTACCACAACGCGACAAAGTGTAATACCATCAACTAGTACAAAGCACCACAAAAATCTGAAATAAAATTAGAGCTGCAGTAATTCTAGGTAAATCTGAAATTTTGGAGGCAAGGTGGAGTTTTCCGGATGGTGAAAGACTAGATCGGGTGAGGGGAAGTGGTTCCACGGAAGGGGGAAGGATGGCAACAAAGGGGACTTGACGGGGTGGCTGTATCTGGCTGGAGGAGTCCAGATCTGGACTGGTTGAGGGAGAAAACAGCCAAGGGGCTTGTTGGGGCAAGGCCGGGTGGTGGAGGCGGCTACGGAGCGGCGGTGGTGGCTGGATCTGGGCCAAAATAGGGAGGAGGGCCTGTTTTGGAGGTGGTCGGAGGAGCTAGGAGGGCAGCGTCCTGAGGGGAGTGGGCTTCGGCACTGGGAGGAGGGCTGTCGGCCGGCGTTTTGATGAGGGGAGGGCTGGACAACAATAGGAGAGGGTGGCGGTGAAAGGAAAATAAAAAAAACACAAAATTTACCCAAGGAGTCGTCACCAAGGGGATCCACGGCGTCGACACCGCGGAGGAGATCACCAGAATGAAGGGATTTCTTCTCCAAACATTCAGCAATAATAATTCCTGCAGCCCTAAGGATCTATTTATAAGAAAACAAAGTTAGGGCAACCGAAATCGACGGCTATGATTGCCCGGTGGTTCCGATGCCATAACTACATGAAATAAAACTCAAAATACATAATGTTATATATGAAACTAAATCTAAACGACGAGCCGGACGCATCCGCGGTGGTGGATCGCCGGTTCGGTCAGGTCCGTCTGCGAGAATACACGAAGGTGGGGTCCGCCTTGCGCCGAGTTGCGCCAGATGGTCCCCCATCACTTATGCTCTCCCTAATATGACTTTTCAATATCATGTAGGCCACCTTCCTATGGAGTTTCTTATACTTTTTCGAGCTCATACAATAGCAGGGTAAATGAGGTAAACTTACTCCTATATCAGGTCAATACAATGTTGAATATCTCTCATCGGAGGGAACTGATCGGGCAACTCCTCCAGTAGAATCTTAGAAAACTCGTTAATAAGAGTTCGCACTGCACTAGCGATGTCTATTGTGGTGGGGGTAGAGTCAATGCCTGATGGCTTATACACTACGTCATTATCCTTCTCCTCCTGAAATTGCGGTTCAGTCGGTAATATAGTGTCAAAGGGGAAAGATATGACAAAAACAATATTAGAGGGTTGTGGAACCCTCTCAGGGGCCCTAGGAGCAAGACTATTCTTCTGAGAAAGAAGAACAATTTTGTGCTCATTGTGCTCGAAGGAGTAAGAGTCTTTACACCGTTATACAGGACATCTTTATCATACTACCATGGTCACCCTAGTAGGATGCGATAGATTTTGATAACAACGATATGACACCAAACTGCATCATGATATGTGCTATCTATGTAAAATCCTATGAGACACTGGTGTGTGATATGTAGTGTTTTAAATGTCGTCCGACATGTCCGACATGACATGTCGTCCGACATGTCCGACATGACATGTCGTCCGACATGTCCGACATGACATGTCGTCCGACATGTCCGACATGACATGTCGTCCGACATGTCCGACATGACATGTCGTCCGACATGTCCTGTTTGAATGGAAAACGACTTGCATAATGAAAATATAATGGTTATGGCGTTTTGCAATATGCCGGCCGACATTTCGGTTCAAATCCGCTATGTCGGCCCCGCCAACATTTTAAAAAGTCACCGACATTTTACATTGTCACCTATTATGAAAAAACAGTGTGAAATCAGTGTCTATGCTCCTCGTCTTCCATTTCAAGATCCTGACTCCGCCTTCATTTTTTTCCTATCATCTTTCATTTAAATTTCTTCAATTTCTGTGTGAAATCACTGTCCAAAGGATTCATTGATGTGGTCTAACAGCTCCCGACAGTGTTAAAATAACATGCTATAAGTTAAAATACAAATATTTTTTAGGAATTCAACATTTTAAAATGTCCCCGACATCCGACATCCGACGTCTAAAATTTCAATCCGACATCCGACATTTAAAACAATAGTGATATGTTTTGTGGTGTTGCTAGGGGCCCATGATAGACTGTAAGTTTTTGTTATGCGTTGTGTTTTCAGTTTTAGTTTATTGATCATGCGTTGAGAAATAAAGTTCTCCAGCCGCTATCAATGGTGATGGAACAAAACTCTCCCTAGATGCGGGAGATTGTACGAAATATTGTTACTCAACCAATCATCGTTGGTAGGAGCCTCAGAGGGTCATTAAACTGTGTTGGAGAACACAAACCAACTAATCAGGTTATTCTCCTTCGACCTCTAATTTCTTCTCTAATTTGGGCTCAAAATATGGTCAGACTGGGAGTCACTGAGGGAGATTTCAAACTCATGTTCTTACCCACTTTCAGAATCAATGATGGCGATGGAGTGACGTTGCGGGCACTTAAAAGATTTGTGACCCGATTTCATACACTTAAAAGACAAACACGCCAAGTTGTGATTTAATTCCTATATTCTCCTTTTCTCTAGAAGGAGCATCAGAAAGTGCAGGTGTACTCTGGGGCAAGGTCGGATGAGAGGGACATACATGCATAATCGTAGGGGTAGATGTGTGAGTGGCTGGGGACCTATCAGTAGACCCCTACCCAAACTTTTTTTTGCAGGGCTTCTACTTTACATGCTTAATTTGTGACATCTCGTAAGTCCATGTAGTCATTAAACTTTAACTGATCTCTAATAGAGTATCATAACCCATTTAGGTAACAAGATAAAATCATATTATTATCCTCTCGGAGGTCGATGCGAGACTTGTGTACGAGAAATTCATTTGTGTATTCATCCTCAGATTGTTTGTCTTGTCACAGATTGTGAAACCTACGATAGAGGATCTGCAAACAATTAGACACATCGGACGTAGTTGTATTTTAAATTTCGCCCATGTGGTGATTGGGGTAATTCCTAAATTAAACCTAGAACGCTCTAGTTGTCCCCACCAAACCAAAGCAGACCCTTTCAGCCGAAGAGTTGCATATTCATTTTGTCTAGCTTGAGGAAATTGTTTCCAGACCATGAAATACTCCATCCTATCACCATTCATTCGAATCTCCAACATCTAATTTGACTCAAAAATTAACCAACGGGGTTAATCCCTCACGTTATGGTTCCATTGTTCAAAATGGCATGGGTTAGGGTTTTCTAGATATGATTGTTTAGGATTTTTGTCATGTAGGTCTTACCCAAATATAGATTGACCTAGATCACATTAACACCTGCATGTAATCGGACATTCCGTTTATTACTTGTCCTGCTTCTCTCATATTCTTATTAACACTTGTAGTTAAGTCGTCAATTGTTTTAACCAAATTTTTCATTCGTGCACTCAGATCGGCAACACTATCTTCTAAGTGACCTATATGATTTTCCATTTTTAAATAATTTTCTTAAATACTTAAAGATTTAAAGTAGTTTTTTTTAGAAAATATATAATTTAAACTTAATTGACATAATTCTAAATTATTTTAAAGATCCTGTTTTTCAAACTCCGACCATCTAATCAGTTGCACGGTTGGGTCAAGGTCGCTTTCGGCAGGATGATTTGTAGAAGACAAGGCCGTAGTTGACCGCAACGGGGGTAATGGACGCGGTAGAGCTTCTGGTCAACAGATTAGATGGCTAGAGTCCACTACGACCAGAGAGAGACAACACCCTCGATGTATCTGGGTGGAGGTAGATAAGTGAGGAATGCCAAAGGATTTGGGTGACACCGCCAACGACGTTTCTGGATGTAGAAACTCGATATCCCGTGGCATCGCTGTTTCTGAAGTTTGTCCTTGAAGTCAACGGAGAAAACAAGACTCGCATGTATCAGGTGGCAAGGAGTAGATTCGCCGGGTAACAGAGGGAACGAGAAGCCGTTCCTCTATTTTTTTTTGGCTTCCTTCTTTGTTTTCACGAAGACTTTTATGAGGAGCCAAATATTTTCTTTTTTTTATTTGTTTTCAAAGTTTTCTTTCCTAAGGTTCTCTCCAATGGATTTTCATTTATGGAGAATAACCTACAAGATCTTCTAATTTTGAATTATTTCCGACATAGCCTTATGCATCATTAATTGAGTTATGCTCTCTTTTTTACTGCTCAAAATTGTCGGATCATTTTGTTATGGGCTTCGTGCCCGGTTATTACGTTGTCTTTATGTGGTGTGTAATGGTTTTATTATTTGTCCATCATTAAGTTTTGTCGTATATTAGTCCAAGTGTCAGGGATTTATATTTATGCCCCTTGTATCTTCTATTTAAGGGGCCCCTTTGGTCTTGTAATGTTATCCAAGAAGTAATCTATTCTCCTCCCGAGCACGTCCCACCTAGGCAGCCATGGTTCTGGCTCCATAGTATCCCCTCCGCCTCCAGCCACTACTCCGGGAAGCTCCTAACACATTTATTTATGGTCAGACCGGGTGTCAAATCAGTGAGTCGGAAACAAAATGATAACTGAAGCACGGGAAAAGGAAAATAAATGATATAAAATAAAAAAAAATAACCGATGCATGACGGTATCATGCGTCCTCAAATGCGACAAAGAGTGCATCAATATGCTTCCATCTTGGCATGTACTGTGTGCTCGAATATTTCACTTACCTCTTGTTTCTGCCTTGCTAGGTACAAAGAGTCTATAAGTAAAAGCACAAGAGGATGGAAGGAGAGGTTCTTTTCTCGTAGTGCATCTGTGGCTGATATTGGTTCTGATGCGAGGAGAGAAGTTAATACTGGTATTTCAACTGTGTCACACATGATGGCGCAAATTGATATGAGAGAGAATTCATCGACTGCAACTTCTGGGGCAGCCATTCACCGCGCTTCTGGACATTCTGTTTCGTCAAATAATGGGAGAGTTACTGACGGTTCTAATGGTCTTTCACAGGATACTGGCCCATCAACTTCTTGTGCTGCCAGTTCTGGTTCTATTTGAGCCATAATCATATACATTGCACCACCTTGTGCGCTTGTCATTTACCATAGAAGGTATGCCATGGTATGTTTTTGCTTATATTTGGTGCTAATATCTGTCAAAAAACATTATTTCTTATAGGTTGTTGGGAAATGTTGTTTTAAGATTGGTAATAGCTCATCTAGCTCATGTCCTAATGCTCGTTTGGGTTAATTCTTTGAGTTTATGCAATTGATAAATTCTGGCCATTTGTTGGTGTTAGGCGTTTTAAGGGATTTGGAACTGTGATTATATGCTGTAGTGCTAGATGAGCATTTGACATATCTATGATGAAAATTGAAACCAAAAAAAAAGTCTTTGGCTCTATTTGTTTGGGCGTTTCGGTGCTCCGTTGGGCAAACGCCGGAAACCACCTCCGGCGGCGTTTGCTCCGTTTCCATGCAGCCCCAAAAAGCTCCGTTTGGGAACCTCCCTCCGTTTCGATCTCCACCCGCCGGAGTAGAAACAAATCTTTATTTGAAGTAATGACTTATAGTTCAGGATTAAAAAGTGGCGCAAGACAGTTCTATATGACGAGAAAAATAATGGGGAAACTCTTACATGCAACCACATATGAATCTGACGATTTAGGCTTCATTTGTTTCGGCGGTGGCGGATCGATCCGGCGGGTGGAAACGGAGTGTTCGAAACGGAGGAGGGAGGTGGCTGCTCCAAACGGAGCTTTTTGGGGCGTTTCTCAAGGCGGGCGGGTGGAAACGGAGCAAACGCCGCCGGAGGTTCATTTGTTTACCCGCCTTTCGGCGGCGTTTGCCCAAAACGGAGCACCGAAACGCCCAAACAAATAGAGCCTTACTTGCAATAATTAATATTTGACACAAAAAATTATAACTTTCAAATAAAGAAACACGTGAGGTGATACAAATGCAAGTGTGGTCAAAAATCAAATAACTAGGCAACGAGAACATACATCTCAAACAATTGGATTCAAAGTTTACATACTATTATCCCTTTAAATAGTTATTTAACACAAGATTCAACTGAAAAGAAATAACACATACACCTTGAACTCGCACAAATTGAAAAGGGTGGGCTGGAGATGTCTTTGGAGGGCTGTCGGGAAGCCAAAACTGCAAACCGGGACTGGCTTTAGACCACTGAGTGAAGGCCCACTTCTGGAAAGCGGCAGCGGCTGCTTGGAATGGACTTGGACTGCATGGACAGGGGCACTGAATTCAGCAAAAAGCTGACGTGGTTGGCTGTCCTGGAACCTGGACAGCAACCTGGAGTATTGCTGGGCTGCTGAATGGACTGGGAAGCAGTTTTCGAGAGTGTGGATGGTTGTAGGATCAATTCCAAGTGTCCCACTGGGAAAACAGTTCCCGATGGTGTAATATAGTTGGGGCTTCAGTGATTGTAGAGAGTGTGGCTGACCGAGTAGGTGGGGAGGTGTGGGGGGGGGGGGGGGTTGGTTCTGAGAGGGCGTGTCATGCTCCTATAGCTCCTTCCACTCCAAAAATCTTATATCAGCTCTCTGGGCCAGGAACGGTTCCTTCAATAAACAGACATATATTATGATGTTCCCTTTGCTTTGCATAAGGGGGTAAGTGTCCCACTGCAGTCAGCGTGCCTTGCAGGGAAAACAGTTCCCGATGGTGTGCAATATTGTTGGTTGTTGTTAGAAAAATATAGGTTGGGGATTTCCTCTTTTTTTTCCTCTCCTAGGTCCAGTGCTCATTGTAGAGAGGTTGTGGCTGACCGAGTAGGTGTGGGGACGATGGGGGGGGGGGGGGAGATGGTTCTGAGAGGGCGATGTCAGTTGTGGCTCCACATAAAGGGGGGAGTGGGGTAAGGAAGGGCCGGCTATTTGGGGATGAGGTGGAGTAGTGGGTTTTGTTTTAGTGGGGTGGTTCCACGTGTAGTGGAGGAAATAAGGGGAATGGGGGCCAGCTGTTATGATGGAGGTGGGGAGTAGCGTTTGTGGATAGTGGAGAATGGTGGGTTGGGAGTAATTTTAGGAATTGATGCCTAAAATTTAGAAGAGGTGGGATAAAGTGGAGGAAGTGTAGTAGTGGAGGAAGTCGGGGGTAGTGGAGGGTAGTGGGAGGAAGGTGGTCGGCTGGGGGGGTGGTTGGAGTTGGACAGAGGTGGTTGCTAGAGGTGGTGGTGGTTGCCGGAAAACTGAAAATTGGAAGTAATGGAAAGGGGAATGGGAGGGGATCGCCGGTGGTGATTTTCTGGTGATCGCCGGAGGAATAAAATGAATTCTAGAATAGGAAGGAGGGGTGTCTGTTTGGAGAGGGGAAAAACTTATTGTGGAGGAGGGGAGATGGTGGCCGTCTACTAAGGGGGGAATAGGCTCACAAGGAGAGGTGGGAGGGGGGACCAAGGCTTCATGCGAGGGATGGGAGAGGGACCAAGGCTTCGCGCCCCGGCTTGGCTTTGACACCAAAATGCCAAAGGTTAGACTACTATGCTTCACTCTTCAATGCCCCTATTTGAGAGCCCTCACCGTCAATATATAGACACTAGGGACCATCATGGACCGTCATGATTCTCCGATTGTTGAAGTATTAGACCGGGCGGCCTTGCGGTCTGATCCAGCGGTTTGTTGACCGAGCGGTCTGGCGGTCTCACTCTGGAGCCTGGAGACCGGGCGGTCTAATTGCGGCCTGTTCTAAGTTGCCGAGCGGTTAACCCATCTGTCTAACCGCGCGGCCTGTGCGGATTTCTAGCCGCTCAGTGCTGTAAATGTTTAGTCCCACATTGTTTGTATACTCTCTCTCATATCTCCTCCATTCTATATAAGAGAGGCCATACCTTTGTAAATGATATCTTTTTTGGATAATAAAATTTCAATTATTCAAAAGTCTATCCGTTTGTTCTTTCTTATTCGCTACTTTCTACATGGTATCAGAGGACACGGTGTTTCCTCCTGATTGTGTGCGCTCTCTGCTTCTCGCGGCTTGTTTCCGCTTTCCGCGACCTGTCTCGCGGCTTGCCTTTTCTTCTGTCCGCTGCCTGTTCGCGCGGCTTGCTTCTCCTTGGTTCTCTTCTCCTACTGCTATTCGTCGCCGCGACCTGTTTCATTGTCGCCGCGCTCCTGCTTCTTTCTTGCCTCTCCGAAGTCGTTGCGGCCTGTTGCTGTTCGCCCGGCCTGCGAAGTCGCTGCTTTTTGCCTCCTCTTCTCTTCTGTTCGCTCGCCTTTTCAGTCCGCGCGACCTCTTCCCTGCTGTGCCTTTGCCTGCTTTCTAGCCGCTTGTGTTCGCGCGGCTTCTTCCTTTTCTATCCGCTGCGGTTTCTTGCTGGTTTCTATGACTACTTCCGGTCTCACCACTACTCCTGCAGCTCCTTCTCCACCTCCTCCTTCGGGCAACCTTGGCACCCTTTCTAAGCTTGTGGGCTCCAACTATCCCGATTGGAGCGTTTCTTTCACTTTTCTCCTTCGCTCTCAACGCAAGCGTCATCACCTCACCGATGACCCTCCTCCTCGTACCTCTCCTGAGTTTGGACTAGGATGCGAGTGATGCTCTTGTCCGCACCTGGTGGCCAACAGCCTTTCTGATGAGTGCCTTTCCGTCATTCGCCATGATGAGACGGTCAAGGGCCTGGACCTCGCTGCTCTCTATTCGAAGGGGGGCCAGACGGCATTTACACTCTCTATGCGGACCTCTTCGCCCGCCCTTCCATGTCTCCTACTGCGGCCTATCAGCAGGAGGCTCTTGGTGGAAATCCTCCAGAATCGCCCCTTCTCCGCGGACTTGGCCGACCAGCACAAACACTTCCAGGAACTCCTGTTTGTTTGTTATCTTCTTCGGATTCTTATGATATGATCCGCCAGCAGATCTTGGGTGAGGCGGAATCTCCTACTTTGGATGCCACTGCGGCTCGCATTGCCGCTGTTACTTCGCTGCTCCAGCGGCCTCTGTTGGCCTCCCCCCCCTTCCCAGGACTCCTTTGCTCACCAAGCTCAGAGGGGGGGCCCTGGTAGCCGCGGCCACTCCGGCGGACGGGGTTCATCCCGGTTCCTCTGCTCTCACTGTGGTCGTACCGGCCATTCTGTTGGACCGTTGCTGGCAGAAACATCCTCATCTTCGCCCTTCCGGTGATGCTCATTCTTCGGCCTCCGCCTCTTCTCGGCCATCTGCCTCTGTGGCCACGACGTCAGGTAGTGCCCACGTCGTTACCCAAGATAAATACTATGACTCCGGTGCTACCAATCATATGACGGGCAACCCTCATTGCTTCTCCCGTCTTGAGACAATGCTTACCCCCGGTTCGTGTGGCGGATGGTTACCGTCCCCGGTTTGGGACCGACATGGAGAGGACACCCTCTATGTCCCAAAGTTCCCGTGCAATTTGTTAAGTTACTACTTTATGCCGGCAACTTCAGACACTTGTTCTTTTCAGGACCCGAGGACCCAGCGGACGATTGCTACTGGGACTGAGAGCGGTGACCTCTACTTCCTCGACGATGTTTCCGCTCTGTCCGCCTACTCCTCCTTCACAGATCTCCTTCAATGGCATCTTCGCCTTGGACATCCTCCTCCTCGGATTCTTCGTCAGCTTCTGCCCCACTTACCTCCTACCAGTTCTCCGCTCAACTGTGATGCGTGTCAGCTTGGCAAACATCATCGCTCCTCCTTCCCACCGAAGCAAGGCCGTGGCTCCTCTCGCCCGTTTGATCTTATTCATTCTGATGTATGGGGTCCTGCTCCTACCCTCACTGTTGGTCGGGGCAGTTCCTATTTTGTCACTTTTATAGATGATTTTTCCCGCTGTACTTGAGTGTATCTGTTAAAAGATCGCTCTGAACTCTTTTCTGTTTGGCAAACATTTTATTTTATGATTCAGACTCAATTTGCTATTTCTATTAAAGTTTTACATTCTGATAATGCCAAGGAATATTTGAATCATGAGTTCTCCTCTTTCTTTCACCAACATGGTCTGCTTCATCAAACGACTTGTGTTTACACCTATGGGGTGGCAGAGCGTAAAAACCGTCACCTGCTTGATGTTGCTCGCCTACGATGCACGTCCCTCGCTCTTACTGGGGCTACGCTGTGCTCCTCGCCTGCTATCTCATCAATCGCCTTCCCTCCACAGCCAGACCCCCTTCTCCATTCTCTACCCCCACGAACCTTTTCCTCTCCCTCTACGTGTCTTTGGTTGTACGGCCTTTGTTCATGCTCCCTCCGCTACCCGCGACATGCTTTCCCCCCGTTCCACCAAGTGTGTCTTTTTGGGGTACTCTACCACTCAAAAAGGCTATTGCTGCTTTGACCCCCTTCTCCGCAAGCAGTTTGTCTCCGCGGATGTCACTTTTTTCGAGACTGCTTCCTATTTCTCTCCTACCTTTTCTCTTCCTTCTGATATCTCCGTTCCTTCCACGCCTCTCGACGTTTTCCCACCTGTCTCCTCCTCCACCGACTCCTTCCCAGTCCGTCTCACCACCCACCCCTCCTCCTCCTCTCCGCCGCCGTCTCTCTAGTCCCGGGCCAGCCTTCTCCGCCACGGACGCTCCGGTCGTGACGCTCCGGTCGCTGACGCTCCGGTCGCTGACGCTCCCGTCGACCTGGATCTTCCCATTGCTCTTCGCAAAGGGATGCGGGCGTGTACTCAACACCCGCTTGCGGCAGTTGTTTCCTATGATCGGCTTTCTCCTTCTCGCAGGTGTTTTACCTTGGCTATCTCTGCTACTACTACTCCCCGCACCTACCAGGAGGCTCTTGCTCTCCCTCATTGGAAGTCTGCCATGGATGAGGAATGACTACTCTTACTGAACGAATTAAATCACAATTGAATAATAAACAATATCATCACACACAAAATATTCAAAGCAAGACAAAATAATTTATTTAAGCGAGACAAGCTTAGGCTTTCCCCCGACCTAGAGGGCCAACGCAAGTGCACGCGACCAATAAATCCTGCAAATCACGATGAATATCTAACAAACCACCACAATACAATATATCCAAACAAATATCACATCCAGTACAATACAAAAATGCTGAAAATACTAATTCAGTACAACGAAATCTCACAAATAGTGGGCTGACCAAGGCACTGAAGAATCCGGGGACCGGAGATCACGATCGCGAAGAGTGGACCCTGAATGAGGCGGGCTTAGTTTTTAAGCTTTTTGAGTATTTTACACTCTCGGTGGCCAATTTGGACTATGGCTTGGAAATCTACTAGTAGGGGGAGGAGAAATCGGCCTTCCCCAGCGGCCCCTTAGTTGGAATGTGAAAGCGGCAGGTTGGTAGGCACCCGCCCGGGCCATTTGGGTGTGGAGGCGGGATCAGCAGGCCCTCCCCCTCCCCCTTTTTTCCCCTCAGGCCGGCGAGACCGGCCCCGAGCCCGACGGGTAGGCCGGGCGAGACCGGCCCCAGGCCGGGTCTCGCCCAGCCCCGCGGGCAGCCGGGCGAGACCGGCCCCCAGGCCGGGTCTCGCCCAGCCCGGCGGGTAGGCCGGGCGAGACCGGCCCCCAGGTCGGGTCTCGCCCATAGGCCGGGCGAGACCGGCCCCCAGGCCGGGTCTCGCCCAGCCCGCAGGGTAGGCCGGGCGAGACCGGCCCCAGGCCGGGTCTCGCCCAGCCCCGCGGGCAGCCAGGCGAGACCGGCCCCCAGGCCGGGTCTCGCCCAGCCCGACGGGTAGGCCGGGCGAGACCGGCCCCCAGGCCGGGTCTCGCCCCGTCCCGCAGGGTGGGTCCCCTTTTTGCTTTGGGTGACGCGTTTTTCCTTCTCTACCCCCCGCGTGGCGGTTTCCTATTGGCCCGAGGCCTTTTGGCCGTAGGGGTATTTTGGTCATTTTACCCCCAGGACTTGGAAAAACTATAAATAGACCCCCTTGGGTGTGGAGAGGATCATTTTCTTAGCTTCCTCCTCCCTTAGCTTCTTCTTGTAGAGTAGAGAGAGCTCTCCAAGGCGCCCAGCCTAGCCCTTTGGTAAGGGAGGGGAAGAATCCGGGTGTGAGGTGAGACTTTCGTGCTAGAGCCGAGGGTCTGTTCATAGTCTCCTAAGTCTCCGGTCCGTGACGTTCTCTCGAGTGTAGTAGGTGTGAGGTCAGGGACCCCGAACTCCACAGAGGTCAATTTTGGCTTCAACAGCGTGTACGACGATCCAAGGTGGAACCGGAGGCCTGGAAATATCGTAGGTGGTTGTTCTTGACGGTGGGAGGCGGGATCGGATCAGAAATGGATAGATCCGGCCACGTACAAGTAGATCCAAGCAGAGGAGGGGGGGGGGGGGGGGTAGGTTTGATATTATGAGATCGAATCCGGGCTGAAAATTCCAAATCTGGGCTGATCCGCAAGGGGAGGAGTTAGGGTTGGTGGATCCACGTGAAAGGCTGGCAGCTTGGATTGGAGGGGCTTTTAAAGGGGGGGGGGGGCTGCAGGGTGAAGGGGAGGCCGATTGTAGATTCTGGGCTTGGGAGAGGGAGGCGAACGACTGAGGGAATCAGTCAGAGTTGGCAGTTTTAGGAGATGGGATAGGGGTGGCCCGACCGCTTGCTAGAAGGGAATTGTGAATTTCGGCGGTGCGGTGGAACATGCAGGGGGGTTCACTGTTGAATACTATATAAATTGAATAATAAATTTCATAAATGAATAGTTTTTTTAAAGATAAACATAGATTTGAAAACCTGAGCAACAAACGGTGGGCTTTTGGGAGGTTGTAGAGGCAGTTGCAACGGGGTTTTGGAGGGGGAGAATGAGAGTTAAGGTTAGGGGGTACCTTGAGAAGGGAGATACAAGCTTATGAGTCATCAACTAGGGTTCCATGGAGTCGGCACCGTGGCAGGATCGCGAGATTCTGGGAATTCTTTCACCAAAATCTGCAATGCCTTAAAAACGAGCTACTACTCATCTATTTATAAGAAAACAAAGACTAAGACATCTTACCTTCAACGACTATGATTGATCAGAGGCGGAACCACTCAAAATACACTAAAATAAACCAAAAAGTAATAAAGTAACATATGATTTTGACTCGCGACATCAATCCGGATACATCCGCAGAGTCCGAACATCGATCCGGGCAAGCCATATATGGAAAGCCGTCAATTGGCCCCAAACAGGCCCAAAACTCGTCCTCCACTGCAGGTCCTCGTCTATGCTCCACATCAATCTCCCCATCTTGAAATAATTCATCTCCCTATGAATTGGGATCAGAATTCTCTTTATGAATGTCATGTAAAACTCGAAGAGGTCCACCAGTGGTCGTCCAAGTGTCTTTGATGGAAGAGTGTTCACGACAATCAACTCCCCCTGACTGAAAAGCTGTCATCTCCGATGAATGAAGATGGTCGTACTGAAGTCGAATTCCAAGGGAGAATTGATCAAGCTCTGCTGCAATTACCCAGGTGTTATCAACGTCTGTAGTAGGAATGTACTGACGGAGTCTAGTTTCCGTGATGCTCTCAATGCTCAACTCACGAGTTGTGGATTTCGGTGCAATCGGCAGCACCGTAGGTAGAACCAAAGAAGACGAATCCCCAGGTGGGTGGGTGTCAGAAGTGGGTGGGTAGTGGTGGCCATCAGACGTGTGTGGGCTATGAAGGTGGTAAGACAACAAAAATGGAGGTGTGGGTGGCTGGAAGCCCCCACTGTTTGGGTCCACATACTCGCGAGCCTCGTAGTACGGCTCATATCGTCAACACTAAATATCAGATGGATGTCTATACTTGTAGGGGTATCAAGATCATAAGTATTTGTTTCGATTCGTCTCATGTTTATATAGGGATTCATTCGCCTAACTCTTAAGCTTTTAGCAAACTTCACACGGAGCCTCACAATTCAGATTCTCACCATCACCTACTCGCCCTCATGAAGTATCTGCTCTTGCCAGTGAACATTTGCATGTGACTTACAAAATTTATTATGATTATGAATTCTTTGTCGGACCAACTCATGCCACATATGCAGACGACGGACAAGCAACTCAACAACATGAAAATGATGAAATGACTCAACAGACTTATGTAAATGATGTAAATGAAATATGACTGACACAACATGCACTATATAAAAAAAATCTAATAATGACTTGAAAATCTATCAAGTGAGGTGTCCTATCAGGAGGCTCTCTCGGTGAAGTGTAGAAAAATTTATCCTGTGTGAGACGAGTGCTCAGACCGTAAGAGATATCCATACTCAAATACGAGCTCGTAAAGAGCCAAATGTCTCTCGGGGAACGTAACACATCAGGGGGCTCACCAGGAGGTCTGTACGAAAAGTCATCACAAATAAGACGACCAGCTGAGTGAAGATCGTGTACACTGACTAGGAGACGTGACTCTATAGTGTGGTGAGTGTCCCTGACAAGAAAGAACTCATCGGGTGGGTCAACAAGTGGTGTATCCCAATTCCTAAAACTCATCGAGAGTGTGATGAGTCATAAGATAAGACCCCACAATATCAGGAGTATACTAACGTTTACTCGGGGGAGTCCTAGATACTTGATGCTCCACTTAATATCCAATCATCGGGGCAAGGTCAGGGACGATAATGGAAGTGGCGTCAGTAAATCGATATTCATACATGAGTGGCTCACCTGAATCTCATTCTCACCAAGATGTGGCGGATCATCAGGAGGCTCAACAGGGGACTCGTCATAGAACTTGTCACTAGGGTCAGATCCTCCAGATGAGTACCACCGTAAGGGATAGTATCCCCATGAATGGGTGACATAGCCACTTCGAGATCAACACCAGGCTCTGGGTTCTCGGCCATGATGTGACTCCGGGCAATGACAATGGGAGGGAGACATAGGCCTACTCTCAAGAATGGATCCGTGGGTGCGGTGTCAGGAAATGAGTCTGTGGTTGGGGTGCTAACTAACCCGATGATTGACAGAGGAAAAGGTGTGGGTGAGGGGCACAACACTACATACTCAATAGGCCGCTCCGGTTCGCTCTCAGTCGGGGTCATAAGAGATGAGTCAAAAACAAGGGATAGATCACTCTCTGGGCTAAGCACCTCATTGAGGTGAGAGCAATCTGCATCAGGTATCACTTTTGTCGTGGCTGATAGGACAGTGGTAGGCGTCGTGGTGACCTCAGTATGGGAGGGACTCGTACTGCGAAGGTCAAGGTGAGAATCGCATCGGCCAGCTCTTTCGGATCTCAATGACTTTTCATAACGAAGGGCGAGATGATATGTCTGTTCGAGGGACTTCGAGCTATGATACACTATCTTAGTACGAATGTCAGATCGAAGCCCAGACCGAAATCTAGTAGTGGTCATGGCTGGGTCCTATCGGATATCGCTTCTCACAACTAACTCATCAAAGCGATCCCTGTACTCAGCGATAGATATGGATCTTTGATGAAGGAAAAAATATTTGGTCGAGTAAGCGACTTCGATACGACGAAGGTAGATACCTCTGATACAATATACGCTTCATGTCCACCAAACTAGTGATGCGATGAAGACGGTCTCGCTTGCGGGTCCTCTCAACGCTAGCCCAATATGCCCTCGACTTATCTAAAAACCTGAGTTTCGCAAACTTGACGCGACGCTCACCAAATAACTCAAAATGATCAAGATAATACTCCATATCCACGGACCAATAACTGAAAGACTCGGAACTCGATGAACCGTCAAAGAAAGGGGCAACTGTACGAAATTAGCTCTCAAGATCTCTCAAAGCGACGATCATCATAATATTCGTTTCTAAGGTAATCGAGTCGTGTCGAAAGATCAACACAATCGACTCACGTGTATGGATAAAAATGACGACAATCATCATATTGATCGTCTCTAGCATAGTGGGGTCGTGTCGGTGGGTCAACACGATCTCTGGAAGTGGTGTGCTGCGATCAAGAATAATCGTCGTAGTAACGTGAGGATTCCCCTGACGGGGCTTTGTGAGAGCGTGTACAAGTGGACTCGAGACATTCAAAGTGAGGTGGGGACAAGTCGGGATACCTAGACATGACAGACAAACCTATAGACTCGACAACTGCGTATAAAAAAGTGCGTGCAACCTAGCTGCGCACAATTTGACTCTGATACTAATTGACGCAGGAGGGATTTATTGATGGCGGATAATCGGTGACCTAACCCTACATGCTATGCAAAGCCCGACACATTAAATCACAATTGAATAATAAACAATATCATCCCACGCAGAATATTCAAAGCAATGCAAAATAATTTATTCAAGCGAGGCAAGCTTAGGCTTTCCCCCGTGTGGAGAGCTAAAGTAAGAGCGCGCGACAAATAAATCCTGCAAATCACGATGAGTATCTAACAAACCACCAAAATACATTATATCCAAACAAATATCACATCTAGTCTAATATAAAAATGCTGAAAATAATAATCTAGTATAACAAAATCCCACCAAATAGTGGGCTGACCAAGTCACTGAAGAATCCGGAGCTGGAGATGCGTGTACGATGATCTAATGTGGAACCGGAGACGTGGAAATATCGTAGGTGGTTGTCCTCGACGGTGGGAGGCGGGATCAGACCGAAAATTGATAGATCCGACCACGAATAGATAGATCCAGACAGTGAGGGGTAGATCTGATATTAAAGATAAACAAAATAGTAAATTTCATAAATGTACAATGTTTTTGAAGACAAACAAGGGTTTTAAAACCTAGGCAGCAAACGGTGGGCTTTTGGGAGGTTGTAGAGGCTGCTGCAAGGCGTTTTGGAGGGGGAGAATGAGGGCTATGGTTAGGGGGTACCTTGGGGAGGGAGATACAAGTATAGGAGTCGTCACCTAGGGTTCCACGGAGTCGGCACCGTGGCGGGATCGCGTCATTCCGGGAATTATTTCACCAAAATCTGCGATTCCCTCGAAACGAGCTCATACTCATCTATTTATAAGAAATCAAAGAATAGGGCATCCCACCTTCAACGACTATGATTAGTCGGAGGCGGGGCCACTCAAAATACATTAAAATAAACCAAAAGTAATAACGTAGCACCTGATTTTGACTCGCGACATCAATCCATACACATCCGCAGAGTCCGATCATCGATCCGGACGCGTTATATATGGAAAGTCGTCAATTAGCCCCGAACGGGCTCAAAACTCGTCCTCCACTGCATGTACTCGTCTATGCTCCGCATCACCTAGTATGAATAAGAAATCAAAAGAAGGGAAAATTCACTAAAAAGCAAGCATGCCACTCGTACATGGTTATGATTTATGTAGAGAGAGCTCAAATCTTGTAAGTATGTATTCAGTATCAAAATACAATGAGAGAATACAAATATATAAGAGAGAGAATGTGGGATGAAAATCTATACAAGGTGTGGGAATAAGGAGAGAAGAAGGAAAAATTATTAAAGGGGCCCAATAATGGGCCCATTACATGGGCTTTTCTAACACTCCCCGCAAGCTGGAGCGTACAAGTCGTATGCGCCAAGCTTGGATAGGCACTGATAGAAGATGGTACTAGGTAGAGCCTTCGTGAGGATATCAACAACTTGTTCAGTACCCGGAGCATGCTTCAGTTCAATCTTCTTCATGTGAACTTTCTCCCGGATGAAATGACAATCTACTTCGATGTGCTTTGTTCGTTCGTGAAAGACTGGGTTCTTGGCTATGTGTATGACAGCTTGACTGTCACAAAGGAGGAGAGTCGGTGAAGAAAGTTTTACCCCAAGGTCAGCAAGAATGCTCTCAAGCCACGTGAGTTCCGAAACCACAGATGTCATTGTCCGATATTCTGCTTCAGCTGATGATCGAGCAACCACCGTTTGTTTCTTGCTTCGCCAGGTGATCAGATGCCCTCCAAAATATGTGCAAAAACCGCTGGTTGATCGTCAATCATCAAGGGAACCCGCATAATCAACATCAGAGTATGCCACCAATGTTGTGGTTGAAGACGCAGTTTTGTATACTAATTCTAGGCCAGGAGCTGTTTTAAGGTATCGAAGAATCCGTTCAGCGGCCTGAAGATGAGAGTTTCGAGGTGAATGCATATACCGACTGACGATACCAACAACAAAGGATATATCTGGTCTTGTTACCGTTAGGTAGATCAGTTTTCCAGCAAGACAACGATAGTATTCCGGATTTTGAAGCAGAAGATCAGACTCCGAGGTCTGAGCACATAGTTTGTGATTTACATCCATTGGAGTGTTCACAGGCTTACAGCCGGAGTAGCCTACATCATGAAGGAGATCAAGGCAGTACTTTCGTTGAGAGAGGACAATGTCATCTGGTCGTCTGGCAATCTCCAAACCCAAGAAGTACCGAAGGTTCCCAGATCTTTTGTTTGAAATACGAAGCTCAGATGTTGTTTGACCGCCTGTATTTCGTTAGAGTCGTTTCCAGTAATGATGATGTCATTGACGTAAATCAATAGGAGAACCGTTCCCGTTGCCTGGTGGCAAGTGAATAACAAGAAATATGCCGAGCTCCGAGTAAAGCCAATTTCTTGTAGGGCCTTACTAAACTTGTCAAACCATGCCCGAGGGGATTGTTTGAGACCATAGAGAGACTTCAGAAGACGACAAACCCGAGACTCCCACGTGTTCTCAAACTCGGGAGGTTGCTGCATGTAAACCGTTTCCCGAAGATCGCCATTCAGAAAGACATTCTTTATATCGAGTTGAAATAAGGGCCACTAGCGGTGCACAAGCACAGAGATGAGGACACGAACCGTGTTGAGTTTGGCCACAGGAGAAAAGATTTCGTCATAGTCGAGACCTTGTTATTGGGTGAAGCCGCGAGCCACCAGACGAGCTTTGAGTATGTCAATGGTCTCATCAGCAGCATGTTTGATGACAAACACCCATTTGCACCCAACCGGTTTCTGACCAGGAGGAAGGGGTACCAGGGTCCAAGTCTGGTTTGCCCAGAGAGCAGTCATTTCCTCGTCCATGGCGGCGCGCCAGCCAGGATGTTGGAGAGCCTCCTGCACAAAGTTAGGAACAGAAACCGTGGACAGTGACGTAGCAAATGTCCGAAGGTGGGGAGAGAGGCGATGCGGGGAGACAAAGTTCGCCATCGGATGAGCAGTGGAGGCGGGCATCAGATCAACAGGACTCGGAGAAGCCGAGTTGAGGCCGACTGCAGAAGGGAAATGGAACGAGGAGGGCGGCGATTGTAGACACGGATAACAGGCGGCTTGGAAGGAGCAGGAGCGGGGTCAGGAAGAACCTGTGGAAGAGGTGCAGTAACGGGGATGACAGGTCGTGGGAGGGATGGTGATGGAGGTGTCTGTGGTAGAGGAGGAGAGAAGAAAGTTTGATCTTCTCGGAAGGTAACATCAGTGGACACAGAGACCTTCCGGGTAACCGGAGAATAACACACATAGCCCTTCTGAGTACGGGAATAGCCGACGAAAATATGTTTAGCCGCCCGGGGATCCAACTTGTCCGTGGACGGACCCAGAAGGTGGACGAAGCAAGTGCAGCCAAAGACCCTGGGTGTGAGTGAGAAGGCCGGAGCGGAGGGAAATAAGAGGCTGAACGGAGTGACATAGTTGAGAACGGAGGAAGGAAGACGGTTGATGAGAAAACAAGCAGTGGAAACTGCAAAGTTCCAGTAGACTTTGGGAACATGCACGTGAATCATGAGGGAGCGGGCCATGTCGAGCCGGGGTGATTCTTCCGTTCGGCAACGCCGTTTTGCTTTGGGGGTGTAGGCACATGATGTCTGATGAATAATACCGAACTCGACACACAAATTTGCAAATTCGTGGGTAGTGTACTCGTGAGCATTATCGGTGCACAATGTTTTTATTGTAGTTGAGAATTGCGTGACGAGTCTCTAGCACAAAAGCCCGAAACACGCGAGGAAGTTCAGAGCGATCACACAGTAAGTAAAGCCACGTCGTGCGGAAGTAATCATCAATAAATGTGATAAAGTATCGATAAGCAAAAATACTAGTAATTTTGAAAGGACCCCAGATATCGGAGTGCATTAAATCAAAAAGGACCGAGTACAATGTGCGGGAAAGGAAGAACGCGGTTGCTTGCCGAAAATACAAGAATCACACTGAAATGGGGAAAGATATTGAGTGGAAACCACCCGTCACCACACATCTTCCCAAAACCCGAGGTGATTAAGGGGGGACGGAAATCAAAAGGAGCAGGCGATGTGAGCTAACCACAACCCGACCGCGGGGTCCGCCACAATCAACACCCAGTGCGGAAAGCCCAAACATGCGGTCCCACACAACGTGTCCTGCTGGCTAATATAATCTCAACACACCCCCGCACGACAACCGGTTGATACCTTGGAAACCACCCGTCACCACACATCTTCCCAAAACCCCGAGGTGATGGAGGGGGACGGGGGTAATGAACACAAAGGATCGCCCGCTGCAGAATAACCCAACCACAGGACCGCGGGGATATTCCGCCACAAGGGGGCCCACCGGGGTCAACAAACCTGGAACGCGATGGGGAAAGCCCAAACATGCGGTCCCACACACACGTGTCCTGCTGCTAATATAATCTCAACAATATTAAAAATTTATTGGCGGAGAAGGGGTTATGCGTGGAGAAGACAAAGTTAAGGAAGGAGAAGGTGAAAGTGTAGTTGTGAGATGTTCTTCGCTTCTATATTCAATGAAGGCAAGTGTACCTTGTCACATATAGTATAGGATATTAAGTTCAATATCAAGGTCGTATTACTCGGGGAGATTTGAGTACTTCTACTTCAAGGAGTTACTATTACCTTATCAAATAAAAGTTGTTTTGGGGTTGCTTACTAAATTAGAGAAGTGAGGAAGTTTTACTTGCAAATAGAGAGAGGCTAACGTTGATTAAGCGGTAGTACTCGATCGAGAATCGCCTCTGCTTGAGTTGATCAAAACATGCAATAATAAACTTTAAATTAATAAGGCAAGGGTCCTTGACCGTGGATGTTCTTAAAGCATGAACATGCTTCTCTCGAAGTCATGCCCGTCTGAGTTTAGGAAGGTCTGACCGAACTCTCGTCCGAATCGGAGGCCTAAAGCTCGCTTTATGCTATGAATATCGTTATTGGACAATACAGGAGATTTAACGTCCACCTCTCTCGAGGGGTGTGTGCAACTCTCTTCACTCTTGAGTGCTCACTTCAAACTATCGTCCTCTCGGCTAGCTAAGAATGAAAACTAATGATGAAAAATATATATCGATGATATATCTTCAAGCAAAGGTAAATCAAGAGTAAATCAAGGTATAAGCCTTACAAAAAAAAGAAAACTAGAGCATCATAACTTAATCAACTCGAACCTCAGATCATCAAGATCGAGTACAAGGAGGATTAGTTACTCATGGTGAAGTGGAGAAAGGGAGATGAGTGGAAGTTCATTAAGAAAACAATAAAAATGGCAAACTTTTTATTAATACCGAGAGAGAACTACAACTTGAAAATAGAAGATTACAAGTGCTGGAAATGTAACCCTATGCTAGCATTTACTTTTAGATACTAAGCAGTTACAACAACCAATACAAAATATGAGTAAACTAAGCTAGATTACAAAGCTTGAAATGAGGAGGGAGAGGAGAAACATGGAAAATTGCAAGAAAAATACAAGAAAACTAAAGGGCAGAACCTCCCCTCTCACTCCAAAACTGCCTGCTGAACCCTTGGAGAAGGGCTTAATTTATAGAAATTTTCGGGTTGGGTCACGCCCCCCTGACACGCCCGGGTCGGGCGTGTACCTGGGGCGTGACACGTTCGGTGCGATTTTTTGGGCTGAAATTGAATGCTGGAGGTGACAGACGTCGTAGTTGAGTTACACGCCCATGTGTCACGCCCTACCAGGGCGTGTCAGGGGGCGTGACACATTCGGCGTGACGGTGGAGCATGTTGCGGCGATTCCTCGGGACCTTGGGACACGCCTCTGGAACACGCCCGTGTAGTGTGACACGGGCGTGACAGAGGGCGTGTACACTGATTTTCCAAGAAATGCAGTTTCAGACTGGTTGCTTCATTCCTTCGGGTGACACGCCCTAGGTACACGCCCTGGTAGGGCGTGACCTTGGGGCGTGTAACAGCAAAATTCGGCTGAAAGCCGTGAAAACCTGCAAAAAGCAGAAAATGCATTAGTGACAATAATATTTACAAAATGGGGTCAATATAAGCACTTGCAAGACATGATTTGTGCTTTAAAAACCCAAAAATACTCTAATATTGTTGACTGCAAAATGTATTATCAAATTCCCCCAAGCTTGAGCTTTGCTTGTCCCCAAGCAAAGATATAAAAAACTAGCTAATCATAAAAAGTGACTAATTTAAAAAATTTTAATCATGCTTACACAAGTACTATGCAAAATTCCATGTAGGGAGAATGTGAAACGTAAACCTAAAACAGTTACTTAGCCATGGTTTAACAAATTATAAGTTTTACTAACGAAATTAAATCATCCAAAATTTTAAGAAGATCTTTTAAATAAATTTACGTAATGCAACAAAATGAAAAAGAACATTGAGTTGTTACTAGATTCACGAGACATATTATAACTATATCAATCAAATAACAAAAATCTAAATTTAAATTCAAAACTTTACTAATTTACTTTTTTTCTTTACTTAGCTAATAAATAAGATTCAAAAACATGAATCAAAAGAGTTTATTAGGACCGAAACGTTTGGTTTAGGATTAAGATTAGGAGTGGAATTCAAAGATAAACAAGAAGGCTTTAAACTCACGCTAAATCAAAATAAAGAGTTTCAAAAAAAATTTATCATCAATTAAATATTTTACTTTTTCTTTTCCATTTTTTTTCTTTTTCCCTTTTTTTAAACAAAGGCCGTAAATAATTTTGCTTTTATTGGCTAACCAAAAGAAAACACTTATTTTGAGCATACTTTTTCAAGAAGTTCTCCGAATAAATTATGACAAAACCTATCAAAATTCATGAAATTTTTTTTAATGAAACTCAGAAGGTTAGCGTGATTAGATAGGTTGAAAAAATTTAGCTTTGGTGAAAATGAAATGATAAGTAGAGCTAATCAATTGAGAAAAGAAAAAGGCTCAAAAGCGGTTAACTAGGGGTAAAGAAAAATTTAGGTTGGCAAGAAGGATCAAACGAAAACAAAAACGGGCTAAATCATTTTCATGCTTCTAAATTTATTTAAAGCTTTAGTTTTGAAAAATTTCAAAAATCAAGTACTAGATAATAAAAGAAGACTAATGAAATTATCTTGAAAATAAAAATAATATGCTCCTTGGATCGTTCACATCTACTACGCCAATCAAAGTTGATATTACAAAAAGTATCCAAAACGAAAAGAAAAATAGTTGATGAAAGATTTTCGAAAAAGTAAAGAAAATAAAAACTAAAACCATAATAAAAATGCGAGTTTTAGAAAAACATTTCACGTTAACAGGCTACCGTGAATTTGAAATACAGCAAGACCAACATTTTACTTATGAAACATAATTAAAAAAGAACGATTATGGATATTATAATTGACTAAGTTATTTATATGAGATTTTGAGAAAAACAAAACAAAAGCAGGGGGTACTATTGAAATACCAATATAAATTTTGTTTTTTATTTTGAAATATTATCTTTTTTTTAGAAAAAAAATAATGACAAGAAACAAAAAATGAAGACAAGAGAAGGAAATCCTCCCCCAAACTTAAAATAGACATTATCATCAATGGAGAAAGAAGGGGTATGAGAGAAAGAGAGAAAAATTAAAACATAAATAAAGTACATAATTTTAAACAGGTACTTCCCCGGATTTATGCGCCGCGAATGTTGATTGATGCGCTTCCCCATGCTATCGCTCTGGATCTTATTGGACATGTCTTCTTTGAACTTTGTGATGGATTTAGCAGCATTGACGGTGATGATCGCAGAAGCTTCTACTTGTGGAGCCGTCCGGGGCAAAGAGTGTAAAATAAAGAAAACAAAAAAAGATGTGGGTTGCCTCCCAAGAGTGCCCTTTGTTTATAAAGGTCGTTTGAGCTCGACCAAAAGAATATTGTCCAACAATAAGAAGTCTTAAATTATTATTATTACAGGCCAAATAAAGGAGAAAAGAAATAGTTCAAGAGTTTGATAGCATTAATTGCTCCGTCGCAATAGGAAGGAAATCGTTAGGCAAATAGAGTTTTAATCGCTGACCATTTACCTTGAATTCACCCTTATCCGGGTGCGAAATGAGAACCGGCCCATATGACCAAGCCTCCTTAACAATAAAGAGGTCGGACCATCGCGATTTTAATTTACCTGGAACGAGGCAAAGTCGAGAGTTATAAAGAAGGACGAGATCACCCGGCGAAAAAGATTAGAAAATTTAATATTTTTGTCATGGTAAAACTTTGTTCGCTCTTTATAAAGCCTATTACTCTCGTAAGCGTTCGTCTGACATTCGTCGAGTTTATTGAGCTGAAATTTACGGTGTTCGGCGGTCAGGGTGGGATCTAGATTTAATGTTTTGAGGGCCCAAAACGCACGGTGCTCTAACTCAACTGGAAGGTGACAAGCCTTACCATAAACCAATCGATACGACGTGCAGCCGATGACTGTCTTATATGCCGTTCGATAGGCCCATAGGGCATCATCTACTTTTAGTGCCCAATCCTTCCTGTTTAAAGATACGGTTTTCTCTAAAATATGTTTCAATTCTCGATTAACAACCTCGACTTGACCACTCGTCTGGGGGTGATAGGCGGTGGAAAGTTTATGCGTTACTCCATATTTTGCCAAAGTTTTGGCAAAATGGCTATTGCAGAAATGGGTTCCCCTATCACTAACTATAGCGCGCGGCGTGCCAAATCGAGAGAATAATTTTTTTAGAAATTTTACTACGACTCGTGCATCGTTGGTGGGGAGAGCTTGCGCTTCCGTCCACCTTGATACATAGTCGACAGCTACGAGAATGTATTTATTTTGATAAGACGGAGGGAGGGGACCAATTAAGTCGATGCCCCAAAGATCGAAGATTTCACATTCGAGTAAAATATTTTGAGGCATCTCGTCCCTTCGTGAGATATTGCCCGCCCGCTGGCAACTGTCGCAAGTGCTCACCAGGGTGTGAGCATCCTTGAATAGCGTGGGCCAATAAAAACCCGCCTCAGTGCCTTTCTTGCGGTGCGGTTCGCTTGATAATGACCACCTGTTGGTCCTTTGTGGCAATACCCCAATATTTGCACTCCTTCCTCACTTGAAACGCAACGCCGCACTACCTGATCCGCACAGACTCTGAATAAGAAAGGGTCCTCCCAAAAGTAATTCTTTAAATCAGAAAAGAATTTCTTCTTCTTCTGACTTGAGAATTCCTTTGGCAAGACCCGAGCCACTAAATAATTGGCAAAGTCGGCGAACCGGGGCACGAGATAATCTTTTGAATTTTCTAGAGCGAGGAGGCGCTCTTCAGGGAATTTATCGTTAATGTCGGCTTCCACTAATGTTTCGCTGGCGGGTTTTTCTAAACGAGATAAATGGCCGGCTGCCAAATTTTCGGCCCCTCTTTTGTCTCGGATCTCTAAATCAAACTCCTGCAAGAGGAGGATCCATCGTAAAAAGGCGGGGCTTTGCGTCCGCTTTGCTTAATAAAAAACGAAGGGCTGAGTGATCCGTGAAGATGATTACTTTGGAGAGGGTGATATAGGACCTAAACTTATCGAAGGCAAAAACAATTGCTAGGAGCTCTTTCTCGGTGGTTGTGTAGTTGGCCTGTGCATACGTGAGTGTCTTGCTTGCATAATAAATTGGGTGGAAGAATTTATCCACCCGTTGGCCTAAGACCGCGCCCACCGCAGTGTCACTAGCATCGCACATGATTTCGAAAGGAAGCGACCAATCCGGAGCAACTAGAATTTGAGAGTTTAATAATTTTTCTTTTATTAAATTGAAAGCAAGAAGACAATCGTTGTTAAAAATGAAAGGTGACTCTTTCTCAAGAAGATGGGTTATCGGCTTCGTTATTTTGGAAAAATTTTTCGATAAAACGCCGATAAAATCCCGCGTGCCCAAGAAAACTACGAATGACTTTAATATTCGTTAGAGGGGGGAGTTTTTCAATAACTTCGATCTTGGCCCGGTCGACCTCGATTCCCTTGCCTGAAATCTTATGGCCGAGGACCAATCCCTCTCGGACCATAAAGTGGCATTTCTCCCAGTTGAGGGCTAAGTTAGTTTCCTCACAACGAATCAACACGCGCTCGAGATTTTTTAAACAATTCACAAAAGAACTACCAAACACTGAGAAGTCGTCCATGAAAACCTCCATCACTTCTTATACCAACTCGTCGAATATCGCCAGCATACATCGCTGAAATGTAGCCGACGCGTTACATAAACCAAATGGCATCCTTCTGTAAGCGAAGGTGCCAAAGGGACAAGTAAATGTAGTCTTCTCTTGGTCTTCAGGTGAAATAGGGATTTGAAAGTACCCTGAGAGACCGTCGAGAAAGCAGTAGAAGGGGTGACCGGAAAGTCGTTCTAAAATTTGGTCGATAAAGGGGAGCGGGAAGTGGTATTTTCGGGTGGCATCATTGAGTTTGCGGTAATCAATGCACATCCGCCAACCCGTAACAGTACGGGTTGGAATTAATTTATTATTTTCATTGGCAACTACCGTGACTCCGCCTTTCTTTGGCACGACTTGTACTGGGCTTACCCAAGTACTATCGGAGATGGGGTAGATAATTCCCGCATCTAGAAGTTTAATAACCTCAGCCTTCACGACGTCCTTCATGTTTGGATTTAAACGTCGTTGGGGCTGGATAGTACTACGAGAATTATTATCTAAGAAAATCTTGTATGTGCAGAATGATGAGTTAATCCCCTTAATGTCGGATAGCTGTCACGCAATTGTGTGACGGTGATTTTGTAAAACTAGAGTCAACTCAGAAATTTATGAGTTGCTCAGATCCGAGGAGATAATAACTGGTAGCTTAGAGTCATTTTCGAGGAAGAGATACTGTAGATGAGGGGGGAGTTTCTTAAGCTCCAAGATGGGTGGTTCCTCGTAAGAGGTTTTGAATTGTATGATGTTCGTGGGAAGCGATTCGGGGAGGGTAGTGCGAGAGACTTCTTCTAAGCAGAAGAGCTCGGTGATAAGAGATTCATCGACTGATGAAGAAACTAATTCAAAAGGTGAAAAAAATTCATTTTCGAAGAATTCCTCTAGATAAAAGCAAGAATCATCGTGCTCTAGGGTTTTACGCATTGAGGGGTTAATGCTGAAAGTGATTTCATCATCTCCAACACGAAGGAGGAGCTTTCCATCACTAACATCAATAATAGCGCGGGAGGTGGCAAGGAAGGGGCGACCGAGTATCAGGGGTACATCGACATCCTCTTTGATGTCTAGGATGATAATATCCACCGGAAAGATGAATTTGTCCCCCTTGACCAAGACATTCTCCACAATCCCTAGCGGATATTTCACAGAACGATCGGCTAGCTGAATGCTCATACGAGTGGGGTTCGGAGATCATAGACCTAATTTCTTAAACAGCGAAAAAGGCATGAGATTTATGTTTGCTCCCAAGTCTGCCAACGTATGTTTGGCCAACGAATTACCGAATAGGCACGGGATGGAGAACCTTCCCGGGTCATTCACTTTGCGGGGTAATTTGTTGAGCACAACCGCATAGCATTCTGCATTTAAGGAAATATGCGAAATATCTTCGAGCTTTTTCTTATTTGATAGGAGCTCCTGGAGATATTTCACGTATTTCGGCATTTGAGAGATAGCCTCGTAGAACAGCACGTTTATATGAATTTGTTTTAGAATTTCTAAAAATTTTCTGTAACTTTCTTTGGCGGGTTCATTTTTAAGTTTAGATGGATTACGGTAAATTCAAGCTAGACGCATGGGGCGCAGGCGTAGTAGGCAAATTTGAAGCTAAAATAACATGAGGAGGAGGAGAAGGAGAAGGAGAAGAGAGAGGTACAATGGGTTCGCTTGGTATAACAACTTCTTTTCCACTGCGGAGGGTAATGGATTTTGCACTTTCTCTTGGATTTTGCTCGGTATTGCCTGGACAGAGCTCCTTGTTGTCGCTCGGAGATTATCTTGGCTAGCTGTCCCACTTGGTTTTCCAAGTTTTTGATGGACCCGACAATATTCCTGATATTTGTTTCATTTGTAGCAACGTATTTGGCAAAGACCTCTTCAAGTGAAGAGAGCTTTGCCTGTTGCGATTGGAAAACAGGTGGATTTAAATTTAAGGGGGGAGCTAGATTGAATGTTGGGTTATGATTATGAGGGGGGTTATGGGGGCGTTGAGCATTTCCTTGGTTGCTCCATGAGAAATTCGGATGGCTCCTATAACCCGCATTGTAAGTGTTATTGTACGGTGCGTTGTTCGGGTTATAGGGAGGGTCGAGGAGCATTTCCCATGAAGTCAACCTGCTCTTTTATAAAAGCAGAATTATTATAATTATTAAACCAAGGAGGAGTGGCGGAGGAAGCAGTCATCTCCGCCACTTGCTTTCTTAACCGCTCAACTTGGAGGGCAAGATTCGAGGTAGCGTCAATTTCAAAGACTCCCGCTGGTTTGTTAGCCCGCACGCGGGGCGCATTCCATTGATATGAATTCATAGCCATTTCCTCAAAAAACTCCTGAGCGGCCTCTGGGGTTTTGTTATTTAGCGTTCCCCCAAGCGGCTGCGTCGATCATTTGCCTTGTTAAGGAATTTAAACCGTTATAAAATATTTGCACTTGTTGCCAATTTGGAAGCGCGTGGTGTAGGCACCTTCGCAATAGCTCCTTGAAGCGCTCCCACGTATCGTAGAGAGTCTCTGAGTCTATTTGCATGAAGGATGCAATATCCGTGCGCAATTTGACGGTCTTCGCAGGCGGGAAGTAATTGGTAAGAAATTTCCCCACCATCTAGGCCCACGTAGTGATGGACCCTCTAGGAAGAGAGCTCAGCCACTGCTTGACCTTTGACCGCAAAGAGAAGGGGAAGAGACGTAATCGAATGGCGTCGTCTGAGACTCCATTGATTTTAAAAGTATCACAGATTTTCGAGAAAATTCGCGATGTGGCAATTCAGATCCTCGTCCGGGAGACCATCGAAGGTCACTGACTGCTGCACCATTTGGATGATGCTGGACTTGATCTCAAAGTTATTGTTTGCCACTGTGGGGCGGACAATACTTGACTGTGTACCCTCCAGGTTCGGCCGCGCATCATAGGACAGTCCTTTGCTGAGCCTCATTTGGGTTGGGCGGATTAAGATCCATTGTTTCTGTGGCAGTGTCCCCGATCGACTCTTCGATGTCTAAGTGTGATTCCTGATCACGAGAACGGAGGCAACGCAAAGCAGTGCGCTCTATCTTCAAGGTCAAAAGGAATAAAGAGAAAAACTAAAGAGAGAGCGAGAGAGAAACAATAAAATTAATAGTTATCCTCTTTTCAAAATATCAAAACACAAACTCCCCGACAACGACGCCAAAAACTTGATATTAAAAATTTATTAGCGGAGAAGGGGTTATGCGTGGAGAAGACAAAGTTAAGGAAGGAGAAGGTGAAAGTGTAGTTGTGAGATGTTCTTCGCTTCTATATTCAATGAAGGCAAGTGTACCTTATCGTATATAGTATAAGATATTAAATTCAATATCAAGGTCGTATTACCCGGGGTGATTTGAGTACTTCTACTTCAAGGAGTTACTATTATCTTATCAAATAAAAGTTGTTTTGGGGTTGCTTACTAAATTAGAGAAGTGAGGAAGTTTTACTTGCAAATAGAGAGAGGCTAACATTGATTAAGCGGTAGTACTCGATCGAGAATCGCCTCAGCTTGAGTTGATCAAAACATGCAATAATAAACTTTAAATTAATAAGGCAAGGGTCCTTGACTGTGGATGTTCTTAAAGCATGAACATGCTTCTCTCGAAGTCATGCCCGTCTGAGTTTAGGAAGGTATGTCTGAACTCTTGTCCGAATCGGAGGCCTAAAGCTCGCTTTACGCTGTGAATATCGCTATTGGACAATGCAGGAGATTTAACGTCCACTTCTCTCGAGGGGTGCGTACAACTCTCTTCACTCTTGAGTGTTCACTTCAAACTATCGTTCTCTCGGCTAGCCAAGAATGAAAGCTAATGATGGAAAATATATATCGATGATATATCTCCAAGCAAAGGTAAATCAAGAGTAAATCAAGGTATAAGCCTTACAAAGAAAAATAAAATTAGAGCATCATAACTTAATCAACTCGAACCTCAGATCATCAAGATCGAGTACAAGGAGGATTAGTTACTCATGGTGAAGTGGAGAAAGGGAGATGAGTGGAAGTTCATTAAGAAAACAATAAAAAGGGCGAACTTTTTATTAACACCGAGAGAGAACTACAACTTGAAAATAGAAGATTACAAGTGCTGGAAATGTAACCCTATGCTAGCATTTACTTTTAGCTACTAAGCAGTTAGAACAACCAATACAAAATAAGAGTAAACTAAGCTAGATTACAAAGCTTGAAATGAGGAGGGAGAGGAGAAACATGGAAAATTGCAAGAAAAAGACAAGAAAATTAAAGGGCAGAACCTCCCCTCTCACTCCAAAACTGCCTGTTGAACCCTTGGAGAAGGGCTCAATTTATAGAAATTTTCGGGTTGGGTCACGCCCCCCTGACACGCCCGAGTCGGGCGTGTCCCTGGGGCGTGACACGTTCGGTGCGACTTTTTGGGCTGAAATTGAATGCTGGAGGTGACAGACGTCGTTGTTGAGTTACACGCCCATGTGTCACGCCCGACCAGGGCGTGTCAGGGGGCGTGACACATTCGGCGTGACGGTGGAGCGGGAAAAGAGCGTGCTGCGGAGATTCCTCGGGATCTTGGGACACGCCCGTGTAGTGGTGACACGGGCGTGACAGAGGGCGTGTACACTGATTTTCCAAGAAATGCAGTTTCAGACCGGTTGCTTCATTCCTCCGGGTTACACGTCCTAGGTACACACCCTAGTAGGGCGTGACCTTGGGGCGTGTAACATCAAAATTCGGCTGAAAGCCGTGAAAACCTGCAAAAGGCAGAAAATGCATTAATGACAATAATATTTACAAAAGGGGGTCAATATAAACACTTGCAAGATATGATTTGTGCTTTAAAAACCCGAAAATACTCTAATATTGTTGACTGCAAAATGTACTATCAGAGATACATCAGGAAGCGCCTTCTGGAGGACCGGATGAGGGGCACACCCAAGACAGTGATGTCAATCAACGGAGGAGATGGAGGAGAGGACGGTAGGAGAGGCATCGAGACCGTAGAGTCCGTTTTGCAGTCGACCCCTACCAATAGTAATCTGCGTCTACTGATCCTGTATCAAAAAAACAGAAGAGGTGAATGTGACAGAGCAATTCATATCATTAGTAAGACGAGCAACAGACAGTAAATTAAACGGGGAGCCCAGAACATAAAGAGCCGAGCGAAGAGAGATGGAGGAGTTGAGAGAGAGGTCAGAGCAGTCGAAGACCAGAACCAGCGCCTCATTAGCCACGGTGATACACTTCGGATGAGGAGCATCCGAGTACTTGGGTGGTCGCAGCGAGGTGATGTGATGAGTGACACCCGAGTTCAAGATCCATCGCGGACTGGAGGAAAAGCAAGCCGTACCTGCAGTAGAGGTGGAGGCAACAGAGGCCGAAGGAGGGCTGAGCAGCCCATGGAGTTGCTGTAGCTGTAGGCGAACGGCCTCAAGGTCGGCACTTGGGGCAGAAGAGCCGTCAGCTGCAACAACAGCAGTCGGACGAGGAGGGTAACCATGTTTCTTGTAGCAAACTACCTCAGTGTGGTCGTCCCGGCCGCAATAGGAACACTTTGGGTGGCCCCGACCACCATGCCCCCTTCCGCGGGAGCTCGAACGTCCACCACGAGCAGAAGACGATGGGGAAGTATGGGGGGGAGGGTCTGCTGGAGAAGGGCTGGAGAGGAGGTGGCATGAGTATCCGGGGGCGGTGACACTCGAAGGAGCATAGAGCAGACATCAGATAAGGAAGGAGTAGTATCCGAAGCCAGAACCTGAGCCCGGATACTCTGAAGGTGCGGCGGGACACGAGCCATCATCATGGCGATGCAGACGGACTCCTTTTGAGTTTGCTGAGTGGCAAGATTAGTGGTAGAGGGCTGATGCTGGATCCAGGCTTCTGCAAGAGTCTTAGCACGAGCAACAAATGAAGTTTCGCAGTCTCGCTAGCGTCGAGAGCCTGAAGATTGGTAATAATATCATAGTGGTGTTGGAGGTTGTCCTTGCCG
Organism: Platanthera guangdongensis; assembly: GCA_039583875.1. Lineage (NCBI taxonomy): Eukaryota > Viridiplantae > Streptophyta > Magnoliopsida > Asparagales > Orchidaceae > Platanthera > Platanthera guangdongensis. Next base: position 4,244,771 of record CM077150.1, on the reverse strand, counting down.
GAGTATAATGAGTGAAGCTCATCCCACATAGCTTTGGCCGTCTCATGATACATGAACATCTGGTAGGGCTCACCCTCAAGGGAGTTGAGGAGCTATGTCTGAATGCGACCGTCGTTGCGCAGCCAGTCGTTGGTAGAAGGAGAAGGAGAACCCTGAGTGAGATGAAGCACAAGGCCCTTGGCCTGAAGAACTCTGCGAACCGAGTGCACCCATGGGATGAAATTCTTCTTTTCAGACAAGGAAATTGTGGTGATCTGCAGCTCATCGTGGAGGTCAGGAGGAGGAGCCGGGCGGTATGCAGAGGAGGTAGCCGCCGGGCCGGTGGATTCAACGGAGGAGCCCATAGAGACCGGAGAGGCCACATCGAGCAGGAAAGGGCGCTGCGGGTAGAAGAGGGCGCTGCGGGTAGAAGAGGCTGCCTCGGGTTGACCAGGTCGTCGTGGTTTGAAGATCACCGCGGAGTAACGAGGTCTCCACGAATTGATTAAGTCGCCGCGGTTTACGAGGTCGCCGCGGGTAGAAGAGGTCGCCGCGGGTTGAAGAAGTCGCCGCGGGTTGACGAGGTTGTCGCGGGTAGAAGAGGTTGTCGCGGGAGAGCACTCTTGCACGACAAGCCCGCGCGATTACACGAGAGGCTGCAACAGGTAGTCAAAGCGACAAGAGCAGCGGAGAGCAGGAGAGAGAGAGGGAGGCCGCGACCTAAGTGCGGAGAAACAGACCGCACGGTCATAGTGAGTACACTAGCGGCCAAAGAAGTAGCGACAAGAAAGGTCCTCGCGAACAGAAAAAGAGAGAGGCCGCAGTGGTGAGGGAGAGACCGCACGGGAAGACCAGGAGATCCAGCGAGAAGGAGAGGCCGCGAGAGGACTAGGCCGCGAGTAGGAGAACTCGAGCGACAAGACCGGGCAGCGGCTAGTGCGGGAAAAGCAAGCAACTAGCGAGAGAAGGCGATGTCAGAGAGAAGTCGCGCGGGTAGAGAAGAAGTCGTGTTGTTAGAAGGAAGTGGGAGAGGGCCCCACTTGCCAGAGAATCCTATAAGAAGGAGATGGAAGCAGAGGTGGAGGCTACGGGAATGGAGGGGAAGAGAAGCGGGTAGAATTTTCTAGCCGCAGGGGTGCGGGTAGAAAAGCAACAGGCTGCGCCTTGCGCGAGAAGAGAAAACCGGGCGGTTACGCAAAGGCTAGCCGCAAGGAGAGATCAGACGGTTAGCAGAGTGCTAGCTGCAGGGAGAGACCGAGTCCCTCTGATACCATGCAGAGAGCTCAAATCTTGTATGTATTCAGTATCAAAATACAATGAGATAATACAAATATATAGGAGAGAGAAGGTGAGAAGAAAACTTATACAAAATGTGGGACTAAGGAGAGAAGAAGGAAAAATAATTAAAGGGGCATAATGATGGGCCCATTACATGAGCTTTTCTAACAATTTCCTACATAGTTCTTCAAATCCCTATCTCAATCAAGGAATCAAGTCTGAAAGCAGAAGGAAGAACACAACAAACTAGCAACTTTTCTCGATTTAAAATTCAATTCTATACATATATTCAGAACCCTTATAATCACAAATCCAAGTAGAAACTTCCATTAATCGATTGCAGCTAATGTAGAAAAACCACATAAGTGGGTTTAAGTGGGTTTTCAACTGAATCACTTTGACAAATTACTACCAAACAGAATGCCACAAAATAATAAGCATGATTAGTCTTCTCAGAGGCGAATTAAGAGTTGTTGTTGATAAGTTTAGGATAAAATTAAGAGTTGTTGTTGATAAGTTTAGGATAATAAATTAAGAGTTGTTGTTGATAGTTTGAGGGTCTGATAAGTTTAGGATAATAAATTGTATAAAAAGGTGCATGAGGTAAAGCCACATCCAAAATAGAACAGGCAATTTAGCTAACAAACATATATAGTTATTGGAGGATAAGTTACCAAACAGAATGCCACAAAATGATGGCTGTGACATGAGGGTAGTTAGATGAGTGTGGAGTCTTTCTGAGGCCCGAATTAAGAGTTGTTTCTGATAAGTTTAGGATATTAAATTAAGAGTTGTTGCTGCTAAGTTTAGGATATTAAATTTCTGTATAAAAAGGTGCATGAGAAAAAGTAAATCTTACATCAGAAAAACTAGTTGGTTTATACAAGTAAATTGATCCAAAATAGTGCATTGAATGCAATTTAGCTGTGAACTCCAATTGAGCGTGCTTGGCCTACTGAAAAATTCTCCTTTATCATTTATATTTTCCTCAATTTAGCATATGCCTGGCTAAGCCAAAACTGATAATATATTGCATATTGTTGGCTGAATCATTACAACCGATGTTAAAGTGAGACCTCTTATATTATAATTATCATTCATGCATGAACTGTGCGGAAGCTAGTTAACTTGTGATATTTTGACTCCGACGATGGAGGGGAATGTTATGCATTGACATGAGCTTATAGACCGTGGCAAGGAGTGGCTCCTAGGATTCTCTGAGAAAAATGCGGCAAAAATGATTTGTATTTCACAATAGAAATTCTTGAAATGTTGTCTTGCTATACAAATAAATATTTAGACCTAAAGATACGGGGTAGCTTTTGAGAGCATTAGGTGGAGTTGTGACTTCCGGTTATATGTGCTTGAGCAGGAGCATTACCAAGATGGGTGATCTACTGAGAATTTTTCCTGTACAACCTCCCAAAAGGATGAAATTGCAATGTTTAGCTTATCATGAGTTGCCCTAAGCCAAATCTGACTACCTATTGTATTACTGGTAGATCATTACAAATAGATGTCACTCTGTCACACCCTCCACCGATAAGCTTCAATTAATGAGGTGATATTGAAAGATGCATGAAAATGAAATAATTATATTCACAAAATCTAAAAGTTAAAACATTAAAATATTACATGCATAAATGTTTAGTTCGTTTTTACAAAATATATTTTATTATATTTGTACAATATTCTTAGGAAAGAATGGAGAGCATGACATATAAACAATTAGATATCAAAAATAGAGAGTGTGACATATATAAAATTTCTCGGGCTAGAGAAAGAAAGACGAGATTTAAGTCAAGTAAAATGCATAAAGGATGAGATAGATACAATTTTGACTGATGATATGTATTGGAAAAGCCCATGTAAAAGGCCCATTTAAATGACCCACTTTGTTTATTTTCTTTCTCCTCCTTCTTTAGTCCCACATCATGTATAGGAATTATTCTTCTCTCCTCTCTCCTATATATTTGTATTCTCTCCTTGTATTTACATACTTGATACATACATACAAGCTTTGGACACTCTCTACATGGTATCAGAGGGAGGTTCGATCTAGCTGCGACCTGCCTTTCTTTGTCCGCCGGTCTCCTGCGGACTACTCCTCTGCATCCGCTCTTCTGCGGCCTGCCTTTCTTGTCCGCCTTCCCTGCGGTCTGCCCCTCTACATCTGTCCGCTCGGCTCTCCTTCGGGCTGCCTTCCTGTCCGCTCCGGTCTCCTGCGGACTGCCCCTCTGCCTCCGCCTCTCTTCTCTCTCTCCATGGTTCCACCCCCCTCAGGCTTCTTATAGCCATCTTCTGCTCTGACTCGTGGGGCCCACCTCTTCTATCCGCTCCGGACGATCCTTCCTGTCCGCTGCACGCTCTGTTTGTGTCCGCTCGAGCCTCTTTGCTCGCGGACTGCTCCTCTCTAGCCCGCTCTGCTTCTGTCCGCTCGAGCCTCTTTGCTCGCGGACTCCCTATCCGCAGTCTCTTGCGGACTGCTCCTGTCCGCTGCGGGCTCTCCTCGTGTCCGTTGCGCGCTCCTCTTCTCTCTTGCTGCGTGACTTCTTCTTCCACGCGGTCTCTTCTTCAGTCCGCCACGGGTTTTTCAGCGGCCTGCCCCAGTCCGCTGCGATCTTCTCCCAACTCCTGCGACCTCTGCCGCGGACTGCCCCCAGTTCGCCGCGACCTCAGCAAGCTCTGCTCCAAACCGCTGCAACCTCTGTCGCCGACTGCTCCAGGTCGCCGCGACCTCATCCAGTTCGACGCGACCTCCATTCGCGGATTGCTCCCGTTCGCCGCGACCTCTCCAGCTCGCCGCGACCTCCTTTCACCGCTGCTTGCCGCGCGGTTTGTTCTCTCCGTGCCCTGCGGTCTGCTCATCCTCAGTCGCCATGTCCTCCAGCGACTCCACTACCGCTCAACCCCCGGCCGATCCCGTGGCTCCTCTTGAACTCCGCGATGAGCTTCGGATTACTACTATTTCCCTCTCTGGTAAGTCCAACTTCATCACCTGGGTCCACTCCGTCCGCCGAGTCTTACAGGCCAAGGGTCTTGCACGTCACCTTACCCAGGGCTCACCGACTCCTCCTACTGATGATTGGACTCCGAAATGACGGTCGCGTACAGACCTGGATTCTGAACTCGGTGGAGGGTGAGCCGTACCAGATGATCATGTATCATGAGACTGCCAAAGTCATGTGGGATGAACTTCATTCATTGTACTCCGGGAAGGACAGCCTTCAGCACCTTTTTGACATCATCACTGATCTTCAAGCTTTGGATGTTGGCAAAGCTCTGGACATGACCTCCTTCGTGGACCGTGCTAAAACTCTCACAGAGGCCTGGATTCAGCACCAGCCCGCGACTACTGATCTCGCTGCTCAACGCGCCCAGAAGGAGGCTGTTTGTATTGCTATGATTATGGATCGCGTCCCGCCACACCTTCACAGTATCCGGGCCCAGGTTCTGGCTTCACCCACTACCCCTTCTCCGATGTCTGCTCGATGTTACTTCGCGTACCACCTCCACCGGAGGCTCCTGCACCACCCTCACCGGCCCTTCTCCAGCAGGCCCTTCCTCCTTTACTTCCCCCACCCTCTTTTCCTCGGGGTGGACGTACGGGCTCCCGTGGGCGGGGCCGTGGTGGCCGCGGACGGCCTAAGTGCACCTACTGCGGCCGGGATGGCCATACTGAAGCAGTCTGTCACAAGAAACATGGCTACCCTCCTCGCCCGCCTACTACCGCTGTTACCGATAGCTCTCCTCCGTCTGGTACGGATCTTGAGGCTCTTCGCCTTCAGCTGCAACAACTCCAGGGGCTCCTCAACTCTCCATCTGCTTCTATTGTCTCCACCTCCCATGCAGGTATTGTCTCCACCTCCACTACAGGTACTGCCTGTCTTTCCTCCGGATCTCGCTGGATCCTGGACTCGGGAGCCACCCACCACATCACTTCCATGCGGCCGCCCCAGTTCTCTGCTGCTGCTCATCCCCCGTCTATTACTGTGGCCAATGGTGCGCTTGTTCCGGTGTCCGGATGTGCTGATCTCCTCCTCCCTCCCCCTCTCTCTCTTCGTTCCGTTCTTTATGTGTCGGCCTCACCATTTAATTTACTCTTTGTTGGTCGTATTACTACTGATATGAATTGTTATATCACATTCACCTCTTCTGGTTTTTTGATACAGGATCGGCAGACGCGGATTACCATTGGTAGGGGTCGACTGCAGAACGGGCTCTACCTCCTCGATGTCTCTCCCACATCCCTTTCCTCTGTTTCCTCTACTGATTGGCATTGTCGGCTTGGGCATGCCCCTCTACCTATCCTCCAGAAGACGCTTCCAGATATTTCTCTTCCTGTTTTTAAATGTGATTCTTGTATTCTTGGCAAACAGCCTCGCTCTTCTTATCCCGCACATTATACTCGGAGCTCTGCTCCGTTTGATTTAATACATTCTGATATTTGGGGACCGTATAAAGTTTCTAGCATCTCTGATTATCGTTATTTTATAACCTTTATTGATGATTACTCTCGCACTACCTGGTTGTATCTCCTACATGATCGCTCTGAGCTTCCTCGTGTCTTTCAGGCTTTTGTGTTAGAGACTCGTACGCAATTCTCTACCACCATTAAAACTTTCCGCTCTGATAATGCCCGGGAATACACTAGCCACGAGTTTGCCACTCTCTGCGCCAACTTCGGTATTGTTCACCAGACCTCTTGTCTCTACACCCTCAACAAAACGGGTCGCCGAACGAAAGAACCGTCACTTGCTTGATGTTGCTCGCTCCCTCATGCTTCACATGCACGTTCCCAAAGTATTCTGGAACTTTGCGGTGTCCACTGCATGTTTTCTTATCAACTGTCTCCCCTCTCCGGTTCTCCAGAACGCTACCCCCTTCAGCCTTCTTTTTCCCTCCGCACCCGCCTTCCCCCTCACCCCCCGGGTTTTTGGTTGTACCTGCTTTGTCCATAACCTGGGCCCCACTCTTGACAAACTGGATCCCCGTGCGGCCGAACACCTTTTCGTCGGCTACTCCCGCACCCAAAAGGGCTATGTTTGCTACTCTCCGGTCACCCGGAAGGTCTCTGTATCGGCTGATGTTACTTTCCGGGAGGATCAACCCTTCTTCCCTCCTCCTTTGCCACCACTTCTACCACCACCTCCTACCCCACCCTCCCTCCCACGGCCGGTGATCCCCGTCCAATCACCTCCCACCATCCCTCCGCCTCCTCCCACCATTGACCCTCCTCGGCCGCCCGTTATTCAGGTCTATACTCGTCGCCCTCTTCCTCCCGTTGCTCCTCTGCAGTCGGCTTCGACCTCGGCTTCTCCGTGCTCTGCTGCTCCGGTGTCGGCCTCTACCGCTCATCCAATGGCGGACTATGTTTCTCTCCATCGCCTCTCTCCACCTCTTCAGACCTTGGCTACTTCGCTATCCTCGGTCTCTATTCCTACTTCTGTCCAGGACGCTCTTCAACATCCTGGGTGGCGTGCTGCCATGGAAGAAGAGATGGCTGCTCTTTGGGCCAACCAGACTTGGACCTTGGTGCCCCTTCCTCCCCGGCCAGAAACCTGTTGGGTGCAAATGGGTCTTCGTCATTAAACATGCTCCTGATGGGACCATTGATCGCCTCAAAGCTCGCTTGGTTGCTCGTGGCTTCACCCAGCAACAGGGGCTGGATTATGACGAGACTTTCTCTCCGGTCGCTAAGCTCAACACGGTCCGGATTTTCATTTCTATTGCTGTCCATCGCCAATGGCCCTTATTTCAACTCGACGTCAAGAACGCTTTCCTGAATGGCGACCTTCAGGAAACGGTTTACATGCAACAACCTCCCGGGTTTGAGACCACGGGGGAGTCACGGGTTTGTCACCTTCTCAAATCGCTATATGGTCTCAAACAATCCCCTCGGGCATGGTTCGACAAGTTCAGCAAAGCTCTCCGGGAAATTGGCTTCACTCGAAGCTCGGCTGACTTCTCATTGTTTATTCGCCACCGGGCCACTGGTACGGTTCTCCTGTTGGTATATGTCGACGACATCATTATTACTGGAAATGACTTGGACAGCATACAGGCCGTTAAGCTACATCTGAGCTCCGTCTTCCAAACTAAAGATCTGGGATATCTTCGGTACTTCCTCGGTCTGGAAGTAGCCAGACGGTCAGATGGTCTGGTTCTCTCTCAGCGAAAATATTGCCACCTGGATCTTCTTCATGATGCAGGCTACTCTGGCTGCAAACCTATTAACACTCCCATGGATGCAAATCACAAAATATGTGCTCAGGGCTCGGATTCTGATTCTCTTCTACCAAATCCAGAATATTACCGTCGTCTAGTTGAGAAACTTATCTACCTAACAGTTACAAGACCTGATATATCTTTCGCTGTGGGACTCGTGAGTCGCTATATGCACTCTCCTCGAAGCTCTCATCTCCAGGCTGTGGAACGCATTCTCAGATATCTTAAGACAGCTCCTGGCCAAGGACTTGTATACAAAACCTCATATTCAATTCATACACTAGTGACATACTCTGATGCCGACTACGCTGGCTCCCTCGACGATCGACGATCTACTAGCGGGTTTTGCACCTATTTTGGAGGACATCTGATTACTTGGCGAAGCAAGAAACAAGCAGTGGTTGCTCGATCCTCAGCAGAAGCAGAATATCGGGCAATGGCTGCTGTGGTCTCTGAACTCACATGGATTGAGAGTCTCCTTACCGACCTTGGAGTTAAACTACCTTCACCAGCTCTCCTCCTATGTGACAGTCAAGCTGTCATACATATTGCTAAGAACCCGGTCTTTCATGAAAGAACGAAGCATATTGAGGTAGATTGTCATTTCATCCGAGAGAAAGTCCACATGAAGAAGATCGAGCTCAAGCATGTTCCGGGTACTGAACAGGTTGCTGACATCCTCACCAAAGCTCTACCTAGTACCCTCTTCTACCAGTGCCTATCCAAGCTTGGCGCATACGACTTGTACGCTCCAGCTTGCGGGGGAGTATTGGAAAAGCCCATGTAAAAGGCCCATTTAAATGACCCACTTTGTTTATTTTCTTTCTCCTCCTTCTTTAGTCCCACATCATGTATAGGAATTATTCTTCTCTCCTCTCTCCTATATATTTGTATTCTCTCCTTGTATTTACATACTTGATACATACATACAAGCTTTGGGCACTCTCTACAATATGAATATTAAAAAACGATGAAAAAGATACTTTTATCAATTCTATAATGCAACAAAGGACAGTGAATTGAACTTGTAAGAATTAAGTAAATCAGATAAGTATATGAACATAACGTTTTATCGTAAAATTCAAGTATCAGAGGTAAAAGATGCTCTAAATAGAATGAAAAATGAAAAATCGGTTGGGCCAGACGATATACTCATCGAAGTATGAAAATGTCTAGGAAATGAATGAATTTTGTGGCTTACATATTTTTTCAATAAGATACTGAAGTCAAAGGGGATGTTAGACCAATGGAGAGAAAGTATCTTGGTGCATTTGTATAAGAATAAAGGAGATATACAAAATTGTGTTAAGCCTAAATGCTGTTTATTACAGATGAATTAAAATGATGAGTCATACCGTAAAACTATGAGAACGAGTAATAGAAAGAAAATTAAGACAAGAGACTAACATCTCGGATAATCAATTTGGATTCATGCAGGGAGGTCCCATCATGAAAACTATACATCTCTTGAGGAGACTCATTGATAACTATTGAGAAAGAAAACAAGATTTGCATATGCTGTTTATTAATCTTGAGAAGGCTTATGATAGAGTCTCAAGAGAGATCTTATAGAGAGTCTTAGAAAAGCAAGGTGTAAATGTATCAATATTGACATAATCAAAGATATGTATACAAATTTTGTGACAAGGGTGAGGACATTTGAAGGATTAACACAAGAATTCTCTCACTGTTGGCTTACATCAAGGTTAGCTTTAAGCCCTCATCTCTTTACCCTTTTCTTAGATGAGCTCACCAGACATATCCAACAAGCAATACCTTGGTGTTTATTGTTTGCGGATGATATCATTTTGGTTGATGAGACGCGCGAGGGTGTGAACACAAAACTTGAATCTTGGCGAGATACTTTAGAAAAGAAGGGTTTTAGGTTGAGCAGGGACAGAGTATATGAAGCTTAAATTTAGCTGTACAAGAAGGACAGATGACTTCGTTATTAAGTTGGGTGATCAAGATATTTCTCGTAGTGAGTGTTTTAAATATCTTGGATCGATAGTTCAAAAAGGCTGAGGTATTGATAAAGATGTAACACAGAATCCAAGCCGGTTGTTTGAAGTGGAGAGGCGCGTCTGGGATCTTATGTGATCGTAAAGTACCACTAAAACTTAGGCGCATGTTTTACCATACTGCAATTAGACCCACAATGCTCTATGGTTCCGAGTGTTGGGCAGTGAATTGTGTACATGAGCAAAAAATGAGAGTTGCGGAGATGATAATGCTTTGGTGGATGTGCGGACACACAAGATTGGATAAAATTAGGAATGAAAGTATCAGGGATTAGACAGGAGTTGCACCAATTGCATAATAGATGCGAGAAGCTCGTCTAAGATGGTACTAAAATAAAAGAGCATCGCTTCGAGTACAATGAGCAGAGAATGAAGAACGATGTTGTTTGCCAAATATACAAGACTAACAAATGAATTCTTTGAGGGATAGAGCGAGGAGATTTCTTGAGAATTTGAAGGACATGCCCAAGACGCCGATGCCACTTAACATAACTAATGCAGGAGATAACTGAGCAAGAGATGTCCTGGGTGTAGTGCTCATTCGCTAGTTTCCTTTTACCAATGATGGTTAGTGTTCATCGATCCTGCACAACAAAGGAGGTGGAAGAAAAAGTTACATGCGGGCTTCCATACGGGACATGAGATCCACTAGTTGAGTGGTAAGGCGGTTGTCGCCCATCGTTGGAGCGTTGGGTCAAGGAAGGAGTGGCTTTGATATCAAGTTGATACGTGCTCCAGATTGGGAACGCGTAACGGGTCGGCGATGAATGGAGCTCCGAGAGTGATCTTTGCTTCTCGTTGGGGAGGCCGTTGATGTGGTTGTTGGGCAGCCGATGAGAGGTGTGACGATGATGAAGTTCACCATGTATCCTGAAAGGGGAGGAGAGTGAAAGAGTGAGAGATTGAGAGAGTTCAAGAGAGAGACATTTAGAGATAGAAAAAGAGATCTTTCTATTATTTTCTACGTATCCCTTCATGAGCCAAACCAAGTATATATATAGGCGGCAAGTGTTGAAACCAAAAACTTGGTCTCTGTGGAGTTCACCCTTGGGGAAGGGGTGACCGCACACTTCTCTCCCACGAGCTAAACGACTGAAGACTTAGGACAGAGAACAGACCCAAGACTCCAGCACGGAGGTCCCACCACACACCCAGAAGATCTTAGAGCGCTTCCCCTTCTTAGCCAAGTGCTGAAGCTAAGGATACCTCAGAAAGCGCAAGAAGACCAGGGGACTAGGGAGCAAGAGTGTGGAAGCAATAACACTAGTAAGCTCGCCTTCTGAGGTACCCTTTTGGTCTTATTTATATTTTCTGAAAACGGCATGCAAATAACCAACCTCCGTTGTTCCAACTGGCTATGGGCAGGCCAGCGAGCGCAAAGTAATAATAACACATTACAATAAGCTGAGCGAGCGTCCCTCTAAAACCTCCACTCGCCTGGGGCGGCGAGTGCTCGATGGAGCTGGCACTCGCCGCCTCTTCCCGGCCCTGGGCGAGTGCGGGCCCGACCTGCCCCACTCGCCCGCTACTCGCCGATCCTCTGGGGGGAGTGCGAGCCGACCTGCTCCACTCGCCCCTCATCTGCTCCACTTGGCCGGTCTGGCTACTGTCGACCACCACTCGCTGGATATGAGGTTGTACAGCAAGCCCCCATTTAGGCTTACACAAATGAATAAAGTAATATTAAAAGCTAATAGGTGGCTGCCCCCCCATGTAGGCATTACACAAATGAGATAATAACACGTGATTCATAAATATAAAGAGGGATGCATGTAAGGCCCCATCACCAGTCTTCATCCACGTGAAGATTATTATAACAAGCTTGGTCTACGTGAAGATTATGATGACTGTCTTGGTCCTTGTGAGGATCATGATTGTTGTCCTCCCCATGGAGGTTGAACTCCGCTTCGTTCGCTGGTTCGTTGCGTGCGCGACATTGATAGATGTTGCCCCAACGCGGGTTTGCGGCGACTTGATCCGTAACAGTTTATCGGGCGGCAACGAAGATTGTGAACTCTCAAGATTAGAGGGAGTTCCAACCACCATTAGATCCCAATGGTTTACGAAGCACGAATACTTAAAAAAGCTTTGTGTATCGGCTCGAACCCGTATCTGATACGAGAAATGCCCGGAAAAGTGCAGAAACGCATTTCCAAAACTCTAGGAAACTCATTTTTATGTAAAATAAATTTGTAATTCAGAATCGTGTATCCCGCTTGTGGGATACGCAATTCCCGTGTGGTAAAAGTCGCACTGCTTATTCATGTCACGACTTAGCTTTAGGTTTACATGATTCATCGTGCGCCCAAAGTTCTCCCGCATCACGCCGTCGTCGAGAGGAGTGATCTTTGCGTCGAAGCTCTTCAGCATCACGCTCGTTGAAGCTCTCCCCACTCTTGCTGCTGCTCCACTGCCGCTCCAGACCCCGCTCCTTGCTGTCAATTTCGCCCTGCTCGTATGCTCTTCCTCCTATTCTTCTTCTTCCTTCTCTTCCTCCTACGCCTCCACTTCTTCCTCCTCTTCTTTTTTATCTTCATCTTCCTCTTCCTCTTCTTCTTTCTGGTTTTGATAATTGTCATTTCTAATATCTTGCTTTTTTTAGAAAGGTATCCAAGATTTATTCCTATAGAAACTGTCTATTACGTAACTTCGGGTTATGTCAAGCTTCCTACATAGAGCTTAACTTATAGAGTATGTTTGTTTAAAGCTTCCTCGAGTTATATTTTGATGATCTAAAATTTTAAATGAGTATTTTGACATGCAAGACATGATACCTGAGTTTCAATCCATCAAATGTAATTTTATCATGTCATAAAACAACAACACACAAGCCTTTATCCCATCCCACTATAGTGTAATTTTATCATGTCATAACCGTACAAAATGTCTTCATATGATCAATCAATGTATCTAGTATTGGTGTGATTTCAGTTATAAATAGGTCGATTGCATTGCATAACACATTATGATTGTCTTGCATACTATCTCTAAACATGGTCAATCATTGCACAACACATTATTTAGAACTTATCATATGTATGGTCTATGTTGTAGTCTTATTAAATTTCTTCGTTACAATTCAAGATATGTGCACTTAGTTTGTTCGTTGTCTTGTTTTTATATTAATTAATACTTACATTAAAATAATTAAAAATAAAATAAAAATGTTTACTGTATCCTTATTTTTTTTTTGAAAAATCACGTTTTTCGTATCCGTTTCGTATCGTGTCCCATATCCCGTTTTTGTCTCCACCCTCCTTCCGCTCCGACCGCAGAGTTCGAGGACTTGGGGGGCATCTGACAGGGTTCCTCCTAAGAATTGTTCAGTCAAACCGAAAGGCGACCCTGACCCGACCAGCGCAACCGCCAAGGGAGCAAACAAACCACCTTGTATAGGGCCCGCACAGGGCGTGGGGGGAAATCCTCCCGCGCGGCGTGCGCGTGTGGAAATCCTTCCGCGTGGCATGCACGCGCGTAGATTATCCCGCGCGCACAGGAATTCTGGCGCGCACGGGAATCGTCTCGTGCTGCGCGCGGGGGAATAATCCCGCGCGGCGCGCGCGGGATTTCCCAACCAACCAATGAGGATTTTCCTCATTAGCTGGTAGGGACGCTGACCAAGTCAGCGCCTTTGGTCAGCGCCCTGCACGATCTCCCTTTTGGGGAGTGTTGTGCACTCCCCATCAAGGAGACATGGGGGCTAACTGCCTCCCCTCCCTCGATGGGGTGGTGCGGCTGTTGTCGGGGGACGCCGGTCATGTGACGACCGCGTGTCCCCCTCCCTTCCGTGAACGTCGTTGTCGTCGTCTCCCAACGCCACGGCCGTTGCCGCCGTTGTTTCCCAACTTCACGGCCGCCGCCGTCGCCTCGCAACACCACGACCGCCGCCGCCGTCGTCATCGTCTCCCAACACCACGGTCGCCGCCGCCGCCGTTTCCCAACACCACGGCCGCCGCCGCCGCCATCTCCCAACGCCACAGACTCCGCCATCGTTGTTGGCCTTCGCCATCATCGCCGACCTCGCCCGCCGCTCTTCGGCCTTCGCCACCGACCGGAGTACGTTACCAGCCGACACCCGCCGGCCGAATTCTTGGCCGCAGCTAATCCTCTACCGTCCAATCACACTCCCGCGATCGCCTCCGTCTGTTACGTGGGTAACCGTCCGCATAACCTCCCGTAGTGGGGAAAATGCGTTGTCAAAAATAGGACCGGTATGTGCTTAATGAAATTATTAAATGATATGCGCATAATGCGTCAATGAAATCGGCCTATAAATAGTGATTATGATGGTTCAGGGCTGCGGATAGCCGCATAACCGTCATAACTACCCATGAAGCCTATAAATAGGGATCCAGATCCTCCTTTATTCTCATTCTCTCCTGAATCAGAAAATTCTCCTACGGATTTCTCTCTCCTTCCTCCATCTACTTCATTTTATTCTCCTTCGAAGATCTTCAAGCACTCATTGAAGATCTCTTTCGTTTTCGAAACCTCCTTCGAAGATCTTCATCTTCTCCGCCCGGAAAATCCTTCTACGGACTTTCTCTCTCCTCATCCTACTGAATTTCTCTCTTCTCCTACGAGATTTATCTCTCCTCCACTTCTCTTCCTTCTGTGCTTCCGCGCGCGACTTCCTTGCGCGCTTCCGCGCGCCACTTCCTTGCGCGCGTCTCTTCATCACGCGCCCCCGCACGCTCCGCCACCCAGCGCGCTCTCACGTGCTTCGCTTTCTTGCGCGTCTCTTCCTTGCGCGCTCTTGCGCACGTCGCTCCCTTGCGCGGGCCTCTTCCCCCAGCGCTCCACGCGGTCTCCTCAGGCAAATTCCCTGCGCGCTCTCCTCTGGCAAAGCGCTCCCCGCGCTCTCCTCTGGCAAAGCTCCCCGCTCGCTCTCCTCCGGCAAGCGTCATGCGCGCTCTCCTCTGGCAAGCGCCCCACTTACTCTCCGCCAACAAGCGCTCCGCGCGCTCTCTGCCAACAAGCGCTCCACGCGCTCTCCTTCAACAAGCGCACTCTCCTCCAACAAGCGCCTTACGCGCTCTCTACCAGCAAGCGCTCCGCGCGCTCTCCTCCAACAAGCGTTTCCGCGCGCTCTCCGTCAACAAGCACCCAGCGCGCTCTCTACCGGCAAGCGCTCCGCTCGCTCTCCTCCAACAAGTTCCCTGCTCGCTCTCCTCCAACAAGCGCCCCACGTGTTCTCTACCATCTAGCGCTCCGCGCGCTCTCCTCTAGCAAGCGCCATGCGCGCTCTCTGCCAACAACCGTCTCACGCGCTCAAGAGCAAGCGCTCCATCCATATATATGACAACCACACCATGCTTCTCCAAAGACAATCAAAGACAAGACGCGGAGCATAAGGCGCATTAAGCGCGCCCTCGAGCTTCAAGCCCCAGACATCAGAACTAGTGCAACAAGCTGCTTTCGCCTCCAAAAACTATCAAAGGACTCCGGAATACAACGAGCGGATCGCTCCCTGCAACACACAAACAAATAATTAGCTATGTGAACAATGAACTGTCACCCTCTGAGCTCTCTCTCTCCCCCAATAATTGTAATGAGAGGCGGTTTGTCGCCCTCGAATTCTTGAAAAAGTCCTGTAACATTCCTCAGATCTAGTGGAGGTTTGGTCGGCATAGATCCGGTCACGTATTTTTTCACCCAGTTGATGAGTTTTCCACGTTAAAAAAAACTGTCCTGTCAGATTTTCTTCTTATGTGACTGTTTGCTCGCTCGTCCGCTCCGCGGGCTAAGACGGTCTAAGTTGATCTGGTCCGACCGGGGCATCGAGTTTGACTGCAACCGTTATACAAAGCTAGATGGTAGGTCCCGGCAAATGACTACAGAGCTTTATGAATGAGCAATGATTTTATTTCATATCAAACATCACCACACAACATAGCGCCGCCACAAAAGAGATCTTATGATCGAAGCCTGAATAGAATGCCTTTCCTGCAATTGCGGCATTACTAGTCTTGTTTCACTAATGCTAGAAATTTGTTGGAAGTCGAGGGAAAAAATGACTACCTATTCCCACATATTTCTTCTAACTTGAGAATTAAAAGCAAGAATAAAGTGATTGTCTGCTCCATTTTTGAACAAAATGATCGTCTTCACCCAACTTTTTTTTACCCTGCTTCCATTCTCCCTTTCAGTTTGGTTCTCTGGGAAGATACTGTTGGAAAGATTGGCTTTCATTGTGTTGCTGGCGCATGTTTCCTTCAATATATTTCAGTGGGTTCTGTTGCTGCCTTTGAAGGTGGTGGTCTATGTTTTTGGCTAAGAGGAGAGAAAAATGCTGAATCTTTATATTATATCCCTCAATTTCTTCGCCTTTGATGAATGAAATCTGTTCATAGACCTTTGCTTCTTCTTTTTTTACAAGAATAATCATATAGCTTGTTGCTTGTAGATGGTGACTATGTTTTTGATATATATATATATATATATATATATATATATATATATATATATATATATGTATGTATGCATGCATGCATGCATTTCAGATACTACTTATATATAGCCTCTACCCTTAAACTTTCATCTTGTTATATTACCTGTCAACATAATTTCTGTACATTTTACTTGGCTCAATCTCATTAAAACTTTGCAAATACTTACTAGCAATGTCATATTACATCTATTTTTAACCTTTCTCTGCTTCTTGTTGTTGGCCAATGCCGCCACCAATCAATATGCACATAAAAGGCAGCTCGGTGCACAAAGCATCCCCGCGCAGCGAGGGTCGGTCTCACCACAAGGTTGAATTGTAGGCAAGATTTATTCTGCATTTTTGCAAGAGGCGCCTGCCAATATTCACATATTAGTGAATATTTATATTTATTCCTAGATAATTGAGTCGGATATAATTATTTCACTTTTTTACTCTCCAATCTCCATACACCCACTCTAATGGGATAAATGATTGTTGTTGCTGCTGCTGCTTTGACTCTCCATATTTGTAAATCAGGCTCTCGGTATTACATGGCGTGCGTGTATTCAAAGAACTCTTTAGCTAAGATATAGTTATTTCTACAATGCCCAAAATGTTAATTAGACTGCAACCCAATTACTATGGAATTTGTATAATACTTTCTCTGCTGTGTTAATTTTCATTCTTATTTCATTTAGGTCTGCTTCTCTTACAACCCACCTTCCCACCAGTTCTTCTGATGATGACCTTATTGCCAACTTTCGTGGCGATGACCTTTTAACCTGTTTTTTTTTGGCAGACCTTTTAAACCTATTTACCTTGTGATGACCTTGACACTAGTGCTCCTAGTGATGGGCTCACCCTGGCAACCGCGAGATGTACCACCTCTCCCCTCAAACTATCTCACATTACTCTATCTATGGCCTGTCCGACGAGCGGTTAATGTGTCATGTTCGACCGTTATTTGTCTTTAGTGCCCCAATTTCTCCTACAAACTATCTTTTGACAAATTTGAAATTTGAATTATAAATGTTTCTCTCTACTAGAAAGCACAAACATGCATTGAAACTTTTGAAGAACACATGAGATTGATGGTAAATTTGAGGAAGCTCCCTAAGTCCCTGTTTGGCATGGTGTTTTTGCTCCAATGAGTTCGGACAAAAATATCATTGTCATAGACTGTATGACTGACATGACAAAAGTTATGAGTTTTGAACATAAAAATGAACGAAGTTCCTTGGGTGAGGTCGGATGGGCGACGACATGCCGGAGCTCGCTTCTCGTTTCAGCGGATGAAAAATCACTGGTCTCGCCTATGCCGCTCGTTTCGCCCAGCCAGGAGATTCTATCAATTGGCTCTCTCAACTGCGCCTGCACCCGCGTGAGCGTCTTTTCTGGTGGCGCATGACGCGGGGAGCTCTTCCCACAAAGTTTGGCTTGAACAACCAGGTGTTTGCCAGGAGACGGGTTGCCCGTGGGGTTGTACCTCGGTGGATCATCTTTTTGGTGCATGCGATAATCTTCGGGCAATGTGCCGGGCTGTGCTCTGGTGGGGCGTTGCTCTACCGGAATGCTACACATGGGAGGACTTCTGCTGCCAATGTGATAGGACTGATCGGGAAGAACGCGAGGCTGTCCCAAATATTCATTGGGTCCGACGGCAATCTCCGTCCTCAGTCCCTTCAGAAGTAAGTCCAACAAGGTGTATATATTGTAGTATAATTATTTTTGTTTTATCAAACTTTAAATTTTTACACTTATTTGTTATTATTAATAAATCAAGTTGACGCTAAATCCTCAATATCGCGAGTCAAATAATATTTATTTTATAATTATATTGGATTATTGGAATCTTTAAAATGTACAATAAAAAGATATACTAAAGTAAAAATATATATAGTTAACGAAAAATAGTAAAAATAAAGAGCATTGTTAAGTGCACCACAATTTTCGCTATGTGCACTACAAAGTCACTTAATTAATAATCCAAATTCCTTCCTAAATTTATAACTAAAGGCAAGCATATTTGGGCACTGCACTTCCTTCTCTCAACCCTAGCCAGTTCGCGATACTTCCACCTGGCCCGACGCTTCCGCCTGGCCGTCCACCGTTTTCAGCTTCAACCCTCCGCGACAGCCCTGACGGCAGCCCCGACGCCAGACCCGACCCCAGCCCCGACGACGCCAGCCCCGACGCCATCCCCGACCCCAGCCCCGACGACGCCAGCCCCGACGCCAGCCCCGACCCCAGCCCTGACGACGCCAGCCTTGGTGTCGTCGCCGAGGATGGAAAGCCGGATGATTTGTCCTGCGGATGAACATGAGAGGGAGAGGGATGGGGAGTAGGGCAGGTTGCAAAAGGAGGCATGGCGAGTCCATGAGGATAGGAGAGGAGGGTATTCGAGGATTTGTTGTTGGAGGCGAAGGAGGGTTTGAGATTGGGATGCAGAGAGCTGCTGCGAGTGAGTGAAGATGATCTGGAAGAGGAAGAAGATGAGGAGTAGATGGAAGAAATGGGATGTCGCCATAGAGACTTTGGAAGTTTGATTCCAGCAAAGAAGACTGCTCAGATTTGAGGTCTGGCAGCAGTAGGAGGTCGAATGCGATTCATTGTGGGAGTTGCAGTTTCTTTTTGATGCGTGAAACTGTGAGCAGGTCATTGTTGGAAATTGCTTCATTTTTTTGTTTTGTCCTGTTTATAGTAACCTCTGACATCATTTGCAAATTACACTTTTAGTTTCTTTTTAATTCATAACAAGAGAAGTAGAATGAGGACAAACAACTATCACTTGTATGTATGTTGGTTACTATGTAATTAGACGTGCTATGTGTAATGGAACAATTCAATTTTTGAAAATTACCCATGACATCTTTAATACCTGCTCGACTTAGCAATTGAACTTGCAATTCCTAGACAAACAAAAAAAACCACTATTTGTCCCGCCCATCTGATTCTCATATTTGATGCCCTCATTTCCTGCATTTCCTTTCCATTCCCTAAACCGCCTCACCTTTCTCAAAATTGCGGTGTTATTAACAAAAAAAAGGTGTACATAACAATTATGTATGCACTTATCGTAGTGCGGTGCTCTTAACAAAAAAGTGCATATAGCGAAAACTGTAGTGCACTTAACAATGCTCAAAATAAATTATAAATATTAAATAGTGTATTATTAATAGCTTAATACCTTGAACATTAAGCAGGCAGGCTCGAAATATTGAACATAGGTCAGCTCGCAAAGTGCGACAGCTCATTTCCAGCTAAATGACCATCCGCCCACGTCTCAATCAACTAGTGCTGCTCAGGGTCAAAACGGTACTTTCACAGTCTCAACTCGACTTATTTATACCCCTCTGAAAAGAAGAATAAGTACTGTGAGTCAGTGACGTCGGTAAATTCTTAGCTACTAGATCAGTAGATCCCGGCCCATGAAATGCCATTTACCCACGCCACGTGGACGTTCCTTTCATCAGCTTTAAGGATATGAATGTCATTTCGCTTCCCACACCGACAAATATCCGGTGCAACGCAGGCCATACCGCCAGCCCTTCCAAGATAGTCCTGATTGCGCCACGTGTCACCCAATCTCCCGCCGTTCGAATCGATATATAAAAAGTGCAGTGGACTCGAACTTTCCGACCCACCCTCGCATCCGTTCACCGGAAGCGCAGGAGGAGAAGTTGGGGATTATAGCGAGGGAGAGAGAGAGAGAGAGAGCGAAGCGGAGATCGATCATCTCCCATGGATTTGCCGGTTAACGGCGTCGTCCTCCTCCTTCACCTCATCGCCTTCCTATTTTCAGCACCGGCAGCATTGCCGTCTCCGTCGTCTTCGGCCGCCGTCGCTGGCCAGATCAACTCCAACTCTGTCCTCGTGGCTCTTCTCGACTCCCACTACACCGAGATCGCAGAGCTCGTGGAGAAAGCGCTCCTCCTCCAAACCCTAGAGGAGGCCGTCGGCGGCAACAACATCACCGTCTTCGCCCCGCGCAACGACGTCCTGGAGCGCGACATCGATCCCGATTTCAAGCGGTTTCTCCTCGAACCTCGAAATCTGAAATCCCTACAAACTCTGATTCTCCACCACTTCGTCCCATCCCGAATCTCCTCTCACTCATTTCCCTCCGCCGTCCACCGCACACTCGCCGGCGATGAGATACGCCTCTCTCACTCCCAATCCGGCCACCACCGGATCGATCTTGCCGCCATCGTGAATCCCGACTTCATCCTCCGGCCCGACGGCGTCATCCACGGCATCGATTCGCTGCTCGTTCCCAGATCCGTGCAGGAGGATTTCAATAGACGCCGCAGTCTGACGGACATCTCCATCTCCGCCGTCCTGCCCTCCGGTGCTCCCGAGGTCGATCCGCGCACCCACCGTCTCAAGAAATCGGCCCCTCAATCTCCGGCCGGGTCGCCTCCGGCGCTGCCCATTTTCGATGCCCTCGCCCCCGGACCCTCCCTCGCTCCAGCCCCGGCGCCAGGCCCCGGATCCGGCAAGCATTGGTTCGACGGCCACCGCCAGATCAAGGATTTCATCCAAACCCTCGTCCTCTACGGCGGCTACAACGAATTTGCCGACATTCTCGTCAATCTGACCTCCCTCGCAATCGAGATGGGCCGCCTTGTCTCGGAAGGGTATGTGCTCACCGTCCTCGCCCCCAACGACGAGGCCATGTCGAAACTCACCGCCGACCAGCTCAGCGATCCCGGAGCGCCGGAGCAGATAATCTACTACCATCTCATACCAGAATACCAAACGGAGGAGAGCATGTACAACGCGGTTCGAAGGTTTGGGAAAGTGGGCTACGATACGTTGCGTCTGCCTCTGAAGATCGTCGCCAGGGAGGCGGACGGATCTGTGAAGTTCGGGCAGGGAGAGGGCTCGGCCTATCTCTTCGACCCGGACATCTATACCGACGGGAGGATCTCCGTTCAGGGGATTGATGCTGTCCTGTTTCCGCCGGAGGAATCGCCGGATCTAACAATCGCCGAGGCCGCGAAGAAGAAGACTGCAGCAGCACGAAATGCCACCGTTTCGAAGCCAAGGAGAGGTGAGTACCATCTTTTTGCGTTGTGCTTATTACATTCATAACTCCGTTTTTTTTTTAATTTTCGAATTACGAAATATAATGATTTTTTACAAACCGAAATGACCCAAACCTGCTTGATAATATAGTTGTAATTATAAGTAAATTGATTTTGAGAATAGACTGCGGTAACCGCACCATCGGTGATCTCTTCCGGGCTCTTTTATTCATTGTGGATGTCGCAATGAAAGCTTGCAAAGTGCATGCTAACTTTCGTTAGTGCGGTCGCCCGTCGGTAGTTTCGTAGGAGAGATAAGCACGAAAAAATTAATTCCCATGAAGATGGGGGCAGCCCGTTGCATAAAGCAACCCCTAGCTGCGAGAATTTGGGGAAAGGCTTCATCACAAGGGCATATCCTATAATTTTGCAATAGGCTTTCTAGGGCTAGAACTTGAACCCATGACCTCAAAGTCAAACCGTAAAAGAAAATTTTCTGTTGCGAGGCAAGGCCACACTATGTCTTAGTTTGGAGGAACTTATTTTCGCCGATCAAGCGATTATGACCATATAAACCGGACCTTAATAAACCGCTCAAACGGAACCTATATCATAATTTGTCATGTTTTTTTACAGTAAAATTCATATTATTGATTTAGTATTTTTTACAATTGTTTTGAAAACGTTTTGAAAATCGGATCGGATATCGAATCGGCGGTGGGAAAGGTTCAAGATTGCCGGGGTCGAACCGTTACACATACACATATATATATTAGAAAATAAAAATAATTAATATTATCTTTAAAAATTACTTATAAATTGATAATTTATTATCATTATATTGTGGTACAAAAAAAATGATGTATATATTATCACTATACTTGTAAAGTTTTGTTTTGCGTGATGTTTTTGCTTTTGTGAGTTTGGATAAAAACGACATTCTAATAGAGTAATAGAGTGGAATTTTGGCGTGACAGCGGTTAAGACCAGTCAAGAAAATAAATTAGTTTTTTACTTTTGAATATAAAAGTGTATGAAGTTTCTTGGATAATGCCGGACATTTAAGAGCGACGGTTCATAACCACCACTTGATTGCCATCACCGTCATGTCAAATAGAACTTAAATTTTACTTCAAAGATATATGTATATATATATTAAAAATATATATAAATTTTAATTTTTAAAAATAATTTCATATGTTAATATAATAATATATGTAAAAAATATGTAATTAATTTTTTTATAGATACATATATTAATTATATATATTTATTTTATATATACGTTAATATTTATATGTATATAATATATTATAGAATAAAATCATAAGAATGAACTGTCTTGGTGGTTTGTTGTTCTCTTAGGCTCCGTTTGGGGGACTTATTTTCACCGGTCAAGCGGTCACGACCGCATGTACCGGACCTTAATTAAGTCCTGGTTCATGCGATCGTGACCGCTTGACCGGTGAAAATAAGTCCCCCCAAACGGAGCCTAATCTCGGAAGAGTGTGGGTTTGAAATCCCTGCCTATAATTTTTTGCAATTTTAATATCGGATCTTTGACCCACCTAGTTGTGTAAATCCGTGCCCAGTTCCCGGCCCATCGGTCCGCCCGCCCGGTTCCGCGATTCTTGAGCGGTTCGTGGATGGCGCGGTTTGCTTACCTGGATCGGATCGGTTGGGTGCCCGGTCCGCGGTTCGACCGGTCCGACCGGCCGGTCCGATCAGATTTTTAAAAGCTTCATTTTTGGTACTTTTTTTCACATTTTAACTATTTTGAAAATAATCTAATCGAAAATCAGCTTTTCAGCTTTTCGATCGGATGCTTTCTGATCGAAAATATCATGCTTTCTGATCGAAAATATCATGCTTTACGATCGGAAAATCATGATGCTTTACGATCGGAAAATCATGATGCTTTACGATCGGAAAATCATGCACTCCGATAAAAATATAATGCAGTCCGATCGAATAAAAAATATAATGCAGTCCGATCGAAAAATCATGCTTTCCGATCAGAAAATCTTGCACTCCGGTCAAAAAATCATACTTTCCGATCGGAAAATCATGCACTCCGGTCAAAAAATCATGCACTTTTGAGTCTCTGATCGGAAAATCATACATTTTTTTGTCATATCATTTTCCTATACGTGATTTTTCAAACTTTTATTTTTTTTTAATTTTATCTACACTTTATCTTGTTTGCATATAGTTGAAATTATTCTGACATAACAATAACATTCAAATCTTTATTTCATTATAG
This sequence comes from Platanthera guangdongensis, assembly GCA_039583875.1. Lineage (NCBI taxonomy): Eukaryota > Viridiplantae > Streptophyta > Magnoliopsida > Asparagales > Orchidaceae > Platanthera > Platanthera guangdongensis. Next base: position 4,221,545 of record CM077150.1, on the reverse strand, counting down.
TGGGATCCACTATATAAATCTTTTGTTGTCATTGTGCACTATCTTTTTTTCATAATCTCACTAATGTCTAAGTAAATCATGTCTTTCTTTATAATTTCATTTCAAGTTTTTGTTGATCTGCCATTTTTCTTTAACATACGTAATGACTAGACTCTCACAAGTCACAACTTCTAACAGGTGCCCTTAGTGATCTCCTTTGTATGAAATATTTTTGGGAACGGGTCTCGTTCCCAAAAGTAGGAACGAGTGTACATAAATCCAACTGTATTTCAGTTATATAGACTAAATTAATACAGTTAGATAATACAGTTGTATACTTCAGATAGATATACAACTGGAATACAGTCGGATTTATGTACACTCATTCCTACTTTTGGGAAGGAGACCCGTTCCTAAAAATTGTTCCCTTTGTATATTCATATTTCATAAACTCCATGTTTTTTAATTTATTTTCTAATTATCAAAAGTAATTATTTATTACAAACCGAAATGATATAACAACACTTTTTAAAATTTATTTTCACTCATACTATTTCAAGATCATTATTAGCTGCTGACTGCTGTGTTATAAAAGACAATTATCATTTGATAGCCCCGTAGATGAGGTTTGTTTTATTGAACTTAAAAATTTGTTGAGCGGTCAATTTTTTTAAAATATATTAATTATTGCTTCGATTTTTTAAAATATTAAGTTACGCTATCGACATCGCCTGCTACGATTCCCCCCGACTTCTCTTTCGAAGTTGGTACAATTAATTAATTAGATTAAAATAGTTATTTGTATTAAACTCCTTGTCATGTGATTTATTTGTGAATAAAGATCAATGCATTTCTAATTTCATTAATTTTAACAAGTTTTGCTTAGAGGACACCACTTCAATGTTAAACATGTCTATTATCCGCTAATTTAATTTAGAGAAATATTATAAGCAGTTTGAATTGCGCTATTCACAGCCCATTGATATTTTCCCAATTCATTTTTTTAATCTATCATTTAGGCTATGTTTGAGGGGACTTATTTTTACCGGTCAAGTGATTATGACCGCATGATCCGGGCCATAATTAAGGTCCGGTTCATGCGGTCGTAACCGCTTGACGGGTGAAAATAAGCCCTTCCAAACGAAACCTTAGTCTCTTCAAAGGACAGCTAGTCGTGGGAGATGGGTGGAGTGTGTTTTGTAGCTCGAAGGTATTTTCGAGTCGATCACAGGCTCACCAAGCTATCTGTTCCAGTAGTTTCTGATGTGTTTGCATGCACAGTCAGGAAGAAACCTAGCAAGGTGAAACACTACCTCCAATCCCATGAGGCCTTTGCGTGGGAGCGGACGAGAATAATGGACACAAAAGTCATTCTAGAGATTATGGTTCCGTTTAGGGGGACTTATTTTCAACGGTCAAGCAGTTAAGACCGCATGAACCGGACCTTAATTTAGGATTGTTGCGAGGGGGATCCGGATCATGCGGTCGTAATCGCTTGACCTATGAAAATAAGTCCCCACAATCATAGCCTATATTTAGGATTGTTGCGGGGGGCAGGGGGATCCGAATCCTCTTCATTTCAAACGAAATGGAGGGGTTACATTTCATCATCTAATGAATAAGAGAAACTTGAAAGATATCTCGTGGTGGAGATTTAAAAAAAAATTAAAAATGATGGAAAATGATGAACCCGTCGGGTTCAAGAACTTTTAATCTCGACCGTGAAATTGTGGGGAGGGGAATAGTCTGGATTGTAACAACACTCCTCATTTATTTTAGTTATCATTATTCTACTTTTACAATTAATTTTTTTTTAGAGTGTTTACCGTCTCATGTTAAGCTCTCGGAAATAATAAATCGGGAGTCTATGAACTTTTACTTTCAGCTTCTTTTTCTTTATTTTTTATTGATATATATATATATATATATACATATAAAATAATATATGAAAAGGGCAGTTAAACTTTTATATAAAATGACAACTGGCCTAGCCGCCTAGGTCAACTTATTTATTTATGGTGATTGTTAATGGCAACTCGTTATGTTACTAGTCGCATTCCAAAATCTCCCAATTTTTCATGCCTTTTTGAAATACATCTTGTACATGCAACATCAAGAAAAGTGTTCACCACGAAAGTTGTAGATATCGACGAGATCTGCAACTTTCGTATTGATCATTTTTCCTAAAAATGCATGTACAATGCGTACTTTGGAAATATGCACAGGTTTTGCGCTTTTTCGAAATACGCCTTGTACATGCAATTTCAGGAAAAGTGTTCAACACAAAAGTTGTATATCTCGTCGATATCTACAACATTTGTGTTGAACACTTTTCCTGAAATTGCATGTCCAAGGCGTATTTCGAAAAGACGCAAAAAACTGGAAGATTTTGGGGTACGACTAGACAATTAAGGGTTGCTGTTAACAATCACCTTATTTATTTACAAAGTAACCCAAATATGAAAGGGTAGAATGGTAATAAAAATGAAAATGACTTTAGCAAATATTAATTATTAATTTATTATGCTGGTTGAAAATGACAGGGAGATTGTTGGAGCTGGGGTGTCGCGTGCTCCGCGCCTTCGTTGATAGCTCTCGTTTGAATGCCTGTCAATTGGAACAGCAAAGAGGTCAAGAGCTGAACAACGAGAGCATTGCCGGATAGAAGCCGGTGAGAAGCAATTTGTCCCCCCACTTTTTTTTCCTCTTTTAATATTTCCTGCATTAAAAAAAACAAATTTTGTTCGGCTTGGAACAAAAATTGTTATTAAAATTTGTATACATTTCTCTGTAATTTGATTTTCTTGTGAAGAGAATAAACTATTTTACAAGTTTGTAAGCATGTGTGTCTAGACAATTCATTGTGCAGGTGGGTTTGTTTTCCAGAGCTTAAGGCTTCTTCTGGCACTGCTGCGGCCGTTATGAACACAGCACAGCGGTTATCAATTGTCGGTCGTGCGTGAACAGCCCGACATCTCCTAAGTAACTTCATCGAATTTTATGTTCAAAACTACTTTCTTTTTTCTTGATAGTGGTTTTAACTGTTGTGGTACCAAAAATACATGTTATGAGGGCGGTGTTTTCACCTGAACTCACCGGAGCAAAGTCGCCGCCGCCCAGAAAAGGGCAAAATATTATCGTGTGGGCCACGGTGCATGCATGACGGGGCCCACAAAATAAGGCTTTTCTCTTGTATTTTATTGGCCCTGGACGCCAGCTGGTGTGATTGAAATATTTCTCCAGAAAGGGAGCCTAATATTTAAAGACAAGGATGGTGATAGGAGAGAGGATTTCAAAAATATAGCGCCTCCAAAAAGCTGTTTATTCGCGGACACAATGGCGCAGTGTTCTCCGGTCCATACGAGATTCCGATATTTTCAAAAAAAAAAATCTTCTTTTTTTTCTCTGAGTTTTATTATTGATGGAGCAATTGTTGGGTGTGCCTGCATTCTTCTGCTCCCTCCACGTCACCGTGCCACGTGCTGCTTTGTCAATGGTAAATGCCCACATACGACTTATTCTACATGGAGATTTATGGGTTTTTATACACTGAAGAATAAAATGAATCTTCATTTCATTTTCTGAACTCTAAATTTGTTTATTTATTTTTTTTAACTTCTTCATATAGCAAACGTTTTTAAATGTTTTCCCTCCTTCAACATATATATATATATATTACTTTTTTTCCACCACACCGAGCGTTTGAAAAATGCGTATGGTCATCAATTACTGCCAAAGTCTATTCTTCGGAAGAATTTAATTTAGAAATGATTTTTTGTTGTGCGGCCTTTGAATGTGCAGGAGTACGATTTCATTACTAGGGTTGCTACTTCGATCAGACAGTTGCTGCACAAATGACAAGCTAATGAGGCAAAATCCAATCATACTTCACCATTACCATAACTTTGCCCATTATTCAAATAAGCAGTCATTAGAGGATGATTTGTGATTCTCCAACACGGGCAGATCCAGGAATATCCTTGAGCGGGGGTCAAACATCATCTTCCTCCAATAAAAAAAATTTTCCGACACCTCCATCTTATCAGTTGTTTCTCCCTTATCCGAACAACCTTTTTTTGATAAGGTAGTCAAAATTAATTAGCTTGACGAGAAAAATCCAAATCCATTAAAAATTTCAAATGGCCACAATCGCCAAGCTGTAATAATTATACCTTTCAGATTTGGATGTAGAAACATCGCGCCACTAAAAATTTCAAATGGCAGCACAGCATAACATTATCCCTCTAACCGAGCTGAAATCTTATTTGGATTTCTATGGGTTCAACGGAAGGGCCTCTTCTGCGTGTAGATATTGAGTAATAATTGTACCTGTCCGTCAGATATTAGGTGAAGCTGTGTGAAACTGTTATAGTTTTACTTTCTGGCATTCGGGTTCACGATTGATAAAAACAGAGGTGATATTTTTAGAATATAGGCTCCGTTTGGCCCGGTGTTTTTGGACAAAAACATGATTGTCATAGAATGTATGTTTAGCATGACAATGGTTATGAACAACGCCACTAAAAAAAGAAAAGAAAACTAGTTTTGAATATAAAAGTGAATGAAGTTCAATAAGTGTGGCCGGGCTTTCACGAACGACGGTTCATAAACACCGCATTCACGACCACTACCGCCGTGTCAAACGGAGCCATAGCGTGCGTGACTGCATATCCAAATGTTATCGGCATTTATCATAACCGCTCTCACAACTGCCACAGCTCTCCCAAAAAGAGCGTGCACCTATTTTTTACAAAGCTGCTGAATATTTTCCTTGTCGCATAAAATACAAATATCATGCAGCAGCAAGCAACAACAAAAATCACTGACTCTGGAATTTTAAATACCCCAAGTAAATTGAAATTTCAGAAGAGCTAAACAATTGTACAGCAAGCAGGAGCAAACTCCTCACATAACAGCAATGGATGAATTAAGGTGAGCAGAATTGTGCGCCTCAAATTCAAGATCACCTCCAATTTTACAGCTCATATAATCTATTAATTACCCAAACCTCCTCCGCGAGTTAGCGCAATTACAGGTTGCACCACTCCATCTCTTGAAATTACAAAAAACCTCTCCTGTATATTTACATTTCACAAGCTATCTTCTAGGGTGTATTTTTGTTCATGCATATTATCAAATGTAAATTTACAGGGGAGGTTTTTATAATTTCAAAAGATAGAGCCTCTATAATTTCCAAAACCTTAACCGAAATGCTGAGAATAATAATCTAACAATGATATTATGGGCCAAAAACATATACCTGATTAGCCCAGCTTCAGAGCCTCTCGAAGTCCGATACTCAAATTATTCTGCAAGCCTTTCTTGCCGAATCCCGCATTACCCTTGTGCATCATTTCTACAAACTCGTTGTAATCAATGCGGCCATCCTGCACACAAAAATTCGTGTCAACGGCTTTACACATTAATCAGAAACATTCGCAATATAGAATTCTACGATGTCAGGGGGTTGCTCCTGCCATGCAGCACTTCGCATCAGCGGCTTTACGCATTCATCAGAATCGTTCGCAAGACGTGACAATCGGAACCAAGATGTGGCATTTTGCTTCTATCTCAATTACTCTATAATATTAGTAATGACCGGCTGACTTTGACATCGCAGTTCTATTCTCCTTGCAACTTTCCAGGAAGTCAACCATTCTACAAGTCCACTATCATGAGAAAGCTTAATTTTGAAGTTCGCAATGAAACTCCAAACATCAGGCATTTCAATGCATAGAAACTTCGCTTCGCCACACTCAAAGGTCGTTACATAATACTAAACCCTAAGTCGGCTCTGACATCACGGTCTTATCCTCCATGCAACTTTCCAGGAAGTCAGCGATACTCCAAACGTCACGTGTTTCAATGAGTCTTGCTTCACCGTACAAATGTTACAGAATAGTTGTTTTTAAAATAATTGAGAATAGACAAGGGCTAAAGAGATTTACATTGTCTTTATCTACTTCTTGAATTACTTCCTCCAATCTCAAGTCCTGTATACCAAATTCTTCACAAGCCCTTTGTAGTTCATCTCTGGTTATGTAACCACTGCTATCCTTATCAAAATATGAGAAGGCTGCGAATAAGTGATCCTCTCTCTCTATCTTGTTTAGATGTACAGTTGCAGCTATAAATTCACCATAATCTATGGTTCCACTGTTATCAACATCAGCCTACAAGATAGAAACATCGACAAACAGGGTCAAAACAAACCATTAATAACTTTGCTACAAAAAACATTGAAAAACAGGAAGATGCTTGCACAAATTAACACAATGATGCAGAGATAAACAAATGTGGAAAATGCACGATAGGCGGACAGCCAAAGGACTGAGAAGCAACTAGAATGACAAAATGTAACACTGGGAGAAATAAAGTTCAGGCTACCGTAAGATCTACATATTTTAGAACCTATGAATGTACCATAAAGTCAATTGATTGTAGGTAAAGAGGCCCATGATCTATATCAAGTGCACAGGATTAGATGAGTTTCTAGATGTGAGACCAAATTCTAAACACACCCTTTCACATATAAGGTCTTTGGCCTCTAGCATTTGAAAAAAAAATTCCATTGAATGATGTGGGAGTGGATCGTTGGGCCTATCCTAAAAAGCATGGAAACTTGCAGCGGTCCTATGTATCATATCCAAAACACTTTGAGTCAAGAAACTCTTGTAAACTAGTTCATGATACTTTGGAAAATCAATCTATGAAACTCTCAAGAACTTTTTCTTTTATTTTTAAATTAGAAAAAAATTATCTCAGATGCGCCTGAGTATGCCTGAAAACACTCAAAATTGCATATCATGAAGACATATATGGAGAATAAAAGTATTAGATGATAAAGTGATAGAAGTCAATAATTACACTTTCATTCATGGCTTCTATATATGATCTGATGTGATTTTGTGACTCATAAACTTGTCTTCATTTAATATATGATATGTGAAATGTAATGATCAAAACAAATAATGAAGAAGTGAATGTCGCACAAGTCTTTAAATTAATTTGCATTTATATCGAAATAATAAAAAAATCCAAAAACGTACTTTGCATCCTAAATTTTTTGAAAGTCATGAATCTCGTACGTGTAACTTATTATATCTCATATCCCGTCCTCGTGATGTGCAAAATAGGGTCTATCTTGCTCAAGTACAATATTAGAACCTATAGATCCAACTTAAAATAAATTGGTTAACGGCCTTGTGGGAGAAATGACTCAATATTTATATCAAGCATGCAAGGCTACATAAAGTTTCTTGGTGTGACCTAAATCTAAAAATAAAAACAAAAACTAGGGCCAATGTATTGAGTAATTTAAGCAATAAAAATAGTGATTGGGATCACTGATCGACAGCGGGCCAAAACTTACTGAAGCCCGAATGAGTCTACATACATGGAAAGTGAAGATAGGATTATTGTATAGACAATCCAAGCCCGAAGTCGCGACGACGGAATATTTATGTATTATTATAAATACTATTTTTTGCATTTCTATTTCATGCAGAAGTTTTGGACAATCTACAACGGTCCCTTTGCCTATAAATAGGAGTCTAGAGACTGATTTAAAATATCAAGGAATTTGAACAGATTTTTTGAGCTCTCGCAATGTCCCCTCAGTGCCGATTATGTGGACCCTTGGTGTTGAAGCCAAGTTCATTGCATTCCCCCAACATCCTGGGTGCAAACTGAGTAGTATTATTGCATTTTTATTTTATTCTTTATTTGTATATGCATCGTGCATGCTATTCATGCATGTTATTTGTGATCATGTATCTTTTATCGGGTATCTCACTCACGCACGTTCATACAGTTTATTAGAGTGATAGTCCAACAAGACCATGCATAAAATGATCTGTCAAATTAGGTAACGTGATAATTATGACAAGCTTAATCAAATATATTAGAAAATATAAATTTAATGTAAGAATACCTGATGTCCAAATACGCTCTCCTTGATCCTTGATTACCTCCCTGTTCAATTCCCATTTAATGTCATTTATTAAAATTTAAAACCCTAAAAAACCCACCTATTATAAGAACTGTCGCCCTCTCCTTTATAAGCAGACTGGAAAGAGAATCGACTAAGATTCAAATTCCTCTTTGCTGGTATTATTCAGTGCCCGGCTCTCATTCTCCTCTCGAGTCTAACATGGCCATGTCAGGGATTGCAGCCCCCGCCAACAGCCCCAGTCAATGGCCCCATTCATCTCCAGCAAGCCCTCCTCCGACGCCTCTTCCACCCGATGGAGGTGAGTTCTCCAGACCCGACGTTCCAATCACACGACACACACAGCCACTAGAGCCGACGTGTAACCTTTGGCTGCAATTACTCCACCTCGGTTGGCCATCCCTTGCCTCCCCTTTAACGAAGACCAACTTCCAACCCTACTTCTACCCTGTCTTAGTCTCTTTCCCCACCCAGCCCATTTCTCTGTGAAGGAAGATCTGAATCCAAATAGTGGCAGGATCCACAGCAGAGCCCATTCTATTTAACCAGACTCCTTGTTCCCTCTTGAGCCAACTCCAGCATAATTCCTGGCTTACACCATCGACTTTGCACCTCACATTGACCATCATTCCACTGCATGCCCGGTCTTCTTTTTTCACAGACGTCCACCGTCGCCCCACTTATGCATACATGGTAGATCTCTGAATTCTCTCATGCCCATATCATGTTAAATTACTTTATGGTTAATTTTATTTTGATCTTTAAACTTTTGAGCTTCCCATTAATTATTGATTACTTTTTGTTGTTAATTTTAAAACTCATGTTATTCATTTAAAGCCTGCCGACCCCACTATGGTGGGATAAAGGCTTGAGTGTTGTATTCATTTAAAGCCTTTCCCCGCTGCAGATCAACGCATTCCCATCCCTCCCTGTTGCAGATTTGTGCACCCCCGTCCCTCCCCACTGTAGCTTTGTGCATCCCCCATCCCTCCCCGCCGCATACCCTGCATCCCCACTCCTTTCCGCTCCAAAACACCGCCACCCAACATCTCCCCGCTGCCAAACTCTGCCTCGCAGCCCCTCCCCGCTGCAGATCCCTGCATCCCCGCTCCTCCCCACTCTAAAACACTGCCACCCAGCACCACCCTGCTGCCAAACTGCCTTCAAGCCCCTCCAAGTTGCAGAACCCTGCCACTCGGGTCCTCCCCACTGCTAACCTCACTTTCCAGCTCCACATCCGCGGCATCCGCCACATTCAACACCTCCACAAAGAAACTTCCAGCCCAGCACTTCCTTCTTGTCCATCCCACGACCGCCGGATGCCTCTTTGTATCCACCGATCACTTTAAAATTTCTCTAGTAATTGTAAGTCATGTAGTTTTGATTGTGTTGTTCCTTTATTGTGCGCAAATCACAATAGATGCTTGTATTGCTTAGTGGAGTTTAATATGTAATTGTTTGTCTTCCCTGATTAATCAATATAGATTGTGGGGTTTATTTCCTTGATATTCTTACTTATGCACTCCAATCAGAAGAATTACACTAGTTTGTTTTCACTATAATCACAAGCTGCTGAATGTTTTGCTAAATATTTAGGCTCCGTTTGGGGGGACTTATTTTCACCGGTCAAGCGGTTACGACCGCATGAATAGAACCTTAATTGTGGTCAGATTCATGCGGTCATAACCGCTTGACCGGTGAAAATAAGTCCTCCCAAACGGAGCCTTATTCTTTCATTATTAAAGTGCTAATCTGCCAAGAGAACATTTTGCATGCATTTAATTCCATTCCACACATTTGCACGCCCCTTCTCACTAGGCATTGTATCTTTAGGTACCCGAGCACACTCACCGAGCCTATCCAACATCACTAACACGAGTATTTTGATTCTTCAAGTGTGTGCATCCTAGACACAAATCGGCAGAGTGACCGCGACGCCACTTTGCAAGACCTACTTCGACGACTCTTCCCACCGACGATTTCTACAGACCCATTGTTCCAATCTTCCGATGCCAAAAACTGCTAGAACTAACGGGTTGCCTTTGAACTGCAATTACTCTACTATGTCCAACCATCCTATTACGTAGACACATTCACTCAAGCAGTCCCCCCTCGCCGGAATTCATGGAGCGCACATATGGAGACCGCCATGATATATTCATGATGGAATATAATATTAGTTATATTAATTTTTGGATGTGCATTGTATTATGCCCTCCTCCCTCATCTATATAAGAGGGAGAGGCTTATGGTTTGAGCATCCTCGAGGATCATAATGTCTCGAACTCTCTCTCTCTCTCTCTCTCTCTCTCTCTAGAATTCTCCCTCTCCCTTTGGAACTCTCCTCTCTACCCTTCATGTATCTTGTTATTATTATGTTGATGCAATGATATTTTGTTAGCCGACACTCCAACTATTATGCTGGCACATTTACTCAAGCGGGCCCCCCTCGTCATAATTCATGTAGCGCGAATATGGAAACCACCATGATATATTCACGATGGAATATAATATTAGTTATATTAATTTTTGGGTGTGTGTTGTATTATGCCCTCCCTCATCTATATAAGGGGGAGAGGCTTATAGTTTGGGCATCCTGGAGGATCATAATCTCTTGGACTCTCTATAATTCTCCCTCACTTGGAACTCTCCTCTCTACCTCTCATGTATCCCGTTATTATTATGACAATGCAATGATATTTTGTTAACCGACACTCCAAGGAAACATGTTCGTATCAATTTGGTACGACCTGCTGCACCACCTTCCTAGACGTCGTCGGTGCTTCGACCCCCCGCCGCCTTATGGCTGCAGTTTCCGTCACGAGAAGCTCACCAGTGCTCCCTTCGGCCACCACTCGTAACACCTCGACGAAGACCATGTCCTCCACTGTCATCTTTGTATGTGCGCGCCTCGATCGGCAAACTGATATGCTGGCCAACATTCTTGCCTTGGCACATCGCATCAACGCCAAGCTCGATCAACTCACCGAGATCGATCGAACCCCACCAACGTCCATTATTTTGCTGCCCTTGCCGTCACCAGCTAACTGCTCCTGCGTCATCCCTAGTGCGCGTGCTCTGGACATCTTCCCAATCGCAGGCACAGCTGCACACACAAATCCCCACACCGCCGCATACTCCAGCGACCAACAGGCCTCCTCGGATCTCCTTCCTTCTTCAAGACCGGCCATCCATGCACTGGTCCTCTTCCACCGCAGCCGGCGGAAGTGGATGTCAGATATTTTCCCCAACATCCCTCGTCGACGTCCCTACCGCTGACCCAGGCCACCTCGTGTCCCTTCCAGCCCTGACAACGTCGAGCATTCCGAAACTACCGTTACCACTGATCCAGTTCACGCAGCTATCATCGAGCATCCCGCAGCTATCGACGAGCGACAAGCCATCCCGTCGTCCGCATCCGCAGCTACAACTGGTCCAATCCCCCCAAATGTCGACCTCCTTCCGCACTAGCGTCGAGCCCGTCGCCTGCCAAGCTGCCCGATACGCAAAAGGCATGCCTGCCTGCGTTGTTGTCGACTCCCCCTCCGCGCATGCCCCCGCCGACTTATTACTTTCTTTCTTTTTCCCTCTCCACGTGGATCTTTGTCCTACTTGTTTTGGCCTTTTTTCCTTTTTTTCTTGCCTTGTGGACCCTACTGGCTGTCATTTTTTGATTTATTTATTTTTTTGGCACGGGACCACAAGGCATCTTCCACCCAGCATTTCTAAGCCGACCCCACACGCCTCACCCCCTTCCTTTCTCAACCAAATATCAAAATTCCAAAAAGTCACTGGCTGGCAAAAATTTTTTTCCTTCTCCCTTGTGTTCTCACGCCAACTTTTTCCCTCTTTCTTACTCTTTTCCTCTTCACAAAAAAAAAACAAAAGTGAAGTAAACTCTCCTAGTTGCCGCCGCCCATCATTCTTCTATACAAATCTCATGCCATCTCTAGCCCCCAAAACCCCACCCACTCTAATTATCCTCATTTCATCTCACCACCCACTAACACAATTTGAAATTTCACCTTTTTTTGTTGTACTCATCATGGCACTCACCGCCCCTACTCACCATGCACAATGTCTTCCTATTCAACGTCCTTTAAGACCCCGACAAAGGAATAATACTTGACCTTGAGGACAAGGTCAATTTTCAAGAGCGGTATAGTATTATGCAGACACATTCACTCAAGCGGGCCCCCCTTGTCAGAATTCATGGAGCGCGCATATGGAAACCGCCATGATATATTCATGATGGAATATAATATTAGTTATATTAAATTTGGGTGTGTTGTATTATGCCCTCCCTCATCTATATAAGGGGGAGAGGCTTATGGTTTGGGCATCCTGGAGGATCATAATGTCTTGGACTTTCTCTCTTATCTCTCTCTCTATATATAGAATTCTCCCTCTCCCTTGGAAGTCTCCTCTCCACCTCTCATGTATCTTGTTATTATTATGTTAATGCAATGATATTTTGTTAACCGACACTCCAAGGAAACGTGTTCGTATCACATCCCTTGCATCCCCCAAATGCCCGATCAACATCCAACCCTACTTCTACTGTTCTACCCCTTTCCTAGTCTTCGTCCCTACTTCACACCCAACCTGAGTCCCAATGAAGGAAGATCTTCCTCCAAATAGTGGAAGGATCCACATCTAGAGCCCATTCCAATTTAACCTTATTTTGACTTTCCATCTCCCATTGACCATAATTACATTGTTGGCCTAGTCTTCTTTGCTCGTAGTCATCCCCATCCCCTCGTCCATTATCCTGCACTTATGCACCCATGATATATTTATGACTTCTCCGGAGTTTGTCACTAATTATTGTTTGCCTGTTTATTGTTAATTTAAAATCTCGTGTTGTTCATTTCTTTCATTTTTAATGAGTATGGATAACTTACTCATGCTTATTCAACATTTGAATGGTAGTCATTTGAGGAAGAAGTCTTATGAAGGTCTAGGTTATTTATCTCACTTTATGGCTCGAATTTGGCATAGCTTAATTTAAAGTTGTTCACCAATTTATTTGATATTAAAATCTTATTAGGGTTACATCAATCCTACTAATCATAATTGGCTCCCCGTTCCATAAAACAACCATAATTTCCTTTCACAATTCAATAACAACATGTAACTACTTGGAACTACTCATCATCGTTGCAAATTCAATAACTACATGTAACTACTTGGAACTACTCATCATCGTTGCAAACTTGCAACACCTCTCTTATAACCATCATAACTACCCCTCAACTGCCACTCCAACTTCCCCTTCTCCATATAATCACCAAATAACTACTTGCCCACTAATAACTGCTTGTAAGGCTGTAACTTCCACAAAAACCCCATCTAGTACTTAGCCACCCTTACCTCCCACTTTCACGTACAGTTGAAGCTCCCTGCTCATTCATTGGCAGCCCACTCAAAATTCCATCCATCCAGGCATTAAACTTCAAAATCCCACCTTTCTTCCAGCTAACTGATAACACCACTTCCTGCAATGGAATCCTTCCCCAGCCCACAAAGTTCCTGCATAGTTAACCAGCCCCCAAATTCTACCACTCCCTGCAAGCCAACTGACTGCAGGCTAAAGGATGAAAGAATATCTTCAAGTAGGATGTGATATAAAGTTATCATGACGTGTCGTAGAAGTCAAGAAGGAATCTTATCGCTTAAGATAAGATATGATATAAAGTGTATGCTGTGATATAAAGTGTATGCTGTGAAATTAAGTTATTCTGGCATGTCGTAGAAGTCAATAAAAGAATAACGTGTATTGTAAGAAAGGAATCTTATCTTATAAGATAAGATAGTGTGTGATGTAAGTTATCCCCTCGAGGGACAACTATAAATAAGGGTCCAGTGTAATGGGCTGAGGCATCTCAGTCCTAGCCAATATCTCTAAGAAATAAATTTGAAGTGTTCTTTGAGTGTTCTAATATCTTCTTGTGTTCTTATTCTCTTGTTCTTCTGTTAATCTTCTATCCCTCCTGTGTAGTTGTACCTCTCTCCGTGAGCTGCAATCTTGGTATCAGAGGAGGGTTGTCATGGAAGCTTAAAAAACTCTCTTATTTTTCTTGATGATCTAGAGGTGTTCATGATCTATTCATGACGGTATTGGTATGATTTGTTCATGCTAGCTTGCATTTGGTTGATAGAAAGTATGCTATGTGGTTGCCCTTTTTCAAGAAATCCTTCGCAGTAGAAATCTTAAGTCAGAACCTGAGGTAAATTCTTGGTGTAATTGTGAGTTGTGGCCCTAGAGGCTGCTAGGAGTGCGGCTGCGGGTATATGCTCAAATTATCATAAGAATTAGCAACGGTTGTATCATTTGGTATGATAGCAAGCCACCTAAGCACCAAAGGAGATTCCTGAGAAATAAAGACTCTTCATCTATGGAAAATCCACATCATGTTACCCGTTCCTCTTCTTTTTCTTACCCTCGTAACTCATATAGTTCATACTCTACATCAAAAAATCCTGACTTGCTCTATAAGGTTGATTACCTCACAGACGATAGTCGGATCCCAGTAACCGGCCTTCCCTTGTTAAATTCATACAAAACTTTCACAAAGAAACATCATCTTATTTCTCGAGTCTTCAGGCAAGCTCCTACTTCCAGCAAGATGTTCACTGCAAGGGAACTTTGTCTTGGCTTCAAGGCTAGAACAAGTATCAATTCCTTCAACGGAAGCAGAACAAATTTTTCGCATACGATTGGATGAGGCACGGCCAAGGCAATGGAAGGCTCAGGGTTATTCCCATATCTATTTTGGAGCAGTAAGAATGGCTCTCACTTTTCACGCAAGAAAAGGTCTCCCGGTAGTTGCTCGACTAGCTCTACTGGACACAAGGTTTCAGCAATACAGTCATGTCTGCATCGCGACTATTTAGATTACCTTGAATGCTGACACTGTATTTGTAACGTTATTTCCAAACTTCAACCTAAGGCTTGATGATCCACTTACCTACAACAACCTTAATGTTCAACTCCAGATTGTTGGGGCACCTCAAGTTGCGGGAACATATGCTGGCAGACTCCACTATCAAATGGCTCATCGGGTTCAAAATCATTATTTTGACCTAAGTTTTCCTCAAGACATAGATGAATCTCTCTACCTAGAGATTGATGCTTGCTCGGGCTCCTCGCGCGTTCATGTCCCAAAGCAGCTTCCAAAAAAAGAGCTCATTAAACTTCTTCCTGAATCATGGGTCACGCACTATGAGAAGATACAAAGCAATAATCAGCCAGTTTACTCTGTAAAGTCATTTATAAGAAAAAAGAACGGTGTGGTGGAAATTTTGTTCAACAGAGAAGACTCATCTTCTAGCACGTCCCACATCTTCACCTAAGAGATAAACATGATTGAAGATAAGGTTTTGGGCTTGATGTGCCCATCCTTTCATTCAAATCCGACGGACCACCCGTCTATCCATTCAAAGAAGAAAATGGTCACCAGTACTTTGATGTATGCTCGTGTGCTAAATGTAGAACAAGTTATGATGATGATTCTGATCAAGATGATTCACCCAGAAGGCCAGAAGGCGAAAAAAAAGAAGTCGACACAACAATTGCTCAAGAAGCGTTATGAGAAGGGAGATCCAAAAGTTGGATTGTTTGGCGAGCAGTCTGGAAAATTTGACTGTCATGTCCTTTATGCTAAAGAATCAGAGATCAATATGCTCCAGCCAACCCCTTATCATGAAGAATTTCCTCCACTGGAGTTCGATGGAAATAGAACTTCCGATACCTAGAAAATAAAAAATCCGAGCACTAAAAATCCTGATGGATCAATTAAGCATGTATCTCATTCAGAAACTACGATGAATTGGCAGTCTGAAAATGCATTGGCGCAGAACAAAGTCTTGAAGCAAATAGCAGCAAGCCAACAAACAATAGAGAAAAGGCTCGACCTCGAGCTTTCGACAATCACCAGAGTCACGATGCAACTCCAAGAGGAGATAATGGTTGTGCATCATAAATTACTCTAGTTGGTTAGTACTCTCTTTTTCAATTCACCAATTCTGGCCCAAAAGGAGGCAGAGTTAAAGGGTCTCAAAGCCCAACTTCATTCAATTCAAACCCAAAAGCAATATCATTCCTCAGGATATTATGAAGCCCCACCTTACTCTGCATATCTACCCCCACTCCCAACGTATTTCCAACCACTATCAACTTTCTCCCCGTTTGATCACAATCATTTCAATAGCGCGACATTCCTCCCAAGGGCGCGCTATGAAACACCTCGAACTTCAAAAAGAAAATCAGAAAAATATTCATCTAAAGAATCTTCCCCTCAAGAGTTACCTACAACTCAACCGTCTGCTCAGCTTATGGTTGAAATTCTTATATCCTCATTGCTAAAGCAGATAGCTACGCAACCACAATCTTCATCCCTAAGGAAAAAGGGCTCTGAAGATTCAGATAATGAAAGCATGTCCCTCAACATTTTAATGGCTGATCTACCTATGGAAGATCCAACTGTTAAAGATGAAGAAACCCTCGAGCCTGATCAAGCATCCCACGAAGGACCTGCGCAAGCAAGCCAATTCCAGAATGATCCCTTGAGTGGCTTCTCGTTTGATAATATTCCACCATCAAAATGGCGTGACAGAATCTATGAAATGCATGCTTGGTGCACTGCAGAACTGCTACAGCCGGGAGCGACAATGTTTGTCGTCGCAGATAGATTTGTGTCAAAGTTTCATAGTAGACTAAGACAATGGTGAATTGCTCTAGGAACGTACAGACAACAGATGGTCAAATAGGGTCCAAATGTGGATTCCCTGATCATGCATGTCCACAATGAATTCTTGGGAGCATGGTATCATTATACTAACCAAGCCAGAGAAGAATACTTGAGCATGAGGAGTTGTTCGTACATCCATTGGGGAGCTATACCAGAATGTGCTACTTTCACTTGAAAAGTTATGCAACCAGAAAAGGTTCCTCAAGCAAATTGAAGATCAAAGTAAGAACCTTGGATCGGCTTGCGATCGTCATGACCTTCAAATCAAGTGTGGAAAAGACGAATCTTGTGCGTGCGGCAAGAATAAAAAGGACATATATTTCATATATAAAACGGATGGGGGAAAAGATTATTTTTCCAAGAAAAAGAAGAAATGGAAATTCCTAAAAAGAAAGAAGGAAAATACAAAATTCTCAAGGTGTTATATATACAGAAAGAAGGGACATTGTGTCAAAAATGTCCAGACAAAGAGAAGAGTTTGCGACTCATTGCAAAGCTCTCTCAAATTGAAGACATAGACAACGACGACATCGAGTCACTCTTTACTATTGATGATGAAGTCGATACTGACACGATCCTTGCCCTTGGAGCGGAGAAATCAGACTCATCTGTCGAATCTGATGAAGATACAGTTCTCTTTGATGATAATATACACACTCGCGACTGGCGACAACCTTCTTTGCCAGCCATCTCCTTCTGCGAAGATCCACGTTTTCACAGGAAAATGGGGCAGACCTATCCCAGTCATAGCATTCTTTGACACTGGAGCCGCATCCTCCATCATGAAATCAAACATTCTACCAAAGGAATGTTGGAACTCCTTCTATAGATCATTCAGAGCAGCCAACGGTGAGATCTTCACGATCACCCTGATTAGTAAACCCATCAACATTCAAATTTTTTCAGGATATATTATCAAGCATCAAGTTTATGGATCAGAACTCCCTGCAAAAGACTTATTTATTGGGTTTGATATCTTGCACTCTCTAAAGAGAATCTGTTAGAACAAGGAAGGGCTAAGATATAAAAATCACCTATTGCCATGGACGGAGACTCTACAACTTTACTCGATTGAAATTCTAACCCCTATCAGGGACGATATTGTTCGCACCTCTTGCGCTGAATCACACAGAATTTCTACAGAAGTACAATCACCCTCTATGGAAGAATCCATAATTCTTCGTCTCCCTGCCGTTTAAACGGAATGAAGATATCAATCCCACAAAGGCAAGTCACAAATGTATGAATCCAGATCAGTATGCACTTACTATAAAATAAGTTGATCAACTGTAGCAAGAAGGGTTAATTGAACCCACAAAGTCACAAAGGGCTTGCGAAGCCTGCTATGTAAACAAGAGGTCTGAGCAAACCCGGGGAAAAATGAGACTGGTTGATGCAGGACGGTGCGTAGGGTTTACGCACCTGTCGGCTATTTCTAGGAAACCCTACTTATATGCAGCGAAAGGTAATTTTAGCAAATACCTGAAGCGGAGGTTGCACGAATTTTATGAGTCTTAAACAACTTTTATCAAACACGAGAAATGCTATTTTGCTTTAAAAGAAAAGATTTTCTTAAATTGAGGGTTCAATTTAAATCCAGGGAAGGAAACTCGCAACTTCGTTCTGTTCCCTTTGTTGCAGCCAAAACGGAAATCGTGAACTCCAAATACGTTCCCGTTTGGAGTTCTCGACGTAGCGTTTGCTGACAAAATTTGACGAAAACCCAGCAATGAGTCTAAATCTTAAGAGAAAATAGAGACACACGCAAATAAAGGGATAGAAGCAAGTTACCCACGGAAAGAGTCATCTTTCCGTATCCGAAGTCGATGGCGATCACGCGAGGAGTTCCCCGTCACCTTTGATTTCCACTCCGAGGTCGGCCGCTTTCGCACACGGGCACCACGGAAATTAACACTCCCTCACACGAGGTGGTTCCACGGAATCACTCAACGAAGTAAGGAGCCACAATCCTAACACGCCTAAAATTCACTCGCACTTCACGCTCGAAGTGGTTTCACGAAATCTCAACACTCAAAGTGGCTCCACGAAATCTCTAAATATTCAAACAAGCTAATCTTCCCCACTCCAGGAAATCATAAATGCAATGAACAATCCAATGTTAACCAAACACTGTTCATCACCTTTAATAATCTAAACAGGAGCAATGATCATTCACTCTACAACAAGCCTAATTTAAAATCAAGGCTACAGGAATCTAAACAGGAATCAACTTCAGGATCCAAATATTTATCTACTGTAACCGGGCATTGCTAACAACACCTACAGGAAATCCAAATACAAGCAACTGTTCACCTTCTCTTTCACAGGACAGTTAACAGTAAGCATGCGCAAATCAATTTCAACAGGAATCAACACAGCAGCAATCGAAAATTCATTCCTCTAAAAAAAAAACCCTAACTGAAATTACAGCAAGTAACAGAAATTTCAGCCAGAAGTTTCACGGGAAGCAAGCAGAGCAGCAACATCAATTTCTTCATTAACACTAAGTACAGGAGATCACAAATGCCCGCAACTCTCAACGGGAGGTAAACACACAATACGGTATTACAGGAATCAAAAAGCAAACATCATTCTCAGAATATTCATCAAAAACATAAAAACGATTATAGAGAGCCCTTTATATAGGGTTTTCAAACAAAATCGGAAGTCAACGAAGACCTGCACACGACGCTGGTGATGGCTGGACGAACGATCACGGCGAAATCACAGTTGCGTCTTTGTGGAGCTCGGAACGTGGCCAGGTGGACGGTCGCTGAAGCTGGCGGCAAATGTGTGCGGAAGTTGCAGCGTTAATGCGTGCAGAAGTTGTAGTCTACGTGGGATCGCGGGGAAGACGCGCTGGAACCCTAACCCACGGAAATGGCGGACTGCGCGGGACCGGAGCGGGAAGAGGAACAGTTGCCCGCCTTTCTCGCCTTTCTTCACTGCGTCGCTGACCGGGTAGGGTGGATGTATATATATATATAATTTATATAACTGTTTATATATATATATAACTGTTATATATAATACGAGTGACAGGCACGGGCCTCCGGCCCGATGGCCACGCGCCACAGTACCCCGCCGGCAACGGCGGGCTTCGCCCAGCCCCCGGCGGGCTTCGCCCGCGATAGCACCATAATGAAACAATTAATTAATGAAATAATTAAACCCTAAACAATAAAAAAAATAAAATAAGTAAATATTATAATTAATAATAAAATAAAAAAATTCATTCATTGCAGGCGGGTGAACAGTGGCGTGAGCACTGTTCACCCGCTTGCTACTTATAATAACTTATAAATAATATAATAAATTATAAATATTAATATTAATAATAAAACAGGCGGCCCGGCGGATGAAAGTGGCGCCAAGCCCAGGCATTCACAGCCCACCAAGCCCGCCACCATTTTGATTTCAAATATTGATCCCGGAAATCTATATTTATACCTGTAAAGTCCACTCTATTTGGCGGTGTGGGACTAAAATAGGCGGGTGAACAGTTCACCCGCCTATTTTAGTCCCACACCGCCAAATAGAGTGGACTTTACGGGTATAAATATAGATTTCCGGGATCTATATTTGAAATCAAAATGGTGGCGGGCTTGGCGGGCTGTGATTGGCATCTTGGCCGGACTTCGTGCGCAGGTTTATAGAGGACGGCCTGTTAAGGTGTTGTTATTATGCGAAGCTGCGGTCCAAAGTCAGCCCGCCCGATTTCTTAGTCAACATTCCCTTATTTTTAGAGTTATATAGGGGCGAAAACGTAATTTTACATAGGTTTAGGATAACCTACTTAGTAGGTTTATGAGACCTACTAAAATGTGGATAGATGGTGCAGTATGATTGAGCTTGATCGGACGGCAGCCGAATTATCAAACCATGATCGGACGATCATTCTAATTTTGAACTCATGAATTTATATTTTCTTTACAGTCGTAAAGATATATGTATTTTATATAACTTAAGCATATATGCATATATATATATTTATAACTTATATATATACACATATACCTTCACAAATACAAAATACGACATTCAGGGTCAATAGAGGTCCGGGCGGGTGCGGCGACGGGCACTTTTGCGACGCCCTGATCTGGGCTGGTCTCCACCAACTCTCCCCCTCTCGAAATCACTCATCTCTGGTGAGTGCTCCGAGCGGTACTGTTGTAGAAGATCAGCATCCATGCGCTGTAACTCCTCGGCCAAGATCCAACTGGTCTCGGTCTCTGGTCTGCCATGCCAACGAACCAAGTATCTCTGAAAACCACCATCAGTAGTGGTCACTGTCTCGTCATCCAATATCTGCTCGGGAACTAGAATCTGTCGCGGAAGTCGATCAGTAGCTCTGGGAATTGGTAAAGTAGACTCATCTGGTATCTCATGCTCCACCTGTAAGCTGTCAGTGAAAATGAGAGAAACTGCAGTGGACGTGTCAGTAGCGAAATGAGTATCGGTATGTCCTGAATGTGGCTCCTCACTCTCACTCACCAACCCAGAAGAATCAATTGGAGGAGAAGACAATGGAAAATCTACAGACTCATGCGGGTAATCGTGAAATAAAGTCAGATCGGCTACGTTAAAAACAGGATTTGCTCCCCAAACGGAAGGCATCTCAAGTTCATACGCATTCTGCCCAATCCGTTTCACCACTCTAAAGGGTCCAGTTCTACGGTCAGCTAGTTTCTTTACGGTTCCCGAAGGTAACCGTTCTGGATTTAGCCGAACCATCACTAAGTCATCCTCTTTAAAACTAGTAGCTCTCTTGTGCTTGTTTGCTTGAGTTGCGTAAAGATCATAAGTATTATGCAACTTCCGTTCAATTTCTTTATGCAAATCATGCAGATGCAATGCATACTCATGTGCAAACTGGCTAGTCCTAAAGGTGTGTGGTAGTGGTGCTAAATTTAACGGCACTCGTGCAGTGTGACCATGAACAACCTCATTAGGTGATAAACCCGTGGATCTATTCTTCGAATTGTTGTACGCTAACTGGGCGTGTGGAAGAATTAGATCCCAATTTCCCTGGTGATCTCCTACCAAACATCGCAATAAATTTCCTAAACTTCTATTTACAACTTCAGTTTGACCGTCTGTCTGCGGATGATAAGCAGTCGAAAATAGAAGTTTAGTACCTAAAAGTCTCCAGAGTGACTTCCAAAAAATAGCTGGTGAACTTAACGTCTCGATCAGTAACGATAGTCTTGGGTATTCCTCGGTGTGCGACAACCTCTTTGTAATAAATACGGGCTATGTGAGAGGCGTCATCGGTTTTGTTACAAGGGATGAAGTACGCCATTTTAGAGAACCGATCAACCACGACAAGTATGGAATCATGTTTCCTAAAAGTGCGCGGCAACCCAAGCACAAAATTCATGCTAACATCGTCCCAAGGAATACTGGGGACCGGTAAAGGTGTATATAATCCAGCGGGTTGTTTATTACCCTTCGCTACCTGACAAGTGCGGCAGCTACTAACAACTTGAGCGATAAACCGCTTCATCCCGGGCCAATAGAAGCGCTCTTCTACTAAGGCTATCGTCTTATCGCGTCCAAAGTGTCCACCTAAGCCTCCGCCATGTAATTCTCATACAATAAAATTTCGCAACGAGGTACGGGGAATACACAGACGGGTCCCACGAAACAAATATCCGTCACGAATCAGATAATCAGTCTCATCGTGATGAGGATCTGAACGTATCGCATCATAGATACCGCTAAAATCAGGACAACTAGAATAATCATCCTTGACACGCTCAAATCCTATCACCTGAGTACGCATCTGTGATAATACAAGGGTGACTCGACTGAGGGCGTCGGCAACCCTATTCTCCGTTCCTTTACAGTGTTTGAGAACGAAGGTGTATTCTTGTAAATAAGATACCCACTTAGCCTGTCGAGGGTTCAACTTCTGTTGCGAATTGATATAACGTAACGTCTGATGATCAGAGTGGAGGACAAACTCCTTAGGCAACAAATAGTGCCTCCAATGACGTAACGTCTGTACAATCGCATAGAACTCGCGCTCATAGTTGGAATAATTTAGCTTCGGGCCTGAGAGCTTTTCACTAAAAAATCCAACGGGGTGACCCTCTTGACTAAGTACACCTCCTATCCCAACTCCTGAGGCATCACAAGATACCTCGAATACCTGACTGAAATCAGGGAGTCTCAAAACAGGTGCAGTGGACATCTTATCCTTGATAATCTCAAAGGCTCTAGCTGCCGATGGTGTCCACTGAAAACTTCCCTTCTTCGTACATTCAGTGATGGGTGTCATTATCGTACTGAAGTTCTTAATGAATCGACGATAAAATGTGGCTAGTCCATGAAAGCTACGGACATCGTGAATGTTCTGAGGGGTCGGCCACTCACGAATCGCTCGAACTTTCTCGGGATCCATAGTGATGCCAGCGGAGCTCACTATATATCCAAGAAAGATGACGGACTCGGCCAAAAAAACACACTTCTTCAAGTTGATATACAGTCGTTCGGCTCGCAGGAGCTCGAAAATGGTATGTAGGTGAATCAAGTGATCATCCTCAGTCCGACTATATATCAAAATGTCGTCGAAATAAACCACTACGAACTTCCCAATATAGGGTCTAAAGACCTGGGTCATCATCCGAGCGAAAGTACTAGGGCATTGGATAACCCAAAGGGCATCACAAGCCACTCATAAAGGCCATCCTTCGATTTGAAGGCCGTCTTCCACTCGTCTCCTTCGCGAATGCGAATCTGGTGATAACCACTACGAAGGTCGATCTTAGAAAAGATCGTGGCTCCAGTCAACATGTCCAACATGTCATCCAGTCGAGGTATCGGGAATCGGTATTTCACAGTAATCTTGTTGACAGCACGACTGTCAACGCACATACGCCAGGTACCATCCTTTTTCGGGGCAAGGAGGGCAGGCACCGCACATGGACTAAGGCTATGACGGATAAAGCCTCTATCAAGTAACTCTCTGATCTGCTTCTGCAGCTCCTCATGGGCGGCAGGATTCAATCGGTAATGCGGTAAGTGTGGGAGGGAAGCTCCAGGAACGAGATCTATCGCATGCTGAATACATCTCATGGGAGGTAATTCAGCCGGAAGCTCATCAGGGTGTATGTCCTGGAACTCCTCTAAGAGTCTCCTAGCAGGTATAAGAATAGACTCGTACCTCTCTAGTACGTCGGATGCCTGTAGAACTACTAAGGCATAAATAAATCCACCATCGAAGCTCTCTCGATGGAAATCAGTGTCTCGTATAATGCTAAGAGTCTTCTTCCTTTCAGTGGGAGGAAGAGATTCTTTCGCACTACTATTCGTGCGGGATGTTGGTGATGTGGGTCGCACCGGGTTCAACACTACTCTCTTTCCGTCTAGGAGAAAGGAGCACGTGTTGGACCTGCCATGTATGAGTACATCTCGGTCATACAACCAAAGTCTCCCTAGTAATACGTGGCACACATCCATAGGCATAACATCACACCAAATCTTATCGGTATACGGACCGATAGTGATGGGCACTAAACATCTCCTAGTCACAGATAAGGTAGTCTTGGTGACCCAAGCTACCTGTAATGGGGAAGGGTGTGGCTCAGCAGTGAGTCCCATGCGGGCTAACGCTGTCTCAGCTATCACATTCATACAACTCCCGCTATCTACTACTAAACGACACACTTTCTCCCCTGCCTTGAAGTTGGCTTGGAAGATGTTCGTCCGTCAATAATCGGCTGATTCCTTTGGTGTAGATAACATACATCTCACCACTAGGACGCCGGGATCTATCTCCTCATCACTAGGCGTACCGTACACTTCATTATTCAAAATGTGTGAGTCCCTCTCGACTCCAACTTCTTCTATAGGCTCATCCTCCTCAGTCACCTCATGAATAACTAGTGTGCCTCTCCTCTTAGGACAATCCCTAGATATATGGCCCATCTGCTGGCACTCATAACATCGGATCTGTGAATGAGTCACAGTTCTCATGGGGGCTTTTCCTTTAGGATCTCTCGTAAAGGTCGAGGTGGGTTTTGAGGCACTCTCCTTACCTTTCCATTCATCTTTCTTATAAGGAGTGTTTGTTTTGTTTTGAGGTTTGAACCGGGAGGTTCTCTTCTGATGCTCCTCTATATCGATGGCGATGGATACAGTCTCAGCGAAGGAATAGTGACCATATCGAATCAACTCATCGCGAATCTCAGATCGCAGTCCACACTTAAATTTAGATAATGTATCTCGTGGGTGTTCGACTACGTTGCACCTAATCATAAGATCCTTCATCTCAGCTAAATAATCAGAAACTGATTTGGACCCTTGACGTAGAGACGTCAGCTCGTCTCGTAGACGGGTCTGGTAGTGTTGGGGAATGTACTGCTCCTCCAATATGACTTTCATGTGGGCCCAGTGTGTAATGGGAGGGCGTCCATTCCTTTCTATGATACGTTCCTCACCTATCCAAAAGATTTTCGCTCGCCCAGATAACCTCATCTTGGCAAACTGAACCTTCTGATCTTCCGTCATACGATACCAATCAAAGTAGGTATCTATGTCTATAACCCAGTCTGAAAAGACTTTGGGATCCATAGATCCATCATAAAGTGGCGGCTCTAATTTCACTACACGTGTAAGATCCGGTCGCCTATCCCGGGGAGGATAGTCGTACTCATTGTCGTAAGGATCACGATGGTCTCGCCGCCGTGAGGGTGGCGGTCGATGCCAATCTCTAGGTCGATCATCACGATGCATGGCCGGTATAGGCCTGCGATGGTCTCGTGGACGTTCTTCTCTAGCTACGTCATTATAGGGTCTCTCCTGATAATGATCTCGCGTACCTAGAAAAGGCTCACGTGGGGTTTCAGGAAAATTTCTCTGGAAATTCCTACCCTGATTATACTCAGACTCATATCTATCTATGGGATTTCTAATCTCCTCCTCGAAAAGAGGGTTTCTCCTAAGTGCAGACCTCTCTCCATAAGGTGGGGGAGCCTCATAATGGGGTCGCACTGAATGCTCATCCCTAGCTAAAGGTGGCATTGACGCTCGAGGTGGTACTTCTAAGCTATTCACCCTGACACTAAGGTTTGCTAGACCTTCTCTCATTTGGTAAACACTTTCGGTCATCGTTGCCATTTGGTGGGCAAAAGGTACAAACCACGGGGGTGGTTCATTTCCTTCGATCCCTCGACTCGGTTCACCATGCTCAACTCGACGCATTTCCGGGTTTACCTCGTGGAGGTGTTCAGGTGGTGAATTGTGGTGTTGTGAACTCATACTCACTAACCTACCACTACGCAAATGCATGCAAGTAAGTAAATAAATACAATGATAAAAAAAAATAATCTCTTTTTTTTTTTTTGAAAATATATTTAAAAGCTATGTGGGTTCCTATTCTACACAGGGCGGATCCCAAAACTTAGAAAATTTTTGGAACCTCCCTCTGATACCAAATTGATGCAGGACGGTGCGTAGGGTTTACGCACCTGTCGGCTATTTCTAGGAAACCCTACTTGTATGCAACGAAAGGTAATTTTAGCAAATACCTGAAGCGGAGGTTGCACGAATTTTATGAGTCTTAAACAACTTTTATCAAACACGAGAAATGCTATTTTGCTTTAAAAGAAAAGATTTTCTTAAATTGAGGGTTCAATTTAAATCCAGGGAAGGAAACTCGCAACTTCGTTCCGTTCCCTTTGTTGCAGCCAAAACGGAAATCGTGAACTCCAAATACGTTCCCGTTTGGAGTTCTCGACGTAGCGTTTGCTGACAAAATTTGACGAAAACCCAGCAATGAGTCTAAATCCTAAGAGAAAATAGAGACACACGCAAATAAAGGGATAGAAGCAAGTTACCCACGGAAAGAGTCATCTTTCCGTATCCGAAGTCGATGGCGATCACGCGAGGAGTTCCCCGTCACCTTCGATTTCCACTCTGAGGTCGGCCGCTTTCGCACACGGGCACCACGAAAATTAACACTCCCTCACACGAGGTGGTTCCACGGAATCACTCAACGAAGTAAGGAGCCACAATCCTAACACGCCTAAAATTCACTCGCACTTCACGCTCGAAGTGGTTCCACGAAATCTCAACACTCAAAGTGGCTCCACGAAATCTCTAAATATTCAAACAAGCTAATCTTCCCCACTCCAGGAAATCATAAATGCAATGAACAATCCAATGTTAACCAAACACTGTTCATCACCTTTAATAATCTAAACAGGAGCAATGATCATTCACTCTACAGCAAGCCTAATTTAAAATCAAGGCTACATGAATCTAAACAGGAATCAACTTCAGGATCCAAATATTTATCTACTGCAACCGGGCATTGCTAACAACACCTACAGGAAATCCAAATGCAAGCAACTGTTCACCTTCTCTTTCACAGGACAGTTAACAGTAAGCATGCGCAAATCAATTTCAACAGGAATCAACACAGCAGCAATCGAAAATTCATTCCTCTAAAAAAAAACCCCTAACTGAAATTACAACAAGTAACAGGAATTTCAGCCAGAAGTTTCACGGGAAGCAAGCAGAGCAGCAACATCAATTTCTTCATTAACACTAAGTACAGGAGATCACAAATGCCCGCAACTCTCAACGGGAGGTAAACACACAATACAGTATTACAGGAATCAAAAAGCAAACATCATTCTCAGAATATTCATCAAAAACATAAAAACGATTATAGAGAGCCCTTTATATAGGGTTTTCAAACAAAATCGGAAGTCAACGAAGACCTGCACACGACGCTGGTGATGGCTGGACGAACGATCACGGCGAAATCACGGTTGCGTCTTTGTGGAGCTCGGAACGTGGCCAGGTGGACGGTCGCTGAAGCTGGCGGCAAATGTGTGCGGAAGTTGCAGCGTTAATGCGTGCGGAAGTTGCAGTCTACGTGGGATCGCGGGGAAGACGCGCTGGAACCCTAACCCACGGAAATGGCGGACTGCGCGGGACCGGAGCGGGAAGAGGAACAGTTGCCCGCCTTTCTCGCCTTTCTTCACTGCGTCGCTGACCGGGTAGGGTGGGTGTATATATATATATAATTTATATAACTGTTTATATATATATATATATATATATAACTGTTATATATAATATATATGTATTTTATATAACTTAAGCATATATGCATATATATATATATATTTATAACTTATATATATACACATATACCTTCACAAATACAAAATACGACATTCAGGGTCGATAGAGGTCCGGGCGGGTGCGGCGACGGGCACTTTTGCGACGCCCTGATCTGGGTTGGTCTCCACCACTGGTTATCAACTACCAACCTCTCAATCATTTTCTTGAAGATGATAAATTTCCTCTACCAAAAAGAGAAGTCTTTTTTCCAAAAACTCGCTCAGACAAAGATATTCTCCAAATTCGATCTAAAAGTTGGTTTTTGGCAGCTTGGTATTCATCCAGATGATATACAAAAGACTGGATTTTGCATCCCTGAAAGACACTACCACTGTACCGTTAGAGCCTTCGGGCTAAAGTCGGCTCCTTCCTTACTCCAGAAGACTATGTCAAGAATTTTCCAGCCCATCATGGATAATGTTTTGGTCTACATCGACGATATCTTGTTGTTCTCTTCATATATTGATTCTCACCATGCCATGCTCTCACAGTTTCATAATTTGGTCAAACAATACAGCATTATGTTATCCGAAAAAAAAGATGATTATGGGAAAAACTAACATTGACTTCTTGGGAATGCATATATCAGATAGTCAATACCAGCTCCAGCTATACATTGCAACTCAATTAGATCATTTTTCAGATGAGAACTTAACGTTCAAATAGGTTAACCTTTTCTTGGGGATTGTTAATTATATGACAGAGTTCATTCATGATCTAGTCAAATTTAGAGCTCCTCTCACTAATCAGCTCAAAAAAGAGGCACCACCCTGGAATGAGACATGCACTAATGCGGTCAAAAAATTAAAATCTCTAACAAAGGACTTGCCACCACTCAAGATTTAATCAACAGGCAGGTGAATCCTTCAGACCGACGCCAGTGATCATTTTTGGGGAGCCATATTACCTGAAGAATTACATGGAAAACGACAAATTTGTGGTTACAAAAGTCGGACTTTCAAGAATGAAGAACTTCACTATCACTCCACATATAAAGAGATCATAGCCATGAAAAAGGGAATACAGAAATTCCAATTTCATCTTATCGGACAACATTTTCTAATAGAGATGGACATGTCGGCATTTCCAAAAATGCTACAATTCAAACAAAAGATGTTGCCTCAGGCCCAACTATTGTGATGGGCAAATTGATTCTCTCAGTGGAAATTTGAAGCTCAACACATCAAAGGAAAAAATAATTTCCTCCTAGATTTCTAATCTAGAACTCAGAGGACAATATCTATGGTGTCCCCTACTCTTTTCAAACAGCGGAGCTTCCAGCATACATTAAAGACAAATTACTTTATTTGATCCTCCAACAAAGATCTCTACAATGTTTGCTCGTTTTCCAGAAAATCTATATCAGACAATACGGCATGAATGAAGGTCCTCTTGCCAGTTTTTCGTTACATCACAAGTTTCTTTTTCTCACCATCCTTGAATGTAGGGAAGACTTTTATTACGACTTTCCTAAAGAAGCCTACATGGTTCTATGGTACTTCGTAGAAACGTGTCCATTTGGAATTGTTTTTGATAAAAGGCGACTACTCCAGTATATTGCCTTAGTTGACATGCAGCCATGTAAGCAGAAGCATAAACAACTCCTTAAATGACTCAACTTATTTGACAACACCAGCTTTTGGCGTGAAAACTTAAGGTCCGAAGGAAACAGTCTCAATGACGTCTAAGAACAGCATATTCTTATTCATTTCAAATGTCATCAATCTTTGAGCATTACGGATGGTGATATCATCATTCACAAAAAATATTCTTGTACTTTATGGCATGAACAAGAATACAACAGCCAAGTTTCAACACTCGCTCACAAAGCACTCATATGTACCATTAATGGTGTGCCCTTAGTTACTAAAAGCGCGCTAAGCCGCTAAGGGGTCTTGGAGCCTAGGCGCAAGGCTCAAGGCGCAGGTGCATGTCTGACGAATGCAAGACGCAACCACATTCATTTTAAATAATCAGCATCAAACATCATTTCAGCTTTTGATCAAATTCTCCATTTAGTCTACTAATTAATTATTGATTATTATGATTTATATCTCTTAAAAAATAGAATCAATGGGAGCACTCACTTATATCATGTCTAAGTCTCAACGCACAATTATCATTCACAAACACTAAATCAATAAAAATTTATTGAGTTCTTGCATTTTTTTCTTAATTTTTAGAGAATAAAATTTACAACAAAAATTTCACACATACGCGTTTTTTATATTCTAAAGGCGCAAATAAGGCGCACAGAGACGCAAACCTCTGAGCCTGGTGAGCCTGGAGCCAATAGCTTACTGACGCAATCCCATGATCCTTGGTTGTTGGAACTTGTTCCAATTCCCAAGAATCCCATGGTCCAGTGGGACATCTTGGGATGGCCGTTAGGACATTTGTGAGCGTTGGAACTTGGCTGTTGTAAGCTATTGGCGGGTCCAATAAGCTATGGGCAGGTCCAGTGGGAATCTTGCCCAGTGCTACCCCCAATCCATCTCAACCATTTCCCTACGTCATTACCCTGAAACCTGTGAAAATATGTTGCATAGTTGCTGTCCAGCCCCCTCTTCATTATCAACTCACCTCCCCGTTCTCCTATTTTCCTGTAAGTTCACGTATGACTCCATAATTTTTCCTTCATTATTTATTTGGTGAAGAATATATCTGATGCAGTGGTAAGGCCGACTCGCGGTGGACCCTCTAAATGCACTCCTTAATACAATGAAAATGATGAATATGCATGAGAAGGTCCGCGCTAGCAATTGCAGTTAGTAATTAATTATTATAACAAAATAACAGAGGCACATGTTGTCTCAAATAATTAATTAAAGGTAAACAATTATCAATTTTGCAAACGGACGAGCCGCAATAATTTAAAACACAAGCAGAATAAGTCCAGCAAATCACATAACGTAAGAACTAGTAGTGTTGAAGCCAAAATGACCTCTGTGGAGTTCGGGGTCCCAAAAGAGGGGTGACATCACACCTACTACACTCGGGGGAACGTCACATACCAAAGACTTGGGGAACTAGGAACAGACCCTCGACTCTAGCGTGGAAATCTCACCTCTCACCCGGAAGACCTTTGAAGTCTCCCCCTCCCTAGTCAATGCTGAGTTAGGTGTCTTGGAGGAAGAAAGCAAAGGAGTTTTTTGTGGCTAAGAAGCAATGCTTTCCAAGGCACCCATAAGGGTCGATTTATAGTTTTCTCAATCCCATGAACCAAAATGACACAAACACCCCTAGGACAAAAAGGCCTTGGGCCAATAGAAAACATCCACACCGGGGGGTAAAGAGGTAACTCCACCCCGAGGGTAAAACGGTGAAAACATGGTCAAAAGAGATCCAAGGGCGGGAGGAGCCACACCCCCCACCTCCCCGGGCACCCGAGACGAGCAGGTGACCCCTGAAGAACTGGGGAGCAGGGGCAGAGGCGAGACCCCGGCCCCGGCCGGTCTCCCCCGCAAGGCCGCGGGGGCAGGGGAGAGAACCCGGCCCAGGGCCGGTCTCGCCACGCCAGGCCGCGGGGCAGGGCGAGAGCCCGGACCCGGGCCGGTCTCGCCCCGCCAGGCCGCGGGGCAGGGCGAGAGCCCGGCCCGGGCCGGTCTCGCCCCGCCAGGCCGCGCGGGGCAGGGCGAGAGCCCGGCCCTGGGCCGGTCTCACCCCGCCAGGCTGCGGGGCAGGGGAGAGAACCCGCCCCGGGCCGGTCTTGCCCCGCCAGGCCGCGGGCAGGGGGAGAACCCTGCCCCGGGCCGGTCTCGTCCCGCCAGGCCGCGGGCAGGGGGAGAACCCAGCCTCCGGCCAATCCCGCTGCTCCTACCTCGCACCTATCAGGCCGGGGCGGGTGTCCGCCAACTTGCCGCACCCGCCCTCCAAAAAAGGGGCCACCGGGGGGAAGGCGGATTTTTCCTCCCCCTACTAGTACATTCCAAGGGCTAGGCCTAAATTGGCCACTAAGAGTGCAAACCACACCAAAAGCTTAAAAACTCATATCTGGTCCTGCGCCTGCCGGAAGGACCCCCACTCTGCGAATACGGGGTTGTACACAATCCCCGCTCTTTTCGAGGTTGGCATAAGCTCGGAAAGAAACATCCAACCCAACATATTCGCTGAGTGATATACTTAGAGCCGGAAATACTTGGTCTCCCCGAGGAGTCAACCTGTCAAGCCAGCTAATGGGATCCTGGGTGACGAGACGGCCTCGGGGTAAAAAACACTTAACCTCCCGGAGGGGTCAACCCGCCATGCCAGCTGATGGGAGCCTGGGTGGCGAGACCCCCTCCGGGTAAAAAACACTGAACCTCCCGGAGGGGTCAACCTGTCATGTCAGCTGATGGGAGCCTGGGTGGAGAGACCCCCCTCCGGGTAAAAAACATTGAACCTCCCGGAGGGGTCAACCTGCCATATCAGCTGATGGGAGCCTGGGTGGCGAGACCCCCTCCGGGTAAAAAACACTGAACCTCCTGGAGGGGTCAACCTGTCATGCCAGCTGATGGGAGCCTGGGTGGCGAGACCCCCCTCCGGGTAAAAAACACTAAACCTCCCGGAGGGGTCAACCTGTCATGTAAGCTAGTGAGAGCCTGACTACGGGACCGTCATCGGAGCAAAGGAGTACTTACTCTCCCCGAGGTACATTCAACTCATCCAACTAGTGGGAGCCTGGATGAGGAGATCCTCTCGGGGGTGGGACTTGATCTCCCCGATGCACATTCGACCCATCCAGCTAGTGGGAGCCTGGATGAGGGGATCCTCTCGGGGGTGGGACTTGCTCTCCCCGAGGCACATTCGACTCATCCAGCTAGTGGGAGCCTGGATGAGGAGATCCTCTCGGGGGGCGGGGCTTGCTCTCCTCGAGGCACATTCGACTCATCCAGCTAGAGGGAGCCTGGATGAGGACATCCTCTCGGGAGTGGGGCTTGCACTCCCTGAGGCACATTCGACCCATCCACAGCTAGTGGGAGCCTGGGTGAGGAGATCCTCTCGGGGGTAGGGCTTGCTCTCCCCGAGGCACATTCGACCCATCCAGCTAGTGGGAGCCTGGGTGAGGAGATCCTCTCGGGGGTGGGGCTTGCTCTCCCCGAGGCACATTCAACCCATCCAGCTAGTGGGAGCCTGGATGGGGAGATCCTCTCGGGGGTGGGACTTGCTCTCCCCGAGGCACATTCGACCCATCCAGCTAGTGGGAGCCTGGATGAGGAGATCCTCTCGGGGGTGGGGCTTGATCTCCCCGAGGCACATTCGACCCATCCAGCTAGTGAGAGCCTGGATGAGGAGATCCTCTCGGGGGTGGGGCTTGATCTCCCCGAGGCACATTCGACTCATCCAGCTAGTGAGAGCCTGGATGAGGAGATCCTCTCGGGAGTGGGACTTGCTCTCCCCGAGACACATTTGACTCATTCAGCTAGTGGGAGCCTGGATGAGATCCTCTCTGGGGTGATCTCCCCGAGGCACATTCGACCCATCCAGCTAGTGGGAGCCTGAATGAGAAGATCCTCTCGGGGGTGGGACTTGCTCTCCCCGAGGCACATTCGACCCATCCATCTAGTGAGAGCCTGGATGAGGAGATCCTCTCGGGGGTGGGATTAAGTGTGTCACTTGAACTCTACCAAATCCAACATCCTCAAACGGGGAAAAATATGGGTTACATGACCTCCCCGACTCAGCTGGTCGGGGGCTGGACTTACTACAACATAAGAAAAAAAAACAGGACTCTGCCAGGGCGAGGCTTCTTCAGGGGGTCTGGGCATGGTGCTCCTCATCCGCTTCCTTCTCGTCGGACACTTCCATCCTGCTCAAGCTCTCCATGATCTTCTCCATCTCCTCTTCCTTGGCCAACCAAGAGATGGTGTTGACGGCCGTGACATAACATCGTCTTGCCATCCTGGAGTCTCCCTTGACTCTGACCTGGATCCCTCCTGAGCTGAATTTAAGGCACTGGTGGAACGAAGACGACACGCAACGGAAGGCGCTGATGAGGGGCCTTCCGAAGATGGCGTTATAACTGCTCGGAGCGTCGACTATGACGAACCGGCAGTTCCTTGAAGTGCCTCCCAATTTCACTTGGAGTCCTACTCCGCCTTCAACCTCCTTCCTCTCTCCTGAAAATCCAAACAGGGGCCCGTCTGAGGCCAACACCCTCCTTGGCTCCACCTTCATCTCGTCAAACGCCTTCTTGAAGACGACGTTGACGGAGCTCACGTTGTCAACCAAGATCCGGGAGACGGTGTAGCCTTCGATGGCTGTCTGGATGACCAGCGCATCGCAAAACGGATCCTCATGATTCGGCATGTCCTTCATCGAGAAGGTGATCTTCTCCTCCTGGGGCGGGGTCTGGGATGTTGAGGCGACGCTCCGTCAGTACATCACATGGAGGCTTGTCTTCCGAGTGGCCTCGATCCCCACTCCACCATGGATCACTGCTATACCGCATCGGGGTCCGACATCGACCCGGTCCTCACATATGTCATCCCCCCTATTGTGGGTGGAACCTCCTCAACCTGCACCGGCTGCTGCTGCTGGGCAGGGCCTCTCGCCCCACTCACTTCCAGGAACTTGGGGCAAGTAGCCATGGCGTGCCCCTCCACCTGGTGGAAGTCACAGTACGATAGCGCTCCTCCCCTCCTTCGGCGGGCTGGGCGTTCTCTCCTGTTACCTCTCCCCCTCCTATCGCCAAGGCTTGCTGCGGCGGGGGTAGGAGCTGTCTTGGGGCTTGCCTCTGGAAGTTGAACCTCCCTTGGCCCCCATGAAAGTTCCCCCCATCTTGGACGTAACCTCTTCCTGGACCCTGAACGGGTCCTCCCTGCTGCTTCCAACCTGGTTTTGGACCCTCCTGAGCTCTTCGCTCCTCTCTCCGCCTTCCCTCTTGATGTCTTGAGCCACCTTGCTCCTTTGACTCCGTCTCTGTTAGTCTTGCCAACTTCTTGACAAATGCCGGGTTGGCCGCCTCCATGGCTATCTCCTCAGCCGCCCTTTCCATCAGCTCCTCAAAGGAAAGGGGGGCCTTTCGGGCAGGCTCCACCTTGAAGAACCCCTCGCGCAACCCCACCGTGAACGCCATCTGGAGGGCATACCCCGGCATCTCCTGGACCTCCAGGATCTCCTCTTGGAACCTGTCAACGTAACGGGCCAGCGACTCCTCGGCACCCTGCCTTATCAGGAAGATGGACTCAGAACTCCTCTTCTTCTTCTTGGAGGTGGAGAAGCGAAGCTGAAAGCTCCGGCTCAAGTCCTCGAACTCATAGATTGACCTCGGTGGGAGCTGGTGGAACCAGTCCCTTGTCTTCTCCTTCAACGTGATCGCAAAGAGGCGACACTTGAAGTCATCCGTCATTGGCCTGATAGAGACGGCATCCTCGAACCACTGCAGATGCTGGACGGGATCCTCCTTCCCGGTATAGTAAGCCATGTCGGGCTCCCTGAACCCCTCAGGAACGGGAGCTGAGATGATCAGCTCGCTGAAGGGTGACCCCCTGAGGGGTGGTCTCGCCACCTCTACTCGCGCGACCTGCTCGTCTGGGAGGCTGGCACTCGTCGGGCTGGAGAACAACTCCCGACCGGTGAGGTCTCGCTCGACCTCATCTCCCATCCTCTCCTTCCCGGGCCTTCTTCCTGGTGCACTTCCTTCTCCCCCAGCTGGGGTCATCTCGTCGTGAGGGGGGAGAGCTAGCTCTTGGGGGGTCGGGATGGAGCTGTCACCCTGAGGAGCAATGCTTCGCAGCATCTCCATGATGCCCTAGATGGAGGTCATGAACTCTTGCCTCCCCACAAAGGGTCCTGGGTTGGGGAGCTCGCTGAGATCATCACTACCTCTCTGACCTCCAGTCATGACACTCTCCCGAGATCTTCTGTGTTGGTCACTCTCCACGCTCACCGCACCAAAAGTGTTGAAGCCAAAATGACCTCTGTGGAGTTCGGGGTCCCAAAAAAGAGGATGACTCACACCTACTACACTCGGGGGAACGTCACGGACCAAAGACTTGGGGAACTAGGAACAGACCCACGGCTCTAGCGTGGAGGTCTCACCTCTCACCCGGAAGACCTTTGAAGTCTCCCCCTCCCTAGCCAATGCTGAGCTAGGTGCCTTGGAGGAAGAAAGCAAGGGGTTTTTTGTGGCTAAGAAGCAATGTTTTCCAAGGCACCCCTAAGGGTCTATTTATAGTTTTCTCAATCCCATGGACCAAAATGACACAAACACCCATAGGACAAAAAGGCTTTGGGACAATAGAAAACATCCACACCAAGGGGTAAAGAGGTAACTCCACCCCGAGGGTAAAACGGTGAAAACATGGTCAAAGGAGATCCAAGGGCGGGAGGAGCCACACCACCTACCTCCCCGGGCACCCGAGACGAGCAGGTGACCCCCGAAGAACTGGGGAGCAGGGGGCAGGGGCGAGAGCCCGGCCCTCGGCCGGTCTCCCCCCGCAAGGCCGCGGGGCAGGGGAGAGAACCGGCCCCGGGCCGGTCTCGCCCAGCCAGGCTGCGGGGCAGGGCAAGAGCCCGGCCCCGGGCCGATCTCGCCCGCCAGCCTGAGGGGCAGGGCGAGAGCCCGACCCCGGCCGATCTCGCCCCGCCAGGCTGCGGGGCAGGGCGACGAGCCCGGCCCCGGCCGGTCTCGCCCCGCCAGGCTGCGGGGAGGGCGAGAGCCCGGCCCCGGGCCGGTCTCGCCCCGCCAGGCCGCGGGGCAGGGGGAGAACCCGCACCCCGGGCCAGGTCTCGCCCCGCCAGGCCGCGGGCAGGGGGAACCCGGCCCCGGGCCGGTCTCGCCCCGCCAGGCCACGGGCAGGGGGAGAACCCGGCCTCAGGCCAGTCCCGCTGCTCCTACCTCGCACCTATCAGGCCGGGTGGGTGTCCGCCAACTTGCCGCACCCGCCCTCCAAAAAAGGGGCCACCGGGGGGTTAGGCGGATTTTTCCTCTCCCTGCTAGTACATTCCAAGGGCTAGGCCTAAATTGGCCACTAAGAGTGCAAACCACACCAAAAGCTTAAAAACTCATATCTGGCCCTGCGCCTGCCGGGAGGACCCCCACTCTGCGAATACGGGATTGTACAAGTAGCACAATAAAAAACTTTACCACAATATGAGTACCGTAATGAACAACAATAAAAGAGCACTTTACCACATTTCACACATGTAGCGGCGGCGGCGGGCGTGTTGTTGGCGGGCCATCTAAGGGTCGTATCATAGGGGAGGTAAGGGTTTTGCAGATAGGGCTATTATGGCTGAGTGAAGTGGAGTCCACGACGGGGGTGGTGAGAAAGGAAATGGGAGTAATCAGGTGAACAGTGTTATTAATATAATGG
The DNA here is from genome assembly GCA_039583875.1 of Platanthera guangdongensis. NCBI lineage: Eukaryota > Viridiplantae > Streptophyta > Magnoliopsida > Asparagales > Orchidaceae > Platanthera > Platanthera guangdongensis. Next base: position 4,184,424 of record CM077150.1, on the reverse strand, counting down.
GAGAAATATGTGACAGCAAGTATAGGAGATAAAATGATTTAACATGAAATTAAAGGGGCTAGGGGGAAACACAGTAGGCGGAGGAATTGCGGGATTCCTGTAGTCATCAGCGGCAGGCGGGAGGGAAATGTCCGTGAGGCAGTGGTTGTGAGGGGGGTGACGCCGAGAGTTGTTGTGGATTGCGGGTTTGGAACAAAGTAGGGGCCGATGATGTGATTGTGGTTTGGAACCTGGAGGAGGTTGTCGACTGGGGTTGCGGGCTTGGATAGGGATGAAGTTGTCGACTAGGGTTGCGGGCTTGGACAGGGATGAGGAAGGCGGAAGGGTTGCGGTTTAGGGGTTTTGCAGGCTTGCAGTGGCCGGACAGGGAGAGGAGGGGGAGGAGGAAATGGTGTGTTGGTTGGGGTTCCACGGGAAGGGTTAGGTCGCGAGAAATGGGGAAGATAAGGAGGAGGGAGATGTAGGTGGTGGTGGAGGGGTTTACCGGAGGGGGAAGGTGGAGAGGCGGAGGCCGGTGTCGCACCAGCGGGAGGGGAGGAAGTCGGCGTCGCACCGAGCAGGGCTCCAGGAGTCGCTCCTGTAGCGGGACCGATGGGTTCTGAGAATTCCAAACCCATGATGCCCTCATAGAGAACCGTCGGCCTATACTTATAACCCTAAAATAAAATCGTCCACTAATTATAACAGTACAACAAGAAATAAGACCGCCCCGATCGGACGGCTATGATTGTTTGGGTCAATCGGGGGCTACATACAACTCAAAAATTAAAAATTAAAATACGAATTTGACTTGGAATCATCATCGGGACGCAACCACGGACTCTGATCGTCCATCCGGGTAACAGATCACTGCCTCCTGCGGGAATACGCGCATGTCGGTGGTGGTGCGTCGTCAATATCATTATTGATGTTAGATTGCATGTGTTCACCCTGTTCCATCCTACTTGAATGGTTCATTCGCTTAAAGATTTAATTGAAGCACTCTTGTTCGAACTTAACCTGAAATTTGGTGGCATATGTGCACTTTAATCTCAATAGCAATTATTTATGCTTAATATTTATAATTTGTTGGTGCTAATTGCAATTAATTGTAGGATAAATTTATTTGTACATCACATCGTTCTTAGATCCCCGCAAAACTTTAGTAACAACACTGCACTAGTTTTCCCTTCGGGCACGTTTACAAATTCACCTACATCCGTTCTGCGTCAGATAGTAGCAAAAAGACAGAAGATGTGCGTCAGATAGTAGCAAAAAGACAGAAGATGCAAACTAAAGGAGTGTGAAGAGATAAATATTAAACTGAAGTTAACATGGACAGGCGTTGACAAAAAGATTTGAATGATATGATCTAACATCTCATACACCATGGAAATTGTAGAGTAAATAGAAAGTAGAACGGAACATGGAAAGTGCAAAGTTTACTATCTCACTCCACAGTAGGGGCAATATATAGGAATACAACATGACCACCACACAACCGATAGGCGGTGTGGGACTAAACTCAGAATATAGAAAATACTAACTCTAACAACTCTCCTCAAGCTGAATGGGAAGCCTACATCTTTGAAAACAACATTAAATAGAAGGTAAAAGACAGGAAGGTAGCGTCAGGTGGACAAAAAACAGCCACCGAGGCCCAACCGCGTGTCACCGGGGATACTTCAACCGGGCAAGAGCCACACGACGTTGGTCCACAAACCGACCATGACAACGTTGGATACACTCGGAGCGGAAACAATGTCAACCACGCAAGACCAAACCAACCATACCAAATCCAGAGAAAACGACGAGGAGACAAACAACATATGAAATCAACCTAGGGGCCATGTGTGACTAAGGCAGGAGTCGGGAAAGAAGTATCCGAGTCGCCATGATCACAAACACTCCCCCTCACGTGGATCATGTGCAAGAAGACATAAGTTATACCTAGGGGCCGGGTGTGACTAAGGCAGGAGTCGGGAAAAAAGCATCCGAGTCGCCGATATCACAAACACTCCCCCTCACGTGGAATACGTGCATGAAGGTATAGACTACGCCTAGAGGCCGTGACGTACACTCCCCCTCACGTAGATCACGTGCAAGAAGGAGGAAATCATAGAGACGCAATACAACAACCCAACAAAAACTTGTAAATAAAAAAAACAACAACAACATCAAATAACAAAGGGGCCGGAGAAGATGAGCAGCAGCCGCAGACGGAGAAGACGCAGCTGTAGCAGCAGCGGGCCGGAGAAGCAGCGGCAGACGGAGAAGAAGCGGCTGCAACAGCAGCTGGCCGGAGAAGCAGCGACAGACGGAGAGAGAAGTAGCCGCCGGTGAAGGAGAGCAGCGGCAGAGCCGCAGCGGCACGGAGAGGAAGCAGCGCCTGGCAGCTGGAGAAGAAGAAGCTGCAGCTGCAGCAAGTCGGAGAAGAAGCAGCGGCAGAGCCGCAGGCTGGAGAAGGAGAGGTAGCCAGAGAAGAAGCAGCTGGAGAAGAAGTAGCCGGAGAAGAAGAAATCGGCGAAGCCGTCGGGGCCATTGATGTCGCAGAGGAAGCAGAGAGCCGACGGGAACGTCGTTGTTGTCGCAGATGCACAGGAACCAGACGACGAAGACTGCGGGAGAAGCAAACGACGGGATCGTCGTCGAGGAGCAGCGAAGCCATCAAGAGAAGGAGAGATAGGCGTCGACGTCGTCGATGTCGCACAGGAAGCAGTCGACGTCGATGTCGAAGACGGATGCCGGAGAAGCCCTCGACGTCGCAGGCAGAAGCAGTCCAGGGCAGCGACGGCGGAGACGGAGCCGCTCCTGCCGACGGGATCCACAATCGACTCCGTTAACAGGAGCGGGAGCGGTCGACGTGAGCCCTAGCAGGGCGCGGGAGAAGAAATCACGGGACGGGGGGGGGGGGGACAGTAGCTTATCGGGCAAAATTTTGTTTAGGTCTCAGATCATTAGCTCTGATACCATGTAGAAAGTAGAAGGAAAATGGAAAGTGCAAGTTTTATTCATCCACATAGGGGCAATATATAGGAACTACAACATGACACCCAACACCGATAGGCGGTGTGGGACTAAACTCAACATATAGAAAATACTAACTCTAACAGAAATGATCAAAGGAAAATTGAGATTTAATAAAGTTGTGCCCAAATGGTTCATTTAAAGAAGACAATGGTGATGCAAGTTGAAACCTCATGCAACACTTGCCACTAATGAATGTAGGTTGAGGATTCAAAAATCAAACCCAAATAGTTGGAAAAGGATAATATTAATGAGAATGACAATAAAATGTCGGAAAATTAAATATGCATGACAGCATGAGAGCCTAATTGTATTGTCCTGGAACAGTGTATAACTCTGATGATTGAAGTAACAAAATATTCTATAAATAATGAGAAAAAAACAAAATTGCATATCAGTACTCACAGCTTGCATGAGAGCATAAATTTCCGACTCCTTCAGGTCCGCTCCCACTCTTTCTAATCCAACTTTGAGTTCATCAAATGTTATCTGCCCACTATTATCAGTATCTAACATTTTGAACATTTCCTTGAGGCCAGCAATTTCATCCTCAGATAGGCTCTCAGCAATCACCTAAAGAAGGGAAATAGTTTAAAGAAATTTCAGTCAAGAAAAAAAAATTCACAATAGAACGATTCACAACTGAAAACACATAAAAAAGAGTGGGGGAAATGACATGTGAAGGGGTGTGGACCTAAAGCAGACCAAAATCCATGCACCAATCATTGAAACAATTCTCCACCCAAAAGCTGAAGCGTATGGGAGAAAATTAACAACTTAGACTTTCTGCACCAATATATTTTTACTTGTCAAATATGGGACTAAAACCTTACACTCTTATTGTCCTTAACAATAACTCTCATCACATGAGAGCTAAGCCCATCAGTCATCACTCCCCTTTAAACAAAATATTTTTTCAGTAACATTGAGTACTAATGTAGCAAAAGCTCAGTCAACCACATAGAGAGCCACCCAATCTTGACATTTGCTCAACTAAGGTGGAAGGCACCAAAGACCCAGTAAGTGACAAACTATATGAACCGCTCGATCTCAACCACTATCGGCACCATACTCTATTGGTCAGGAGGTGCGGTCTAAGGGAGACCAAATTTCAATCAAACATATATTCATATAGAAAGCTCAGGCCCTTAGAACAGGACCAATTGCTTGGAATTTCTTTAGGAACATATTTTTAACTACCAAATGTGAAACTAAAATCAATACTCCCACATGTCTTAACATATAAATCCCAATAACAATTGGAAGACATGCAACAATCATGTTGCATAAGAATATAAAATTACCCCCAATGAACTAATAACTTATTTCCATTATCGTGACATGCCCTTTTTACCACACTTCATAAAATTGATTCTATTGTCGCAAAATCACAATTGGTAGAAAAACCATAGCCAAACATATCATAAGTTGCTTTAATGTGCACATATCACATCGACATTAGTGGTCTCAGATAATACTAGTGTTAGAAGGTTTCACTCTCTAGGAACTTACCCTTAGAGCCATTTTCTTGAGCTTGTTCATTGCAGAGAATTGCTTCAGGCGAGATAAGACTGCCGAATCCAAAGGTTTGTCAGGAGCAACACCATCAACCTGTATCCATGGGTGGCCTGCAAAATAAAATCACATGAAATTTAAGATCAGATTCATAACAACGGACTTGATAGTGATGAAAATAGGTTTTTCTAATAGGAGAAAAATAATAATAAACAGAAAATTTTAAAGTATCCAGTTGTAAGAGTGTTGTAAGGAAAATATAAAAGGAAAGAAATAAAAAATAAAGTAAATATAAATAAATGGGTCAAAAAAATAAATAGAAAAATATAAAATGGAGAAAAAATAAAGTAAGAAAATTATTTTAATCTTAGAAAGAAACATGTGAAGGATAAAAGTATTGACATCGTCTAACTCAATTGATTTTAAGTAGAGGAACACATAATATATATCAAATGAATCAGAAAGATAAAAATATTAATCTAATTTAAGTCATGAAAAGAGCAGTCTAAGTAATCTTATGTTCAAAAGACATTATAGTGAACAAATATACTAATATTTCTCGAGAAATACAAGCCATCTGATGCGGGACAGGCATCAGACCTGCCCGCCACCCTGGAGTCCCACCAGGGGGCCCACCTGGAGTCAGCAACAGGCGGCTTTCATCAGGACCGCGGCCCGTACACCCCAACCAGCTCTCCGTTGATGAGAGTGCTGGTGAAGGCCTATTATCTAGGAGGTCTGGGGATCGAGCCCCAACCTCAACAACCTGCCGCATGGTGGTGACTCCATGACGGAGAGCTGGTTGGGGTGTACGGGCCGCGGCCCTGATGAAAGTCGTCTGGTGCTGACTCCAGGTGGGCCCCCTGGTGGGACTCCAGGGTGGCGGGCAGGTGTGACGCCTGTCCCGCATCACCATCCCTAAAAAACTTGTCGATGTATTCAGTTATCGACTTGCCTAATTCATATTCAACCTGCAGTAAAATTGTGTTTATTCTTGCTTGACTCTAAATATTAGCAAATTAAGTTAAACAAGATCCAGCTCGTAATATTGGCTTGCTTACACCCTCAGCTAGTTGTAGAAATCTAAATCTTTACATATAATTCTGTTTTTCTATATTCTACTCCTTCCTCACCAGGAAAAAAAATCTGAGGCCAAATAGGAAACCATATAAAAATAAGTTAAAATTAGAAAAACTTGTCATACATGTCGATTCTAGCAGCAATTGAGTTTGTGAACTCACATAAAACTTCATGAGCTGTCAATCTCTTTTTAGGATTTCGAACGAGCATTTTTTTGACAAGATCTTTGGCGCTATCTGAGATGCTAGGCCATGGATCACTTTCAAAGTCAAGATCACCATCAAGAACCTCATCAAATATAGCTTGCTCAGCCTCTGGGTGATTAAGCAAAACAGGAAGTATAAAAGTAGGGTCTACGTTTTTGATAAATCAAGATAATTGTCAAAGCATCGTAGAAAACAAAAAAATGTTAGAAATCAAAACCTGCCCAAAAAGGTGGGACACCACTAAGAAGGATATAAATAATTACGCCGGCACTCCAAACATCTGCCTCGGGACCATACTTCTTTAGCAGTACTTCTGGCGCTACATAGTAAGGACTACCAACCACATCGGAGAATGTTTCCCCTAAAATGATTAAAAATCACATGAGAAAAATATAAATGTTGAAAATGAAAACAAGTGTAATAAACTAATAATACATACAAAATTGAAGTTTTTTTAATCTCATAGCAGTTAGGGTATGTTTGGGGCAATGGCGACAATGAGGAGGGACGTTCTCTAGCAGCAATCACTAGGAGTGAGTCATTTGGAGAAATGCAGCAAAACAACGGTGGTCAGAACACCAGTGCAAAACAAAAGATCATTGTTGTTTTGCTGCATTGGAAGCTTTTTTTTCCTTGATCGCCACTGCAAGGGATGTATGGAAGGGTGGTAGTGGTGGTGGATTGTGTAAATCTGCTTCTAAGGCTTCATTTGGTACGGCGGTGGCGGTGGCGTTTGCTCCTGCCGGGTCGAAATGGAGAGTTGGAACCGGAGGGGGGAGGCGGGGTTGGAAAAGGGGCGTTTGAGCGGCTTTTTCTTCTTGCGGCGGGTGCAAACGGAGCAAACGCCGCCGGCGCCCCGTTTGTTTACCCGCCGTCCGACGGCGTTTGCTCTAAACGCCCGGCGAAAATGCCGAAACAAACGAAGCCTAAAACAATTCACTAAACATGTTGATATGTACACGTCAGGCGAGCAGAGGCGTAACACCGTTTTGGATTGTCTTGTAATTGTAATTAATTATGTATTTGTCTTATGTATTTTGCTTCGTAGTGGGGTTCCAACAATATAAGAACCCCCATTGATTGTGAGTCTTATCTTTTGAGTCTTTGAGTTTTAGGATTTCGTGGAGAGAGCAGTGCTCTGGAGGACCCATCCTCCGGGTGCTTGTGGGAGCGAGTCTCCAGAGTTGTATCTTTCATTGTCATGCAATGCAAGCTATTATTAGTGCTTTGCATTCTTGAAATGGCTATTGCATATCAATTGGCATGATTAGCCGCACTTAGGATTTCTTCATGAACCCTAAACCGCACTTCCGCAAGGCCCCTTCGGAACTCCTCGCTTGCTTGCTATGCTCGGATCGACAATGCCCTGGCTGAAATCCGCACTTCGGCGCACGAGCTTCGTCACCAAAGATCCTCCCACTTCCTCAAGTATCGGCCTCTCCTTCCTCTAGCATTGTCGTCTGCATCTCGCCAGCTTCTGCTCGCGTCGCCCACGTCGATGGCCTCTAACTAATGGTGCTCACCTCCACCAGCGACGGCCTCGCCACATCGCTCTGCTGCTCTCAGCTCTCCACGACCCTGACCCCGCACGACATCAACAATTCCCGGAGCCTGGGAGCACGCCCTGCGTCATACACCGTCTCTCTCCAACCTCAATACTCTTCCTTGCACGCATCTATCTCCGCCCAGCACCTCCTCTTGTCGTCTCCCACGCCAGCCCACACTATCTGCTTCTTCATTACCTAGCTCTGTGTCTCCTCTCACTAGGACTTGAGCCTTCCGCCCCCCTTGTCTGCTCTAGGCTTGTGTTGTTCCTTTTCATACAATGCACTGTCACACAACTCTACTGACCCAAGTCCCCCTCCTCTGCCTCCAGCCCTCCACTTGAGCTCCACGCCAACACCCCCAAGCCCCTCATCACGCGTCATTCTGACACCACAGTTTTTCCCTCAAATTCTTATCTCGAGCCCCACGTCCTGTAATACCAACAGCTAGCCTTGGCATATCTTCACTCACATTTCCACCCACCTTTCCTTTAAATTTAATGGCCAACATTCTATCTCCCTCAATACTTCCACCTTCACGCGTCCTCCCCTTTTCCCCATGCGATACATGCATGCAAACCATATGTCACCTTGTGGATTTTATGTTCTCACTTCTTTCTGCCCAACTAACCACTATCCTTTTTGGGGCTGAAATTATTTTCACACCTCTGGTTCCAAAAGAACACGACAAATTCTTTTTGCGCCTAAGATTACAACAACTTGTTTTCTTGCAACTATCAGTCAAGGCATCTTTTCACTTCAAGAGTAGTTCCATGACAAGATGTGTGCTAGTTTCAAATAGTATTGCCAAGGGTCTACGACACCCAACCCTGTGTTGAACCTCCAAGCTCATGATGTTTCACCGGACCCACCCGCCAAAGGTGCCCCTCGACTCTTCACGACATGCTCATGGGCCCCTTTCCGGCTCGACCTTGGGGGCAAGGTCGCTTTTCATGACGGGTGCGTTGATACGTATACGACATACGAGCACAGGTGCAACGCCGTTATGGATTATCTTTTAATTGCAATTAATTATGTATTTTGTCATGTTAGTGGGGGAGGCGGGAGCTCCATCTATATAAGGACCTCCTTTGATTGTATGTCTTATATTTTGAGTCTTAGTGTTTTGGGGGCTCTCTTCGGGTGCTTGGAGGGAGCGAATCTCCGAAGTTGTATCTTTTATTTTCTTACAATGCAAGCTATCGTTCGTGCTCTTCGTTCTTGATACGGCTACGGGGTATTGCATACAATGAGATTTTCTAATGGTCGAAGAAAATAAATGTTAAGCAAGAGAATGGTATTCATGTGCTATTTTGGTATGATTATGTCAATATAATGTTTATGATATAAATCAATATTACCATACATTTTGATGGGAATCCATCGGATCGTGCACATGATGGGGCGGGACCCACGTTCATTTATTTCCGCCGGAAGACGTGATCGGATCGCCGATCCGACCCCGCGGTTGCGTCCGGCACGTCGCCGCGAATCAGAATTATATATTTATGTATTTTTTTTGGACGCGTACTTATTTTATTTAAGGGCAAACCCACCGGCCAATCATAGCCGTTGGATGGGATGCCCTCATGCTTGTTTTCTTATAAATAGGACTAGTGGCTGATTTTAGGTTTTTCATTGCTGAAGTTGGAGAGCCTCTTTCCCACTTCCGGTGGTCTTCCGCGGTGCCGACGCCGTGGACCCTTGGTGCCGACGCCTTGGGGTAAGTTTCCTCTTCCTCTCCCTCGCTTTTCCTCCCCCATCCAAGCCGCCAGCCCCCCTTCCTTCCTCCGCCCAGATCTGGCCGCCGGCAACCCCTCCCGCTGCCCCCAACCCAGGCCGCCAGCCCCCTTCCTCCCTCCGCCCAGATCCGGCCGCCGGAACCCCCCTCCTCTCCTCCCTAACCAGGCCGGCCACCCTTCCCAGCCACCCGCCGCCTGAAATCAGCCCCCGCCCCCCCTTTTCCACCTCCCACCAGCCCGCCAACGTTCCGTCTCCACCCCAACTCCGTGGATCCACCCTTCCCGAGCCGGATCCGGCCATCTATTACCGGATCCGTCCACCCGAGCCCGGATCCGAACGTATTCATCCGGATCCGCCCGTTTTCGTCCCGATCCCTTCTCCCACCACCAAAACAGCCCCTCCCCGTCATTCCCACCTCCGGCTCCACCACCCGGCACCCGATATACGCCACCCGCACCTTCCACTTCCATTGCCCGAAATCAGCCTCTAGTCTTGAGTTTTTTTTTTGTGATTGTGGTGTACTATTTTCTGGATATTATTATTGGAGATCTCATATTTGTTTGGAGTTAGTTTGTGGCATTTTGTATCGGTTGATTATTAATCTGCAGGTGGATTCCTTCGCCGCACGCTTCGCTTCTGGCCCTCCGAGCGGAGGAAAGCCAACTAAGAAATTTGCCAAATATTAAAATAAAATCTTGTTGTAGTTATTTGTTTGTGGCGTTGCTTTCTTCATTGCTCTATTAATCCGTTGCATGAACCAGTTGTTGTGTTGCATTTAGAGCCTAAGTGGTGCCCTTCATAGCCTACCCTACATCAGTTGGTATCAGAGCCCAGGTCGGGCCATTTGCATGCTCCGTAGTGGTAGGACATTTAGAAGCATGGTAGATCCACCCGTCACAAATGACCGGGCAGCGGGCTCAAATTCGAGCACCGCTACCACAGACTTTCAACGCCTTATTCTAGAGCGTTTTGACGCAATGGGTACCCAGTTCGAGAACGTGCGTCACGATATCGCCGCGGTGACTCGTCGCCTAGATCTGATAGAGCGCGCAAGAAGTACTCCCTCCCTACACGACCATGAGGCGGGTGACCCGGGCGACTCCCCCCGTCGTGGGCAGCGGGTCAGAGATGATCCGCCACCTGCGGACCGCTACCACCGTGAAGATCCCGTGAGAGCCCCCACCCCGCCAGCATGGCGGAACCCAAAGCCACCTCGTGGCCGACCCCCACCCCCGTGGGAGGATTACCGTGTACCACGACAGCCTGGCCCTAGGAACCGCGTGTCCCCGCTCGGTCGCCACGACCAGCGTCGCGACGAGTATTACCCGCCGGGTCGACGTGAGCGCGGACCCCCGCCCGCTCGACACGACTATGACCGTGACGATGATCCTGATGATTATCCAAACCCGCGGAGAGGCGACCGTGGCTTTGACATCACTCGTCGCATCCGCCTCGATGCCCTTCATAGCCTACCCTACATCAGTTGGTATCAGAGCCATTTGCACGACTTAGACTTGCCGGTCGCCGAGTTTGCATATAATAGCTTCGTCAATAGGACTACTGGCTTGAGTCCATTTCATATAGTGTCAGGTTACGACCCCAGGAAACCCCTTGACCTTATTCCGAGCCTGTTAGAGTCTCGTCCTAGTGAGTCTGCCGAGTCATTTGCACAGCATCTGCATGAGTTGCATGAGTCGGTTCGCCGACGTATTAATATGAGCAATGAAAATTATAAAACCCACGCAGATCAGCGAAGACGAGAGCGCATTTTTAATATTGGCGAACGGGTGATGGTACGAATCCGCCCGGAGAGACTCCCTTCGGGGTCTGCCAAGAAGCTAAGCGTCAGGCGAATGGGTCCTTTCTCAGTTATTAGTCGGATTGGGACAAACGCCTACAAGCTAGATATCCCGACAACCATGGGGATTCATCCAGTTTTTAATATCGAGGATCTGACACCCTATTACGAGCCTCATGACTATGGGGACCCGAGCAGTGGAGGTGCGCCACCTTCTTCCCTCTTGCCCGCCTTCCCCACCGCCCCACCCACACCAGTTGGCCACCACAGCCCGCCCACTACTGACACCCTTGCCCCTGGGAGTTCGTCGTCATTGGTACCACCGCCGGCATCACCACTCACACCGGATCCCACCATGAGAGACGAGAGCATCACGGAGATCAGATCCCACCAGATTGTTCCCATCACGGACGGGCCGCGCCTTCGCTACTTGGTTCATTGGCGGGGTCGTACAGACGCTGACGACGCTTGGATACTACCGGCAGAGCTTGATCGACTTGCCCCCGGACTTCGACTCCAGTACGATCGTCTCCATTCCTCGGAGATGAATGTCTTTCAGTCGGGGGGAGTTGATGGGAATCCATCGGATCGTGCACATGATGGGGCGGGACCCACGTTCATTTATTCCCACCGGAAGACGTGATCGGATCGCCGATCCGACCCCGCGGTTGCGTCCGGCACGTCGCCGCGAATCAGAATTATATATTTATGTATTTTTTTGGACGCGCACTTATTTTATTTAAGGGCAAACCCACCGGCCAATCATAGCCGTTGGATGGGATGCCCTCATGCTTGTTTTCTTATAAATAGGACTAGTGGCTGATTTTAGGTTTTTCATTGCTGAAGTTGGAGAGCCTCTTTCCCACTTCCGGTGGTCTTCCGCGGTGCCGACGTCGTGGACCCTTGGTGCCGACGCCTTGGGGTAAGTTTCATCTTCCTCTCCCTCGCTTTTCCTCCCCCATCCAAGCCGCCAGCCCCCCTTCCTTCCTCCGCCCAGATCTGGCCTCCGGCAACCCCTCCCGCTGCCCCCAACCCAGGCCGCCAGCCCCCTTCCTCCCTCCGCCCAGATCCGGCCGCCGGAACCCCCCTCCTCTCCTCCCTAACCAGGCCGGCCACCCTTCCCAGCCACCCGCCGCCTGAAATCAGCCCCCGCCCCCCTTTTCCACCTCCCACCAGCCCGCCAACGTTCCGTCTCCACCCCAACTCCGTGGATCCACCCTTCCCGAGCCGGATCCGGCCATCTATTACCGGATCCGTCCACCCGAGCCCGGATCCGAACGTATTCATCCGGATCCGCCCGTTTTCGTCCCGATCCCTTCTCCCACCACCAAAACAGCCCCTCCCCGTCATTCCCACCTCCGGCTCCACCACCCGGCACCCGATATACGCCACCCGCACCTTCCACTTTCATTGCCCGAAATCAGCCTCTAGTCTTGAGTTTTTTTTTGTGATTGTGGTGTACTATTTTCTGGATATTATTATTGGAGATCTCATATTTGTTTGGAGTTAGTTTGTGGCATTTTGTATCGGTTGATTATTAATCTGCAGGTGGATTCCTTCGCCGCACGCTTCGCTTTTGGCCCTCCGAGCGGAGGAAAGCCAACTAAGAAATTTGCCAAACATTAAAATAAAATCTTGTTGTAGTTATTTGTTTGTGGCGTTGCTTTCTTCATTGCTCTATTAATCCGTTGCATGAACCAGTTGTTGTGTTGCATTTAGAGCCTAAGTGGTGCCCTTCATAGCCTACCCTACATCACATTTATGTCGTCCTAGAGAAGATATACATGCAAATGATGAATTTCTAGTCATATTTATCATATAATTCAAAATTGTATTTTGAAATGTTGACTTGGGAAAAAGCAAAAATAAAGAAGCTTTAAGCTCAAATTGCTCAATGCTCGTTGATCTTCCTCGTCAGAAATTTTAACTAAATGCTTTTAGTAAAATTAATATTTTGAACATGAAGTATAAGAGAAGTCATGATCGATAAAGTTAGACGGACAATGAAATACTTAAGATGTTCTTAATTGATATCGCATTTTATAAAGTAAACATGCACCACTGACACATGCATCGCTCACACTAATAAAATTGCTCATTATAAAGAAGAACAGATTTTTTGAGCATTCAAATAGAAAGGACCCTTCTATTTATAGGCAGAGGGGACCACGCATAAAAAATGGGACTAACAATACAAAAATATAAAATAGTTATTATAAGTTTTAATCCATCTCAAACTAGAGTATATATATATCAATTGTGCCCTACTTGACACACGTGATAAAAGTTGTGGAAAGACATTTGGTGAAAATGTTTGAAAATTTCTTGTCCGAAGTAACAAAAAGAGTGCACACTCGCCCATTGAGAATCTCTTCTCCGATGAAGTGGTAGTTAACCTCTATACGCTTGGTCCTCTCATGCAATACTATTACACTTGTTTTTTTAATATAAATAGTTGCTTGATTATCATAGTATATAGGCAACGGATTAGCGTATGTTTCACCAAAATCATTCAAGAGGGTTACAAACACTTCACTCCAAGTTGCATGTATCAAACTGGAGTATTCTGTGTTAGGACTAAATTTAGAGACAACTTGTTTCTTATTTTGTCATGTGACACTACTATCAAATAAAAAGGCACATAAGCTAGATATAGCCTTTCTATTGGTCTTGTCGTTTGCATAACTAGTATCAGAATATGCATAGATTCTCAGATGATCATTGATTATGAACTGGAGGCTCTTACCGGAGGATCCTTTGTTATATATTAGTATCTTCATAATTGCATCTAGGTGCAAACTTTAGGCTTATGCATAATATGGCACACCATGCCAACTACAAACGCAACATCAGGTCTCACCATAGTAGAGTAAATGAGATTTCCAACCAAGCGTCTACAACAAGTCACATCCTTAAAAAAAGGGCAGGTCACATCCTAAATTTAAATTGTATGTCTTGAATCTTAACCCAAAGGCGACGACCGATGTTGAATACGCCAAAAAATTTCTGGCACACGGGCGTATGCCTAGGGCATGTGTGATTGTAACTGTTCCAGAAGTCGGGGGACGCATCCAAAAGGTGGAGACGTGACTGTTTGAGGCACATGGTCCAAGACACATAGGCATGTGCCCAGACCGTGTGTCATTCTAACGGTTCCAGGGCGGTTGCTACATGTTAGTTGATGTAAAAACACATCGTTTTGGGACACACGAGAGTGTGTTTCGGCCCGTGTGCCAATTCTTCTTCCTGAAATTGTAATTGTACGTTGTGTTATATAAAAACTCCTGATCGTTCTTGGCTTTAGGGAATTGGGAAATCTGAATCATGAAAACATCCATCTCTCTGTAACTCTCTGTTCTGAATAATGAAGATATGACCATTGTTGCTCTTAGATGTAGTCCACTTTGGGGTGAACCATGTAAATTTGTGTCATTTGTGATTGTTTGATTTCGGTTTCATTCTTCTCGTATTTTTGTAACACTAGAGGCAGTCAATGTTCATTGATGTATGAGCACAAATGCCCTTTGCTCCAAGTGAATTGATCTCTTCAAGAAGGTTCATAGCACAGTTCCATTGATACAATGCAATATCTATGATGCATTTGGAAATCTCAATACCAACAAAGCGCGGGGGAGATGAACTTTGTCACAATATGTTTATGCATATAAACTTGTGTTCTTTCGTGCTAGAAGCAACATTACCTATGAGAAGGATGTCAACAATATAGATATCAAGAACTACACTACATATCCTTCTTTCATGCAAAAATTAAATGATTTGCATGACTACGACAAAAACAATGATGTGAATGACTTGACAGAATTTGGCAAACATAGTTTTGAGCTCAGTTAGAGGCATATATGGTCCTTTTCAACTTCCAAATCCGAGACTGCCTGTGAGGGCATACTCTGGAGGTTTCTCCATGCAGGCTATCTTCTTAAGACCTCTATATAAGAATGCGTACTTGATATCAAGCTGGAGTATAGGTCAATCTATGTCCATTGCCATAGAGAACAACAACAACACAACACGCAAGTCTTTATCCCACTATAATGGGGTCGGCTATAGGGATCTTTTGTCGTCATTGTGCCCTATCTTTTGTCATAATCTCACTAATACCTAAGTACATCATGTCTTTCCTTATAGTTTCATTCCAAGTCTTTATTGATCTACCCCTCTCTCGTTTAACATGCCTAGTGACTAGACTCACAACGCCTAACAGGTGCCTCTAATGGTCTCCTTTGTACGTGTCCAAACCATCTTAGTCGAGCTTCTCGCATCTTCTCTACAATTTGTGCTACTCCTGTCTTATCCCTGATACATTCATTCCTAATTTTATTCAGTCTCGTGTGCCCACACATCCACCGAAGCAATCTCATCTCCGCAACTCCCATTTTTTGCTCATGTACACAATTCACTGCCCAACACTCAGAACCATAGAACATCGCTGGTCTAATTACAGTACGGTAAAACGTGTCATTAAGTTTTAATGGTACTTTACGATCACATAAGATCCCTGACGGCCTCTCCACTTCAACTAACCTGCTTGAATTTTGTGTCACATCTTTATCAATACCTTTGTCTTTTTGAACTATCGATCCAAGATATTTAAAACACTCACTGCGCGAAATATCTTGATCACCCAACTTAATAACGAAGTCACCAGTCCGTATAGTACAGCTAAATTTAAGCTCCATATACTCTGTTTTTGTCATGCTCAACCTAAAACTCTTCTTTTCTAAAGTGACTCGCCAAGATTCAAGTTTTGTGTTTACCCCCTCGTGTGTCTCATCAACCAAAACAATATCATCCGCAAACAATAAACATCAAGGTATTGCTTGTTGGATATGTCTGATGAGCTCATCTAAGATAAGGGTAAAGAGATAAGGGCTTAAAGTTGAACCTTGATGTAAGCCTACAGTGATAGGGAATTCCTGCCATAGAGAACAAAATAGAATAAAATTGAAACATGACACGAATAAAAAAAATGACAAAAAAGTCAGTATCACGTATGCTTAAAGCCCATGATACCAAGCCTAGTTTTATACTTATCAACATGTCCATGTGGAAAGTATTTGACCATAAATATCCATCTACATCCAAGATATCACCACTTGGAGGGTTGGAATAAAGAGTACAAGTGTCCTATAAAAGGCAGGTCATGATCCATCGTTACCTTTCAATGAGGAACCATCGCAGTGTCATGGTATGACGAGATCTTAAGATCTCCAATCAATGAGTCGAGTTAGGTTTAGCTTGACATCAATTTGCTCATAGTTCTAGCTTGACCCATCGGCTCAATAAGTTTGACTCGTGGAGTGGGCTTTGATAGGTTTGCTCAACGTTCAATAATGTTGTTCCACACTAGTAGCATTGCTCGTGGATCTGCATCCAAGAACTTCTACATGCCATGTGTTCCCTTCAATTTATAGTTCGCAGTTGATAAGGTAGAAGATGGTGTTGCAAGCAATGGGATTTCTGAAGGGAGTGCACTAGAAATATGTTACGGTTGTAGCTGCCAGAACCGGGTTGGACCCAGGCTGGCTGGTTCCTCCTGAGAAATTCCCATGATTTCTGGCCCGGGTGTCGTAACAGGATCGTAGCTCATACACCTCAACCCTTCTTCAAACATGTTCTCAGCACGGCGGGTTGTTGAGACTGAAGCTCGATCCCCAAACCTCCTTGATAAGACTCATTAGGAGGAGTTCTTATCAAGGAGGTTTGCAAATCGAGCTTCGGCCTCAACAACCCACCGCACTGAGAACATGTGCGGAGAAGGGTTATGGCGTATGGGCCACAACCCTATTACGATACCCAGACCGGGAATTGTGGGAATTGCCCGGGAGGAACCAGCCAGCCTGGGTCCAGCCCGGTTCTAAGAGCTACGACTGTAACAAAATATGAAATTGAGGAGAACTTGAAGAAACCGTGAGAAATATTACAAAGCTCTCCATGGAAAATAGAATACTAAGTGCATATTGTAAAAGGATGCTTGCTTTGGATGTGTATAAGGAGAAAAAAAATTAATTGTTACAACTCATTCTGCCCAGTACAAAAGGTTAGAGAGAAGTCATTTGAATTGGACATGGCTTCATAATGAAAATCAACTTGGTAGTCAATTCGAACAATCTAAGTTGTTTGAACAATCAATTCTTAAAGATAAACAAGGATAAGAAAATTGAGTACAATATTAAATAATGATTACTTGATGAATGAGATTCATATAGTCAAAAAGTTCAAAATTCAATAATTACTTGATGAATGAGTGCAATATTAAATACCGGTTACTCTCTGGACTGCTGGAGTTAATATTGTTGACCGGGTCAACTTGTTTTTTTTCTATTATATATATATATGTTTTATATGTTAGTTTTTGTAACGACCCGGTTTTATAAAAAAAAACTATTTCATTATTTTTAAAAAAAAAAAGAAAAACCTAACCTAATTCGTACCTACCCGAGCCCCCCCCCCCCCACCCCGGTTCTTTTAATCCCGCAAGCACGCACACGCAGATCCCGTCTCCTGCTGAAGCCGCAACCCGCTCCCTCATCCCGTCGGCTCCCGCATCCAGCCGATTTCCGCCTCCCGTCTCCAGCCAGCCGCACGCAGGTCGTCGCCGCCTCCTCCTGCTCCACGAGCCGCCTCCTCCGGCTTCTACCCCTCTTGCTTTGGTCGACAGCTCCCCCCCCCCTCCGATGCTAGGGCTGGCGGCCTCCTGCTCCTCCAGAGGCCGACTGCTCCCTTCTCTCTTTCTCCTAGGGTCGGCAAGGCCTCCTCTTCGTCGATCAGCGAAGGCAGCCGCCTCCCCTTCCCTCGGCAGCCCTCTTCTTCTCCGATTGGTCCGATTTTTGCAAGAAGAGCGTTTAGGGTTTCCTTCTCTCTCTTCTTTGGGGCCCGGTTTTGATTCCTATTGGTAAGATTCCACTCTCGTTCATCTCTATCCAGATTTGCATGAGTTTTCTTGTAAAGATTATGCTCCGATTTCATATATTTTGTGATTCATGATTTTTGCCCCGATCGTAGTCGTCTAACCCTTGTGTATGTGTGTTTTCTAGTGCCCCTCCTCATTCCTAGTGGTGGAATCGCTCCAAATTCTCTCCGAATTAGGGTTTCCCCTAACTCAAGCATCGCCAAGTCTCCGTTTCCGCGTGGTATCTCTCGTCCCCTCGCTCATGAGGGAGGTAAATTTCTTAGCCCTCTCTCGATTTAGTTATGCATCGTTTAATTATTTGTGCTAGCATTTTGGATCCTTGTCAGGTATATTTATCAAATATTGTCTGTGATTGTTCCTGAACAGGTCCAGTCAGGATTTCTGTTTTTGCTTGCGCACTTAGCCGCTGCCAGTTTTAGCCTCTTTCAGGCAAGTAGAGATCTCTCTCTCCCTTGCAATCATTGAATTTCAATTATTTGGTCTGATCTCATGATTATACGAATTTTTCTTGTTTGATGTATAAACCGAAATATGTTGGAATGATTAACGAATACCCTAATGAGAATTATTAGGAATTGTTAGAATTGTACATGAATTGGATCCCATTTGATGGATGATTAGGAGACCTATAGTTTATGTGAACATCCACAATGAATATTTTGAAGGATACAGTTAATATTTCTTGTTACAATTAAATGATTGGTGATTTGTGCCATGCTCGTATATACATATATACAACTTATTTGGAGGATATTTATGTCTGGGAAATGATTAATCTAAGGGAATATTAAATGTCCAGAAAAGTAGCGTATGACGGTCGTATCACTCGTACATATTTGAACCTGCTAAATATATTGCTCCTTATCCGGTTTTGTGCGCGTCGTCGAATCTTGTGGCGAAGAATCTGGTGTCATCAAATCTGTTGTCATCGAATCTGGTTTCTGACGTCTGTCTGGTTTCTTAGGTCTGTTCTAAGAATTGAGCGAATGTGGCTCCATAACTCAAGTCCTCTCTTGCCGCATTCATGAACTCTAATATTGTACAGTTGTATCGCTAAATTTGCATCCGATCTCGACACGTTACGAATCTCCTAAATCATGAATTTTTTTGAAGTCATTAATGTCATACACAATCAGTGAAGGGTAGTGTTCAATTGATGTGACGCTTTGACTCGAGTTTCCGCTTGATTGACAACGGAAACCAACAAATGGCCATAGCAAGCTCAATTATTTTGATAAGCCTTGCGTTCAGACTTGCATCAGAATCACATGCATCAAATAAAACACTTCCACTTTCCACTGATTACCGCTAATGACATCTCTTGGTCCGTCTAAATGTTAAACTCCAAAGTAGTATAATAAACAAACATGTTCTGTTTAGCATTTTTATTTGCTTGCCTCGAATAACACAACTTTATGAGAAACTGATACACTCATATATTTCTGCTTCTCTTACTGCACTTTACTCTTACTGTGCTCCTATTTATTTCAATGTTCTGAGGCTTTTCCTTTATGTCTTGGAATTGCTTTAGAATTCGTACAGCGCCGCCAGGTCCTCGACCCCGATCATCATCAAGCTTCAGGTTCTATGATTACATTTTTTTACTGTCAATTAATTCTTTTATGTAATAATTGCAATCAGCCATTTTTTCTGTCATCATGGACAACTGCTAGGCTACTTAAATATTTATGTACTAGAATCTGGAATTAATGCATGTGCACCCTTTATTGAATCATAACTGCATGAGAACTATTGTAGTAGCCTGTAAAACATGAATTTTACCAAGTACATGTGCATCAAAGCTCTTTTCACTGATGAATTTAAGAGCTTCTGCATAAAAATCTAGTTATTTTACTCAATAATAACTATTATCAGCTACTCTGCATCCGCCTTAGCAGGCATGACTTTCTTTTCGTCCATGCCTGTGGCATCACGGCTCGTCTCAAAGCGCACTCTGATCTTGTTGAGACGGGTCGTGACAGTTGGTATCAGAGCGAGGTTTTAAAAGATAAAGTATTTTGTAATTATCAAATATTTTGAACTTTATTATAAATAAATAAATATATATATATATATAAGCATGCATCATTGCTTCACTCAGCTTGTCATTATTTGTTGTTCGCGGCTGAAACACGCACACACTCACTCATAAGTATGAGTAGTATGCACACGAATGTTAAGGGGTTATGGGCAAACTTAACATTTTTGTGCATATGAATTTCTACTAGGATATACACCGCTTGCGAATATTAAATTGTATGGGCGGTTTAATATTTTCAAGTGCGCTGGCATTAGAGTCCTAATATGCATGACATGTTAAGTGATATGGGTCTTAACCTGTCATGTGTATCCATTCATTTACATGCATATCATAAATCATTGCACAAGTGTTAAGTCAAGAACAACAATAATGATTGTACACACATGGATTTACTATCTGCTTGACATCACACATGTTCTCATTGATGCACTTGTATGAAAATTACCTAGAGTTGTCCAATGAAAATGCTGTAATTATTACATAATTTATATACTTGACAGTAGGAAATGCGTTAGAATTTCTAATTTCTAGCCTCTGATATTTGTGTTTTGGTTCTTCCTGTTTCGCATGTCTGTAAATTTTATCTGGTCATCCTGTATGTTCTTCTAGATAGTTTCTCAGTTTCAGCAAGAAATGAAATTTTTCTTGTGAATTACTCTGCTGAATTGCTTCAGCGTTTTCTGGTGATTCTCCAACTTCAGTTTGACTCGCTCCTGTCGATACTCAATCATCCTCCAACTTCTTTTCCCCGTTGACGTTCTATATTCGCTCCGTGTAAGATCTTTTTGCTCCCGGATTCTCGCATTCTGCCGCTCAATTTTGGGCTAATCGAAGACAATTCATGTGCTCTCTGAAGTCGGTCTTTCGCGTATGTCCGAACCCGCTATGATTAAAGAGTTCTCCTATGAACTTGAATCTGACCTGCGTTGCAAGTATCCGCAATTGTTCTCTTGATCATAGTAAGTCTCTGTGCTTGTTCTTTTATCTGTTTTCTTTATATTCATAGTTAACTTCTATGCCTTGTAGATTCCGGTTGTACCACCATGGCGTCATGGGCCCTCCATGGGCTGCTAGTGGGCCGAGCGGCGCTAGGGGTCCTCCCTAGGTCATTTCTATATAGTGTCTTGATCTGCAAACCTTGTTGGAATGAATATCGTCTGAATCTTCGTTGTTTTTGACACCATTCAGAGTTTCTCAGGGAAGTTTCGGGACTAAACTTCCTAAGTAGGGGAGAATGTAACGACCCGGTTTTATAAAAAAAAAACCTATTTCATTATTTTAAAAAAAAAAAGAAAAACCTAACCTAATTCGTACCTACCCGAGCCCCCCCCCCCCCACCCCGATTCTTTTAATCTCGCAAGCACGCACACGCAGATCCCGTCTCCTGTTGAAGCCGCAACCCGCTCCCGCATCCCGTCGGCTCCCGCATCCAGCCGATTTCCGCCTCCCGTCTCCAGCCAGCCGCACGCAGGTCGTCGCCGCCTCCTCCTGCTCCAGGCGCCGCCTCCTCCGGCTTCTACCCCTCTTGCTTTGGTCGACAGCTCCCCCCCCCCTCCGATGCTAGGGCTGGCGGCCTCCTGCTCCTCCAGAGGCCGACTGCTCCCTTCTCTCTTTCTCCTAGGGTCGGCAAGGCCTCCTCTTCGTCGATCAGCGAAGGCAGCCGCCTCCCCTTCCCTCGGCAGCCCTCTTCCTCTCCGATTGGTCCGATTTTTGCAAGAAGAGCGTTTAGGGTTTCCTTCCCTCTCTTCTTTGGGCCCGGTTTTGATTCCTATTGGTAAGATTCCACTCTCGTTCATCTCTATCCAGATTTACATGAGTTTTCTTGTAAAGATTATGCTCCGATTTCATATATTTTGTGATTCATGATTTTTGCCCCTATCGTAGTCGTTGTGTATGTGTGTTTTCTAGTGCCCCTCCTCGTTCCTAGTGGTGGAATCGCTCCAAATTCTCTCCGAATTAGGGTTTCCCCTAACTCAAGCATCGTCAAGTCTCCGTTTCCGCGTGGTATCTCTCGTCCCCTCGCTCATGAGGGAGGTAAATTTCTTAGCCCTCTCTCGATTTAGTTATGTATCGTTTAATTATTTGTGCTAGCATTTTGGATCCTTGTCAGATATATTTATCAAATATTGTCTGTGATTGTTCCTGAACAGGTCCAGTCAGGATTTCTGTTTTTGCTTGCGCACTTAGCCGCCGCCAGTTTTAGCCTCTTTCAAGCAAGTAGAGATCTCTCTCTCCCTTGCAATCATTGAATTTCAATTATTTGGTCTGATCTCATGATTATACGAATTTTTCTTGTTTGATGTATAAACCGAAATATGTTGGAATGATTAACGAATACCCTAATGAGAATTATTAGGAATTGTTAGAATTGTACATGAATTGGATCTCATTTGATGGATGATTAGGAGACCTATAGTTTATGTGAACATCCACAATGAATATTTTGAAGGATACAGTTAATATTTCTTATTACAATTAAATGATTGCTGATTTGTGTCATGCTCGTATATACATATATACAGCTTATTTGGAGGATATTTATGTCTGGGAAATGATTAATCTAAGGGAATATTAAATGTCCAGAAAAGTAGCGTATGACGGTCGTATCACTCGTACATACTTGAACCTGCTAAATATATTGCTCCTTATCCGGTTTTGTGCGCGTCGTCGAATCTTGTGGCGAAGAATCTGGTGTCATCAAATCTGTTGTCATCGAATCCGGTTTCTGACGTCTGTCTGGTTTCTTAAGTCTGTTCTAAGAATTGAGCGAATGTGGCTCCATAACTCAAGTCCTCTCTTGCCGCATTCATGAACTCTAATATTGTACAGTTGTATCGTTAAATTTGCATCCGGTCTCGACACGTTACGAATCTCCTAAATCATGAATTTTTTTGAAGTCATTAATGTCATACACAATCAGTGAAGGGTAGTGTTCAATTGATGTGACGCTTTGACTCGAGTTTCCGCTTGATTGACAACGGAAACCAACAAATGGTCATAGCAAGCTCAATTATTTTGATAAGCCTTGCGTTCAGACTTGCATCAGAATCACGTGCATCAAATAAAACACTTCCACTTTCCACTGATTACCGTTAATGACATCTCTTGGTCCGTCTAAATGTTAAACTCCAAAGTAGTATAATAAACAAACATGTTCTGTTTAGCATTTTTATTTGCTTGCCTCGAATAACACAACTTTATGAGAAACTGATACACTCATATATTTCTGCTTCTTTTACTGCACTTTACTCTTACTGTGCTCCTATTTATTTCAATGTTCTGAGGCTTTTCCTTTATGTCTTGGAATTGCCTTAGAATTCGTGCAGCGCCGCCAGGTCCTCGACCCCGATCAGCATCAAGCTTCAGGTTCTATGATTACATTTCTTTTACTGTCAATTAATTCTTTTATGTAATAATTGCAATCAGCCATTTTCTCTGACATCATGGACAACTGCTAGGCTACTTAAATATTTATGTACTAGAATCTGGAATTAATGCATGTGCACCCTCTATTGAATCATAACTGCATGAGAACTATTGTAGTAGCCTGTAAAACATGAATTTTACCAAGTACATGTGCATCAAAGCTCTTTTCACTGGTGAATTTAAGAGCTTCCGCATAAAAATCTAACTATTTTACTCAATAATAACTATTATCAGCTACTCTGCATCCGCCTTAGCAGGCATGACTTTCTTTTCGCCCATGCCTGTGGCATCACGGCTCGTCTCAAAGCGCACTCTGATCTTGTTGAGACGGGTCGTGACAGTTTTTATGGAGGAGAGAGAGTAGTGTTGCATTTAATGAGGGGGGGACACTTGTTGTGTTCCTATTAGTTATATGTGTCTATATAAAGGCTTGGGGTGTTCATGTTATTCGGTTAGAAATTTTGAAAAGGTTGAAATAGTGAAAAAGGCTAAAGTCTTCTTCTTCCTCTCCCGGTGAAGCGCCGCAGCGCTAACGCATTTGTTTTGGTTCGTTTTGTTTTTTAACAAAGCCGGAACGACTATACCAAGCGCCCGGAGGATCTCACAGGAGGTGGCATCTCGCCTTGCACATCTCGCTGGAGCTAGTCGGCCCTAACCCGCTGGAGCAAGCCGTGCTGGTGGTCTCACTGCAAGGTGACCTCGCCGGGAGTGGTGATCGCGCATCTCGCTCTCGCCCGGTGGTCCCGCTCGCGGCTGCGTCTCGCTAGGACCCATCCCGGCTGGTGGATCATCTCGGTGAAAGGCTCTCGCCTCCCTAGCTGCTGGAGCTCGCCGTCCCTAGGCTCGCGGTGCTGCTCGCGTGGTTCACCTCGGCTGAGTTCGTCCTCGCCGGCAGGAAGGTCTCGCGGCAGGAGGTTCTCGCGGGGGGGGGGGGGGGGAGGTGGTCCCGCCTGCAGGAATTTCTCGGCAACTGAATTTAGTGGAGTAGCATTGAGTTGGTGAAGTTGTATTGTGTGCTCAGGGAACCCATGCACGTTTCCAACAGGTGGTATCAGAGCCAGGTTCGACCCTGGAAGTTGTGTGTGAATCGCTCGGAAAGTTCAGTGACTAGTGGAGATGGAGATGGGAGGTGCCATGCCGGGGCAAGTCCCCAAGTTGACAAAGACCAATTATGGAAATTGGAGTATCCAGATGAAGGTGTTGCTCGCCTCGAAGGAGCTATGGGAGGTAGTAGAGGACGGCATTGAGGAGCTTACTGCGGAAGCAGAGGCGGCATTGACTAACGCTCAGAGGACGGCGTTGAGGGAGTCTAAGAAGAGGGACAAGAAGGCTCTCTTCTTACTGTACTAAGGAGTGGATGAGGCGACTTTCGAAAAGATCTCAGATGCCGGGACATCAAAGGAGGCATGGGAGATTTTGCAACGCTCCATGCAGGGAGTGGATAAAGCTAAGAAGGTGAAGCTGCAATCCCTTCGGGCCCAATATGAAGTGATGAAGATGCAGAGTTCAGAGAAGGTTGGTGACTACGTGACTCGTCTGCGGACACTCACGAATGAGATGAAGAGGAATGGAGAGGTGACAGATGACGTAAGCTTCATGTAGAAGCTCTTGCGATCCATGTCCAAAAAGTTCAGGCATGTGGTGGTGGCGATTGAGGAGTCAAAAGATCTCACCTTGATGACAGTGGATGAACTTGTTGGCTCACTGCAAGCTCACGAGTACCGCATGTTGCAGGACGATGAGGAGTCGAGTGGCTTGGGTAAAGCACTTCAGACTCAGTTAAATTTTGGAGAGAGTTTCAGGAAGAGGAGGAGGCCAGCGTGGCCGAGGCTACCAAGGAAGAGGTAGAGGAAGAAGAGGAGGAAGAGACCAAGGTAGGAACGAGTACAACCAGAGAGAAGCTGAGCAACCTCAAGGTTGGAGGCAAGATGCAGGAGGAAGAGGAAGAGGCGAAGGTAGAGGCCAAGGAAGAGGTCAAGGAAGAGAAAGAGGTGATATGTCACAAATTCAATGTTACAACTGTAGCAAGTTTGGGCATATGAGATATGACTGTTGGGCTCCAAAGAAAGGAGGAGAAGCCAACCATTACGTTGAAGCAAGCAACACGGGTGGCGACCCGATGATGTTCCTAACCGTCCAAGGAGCAGGAGGTGAGAGGAACGGTGTGTGGTACTTGGATACAGGCGCAAGTAACCACATGTGTGGAGAGAAGGAGCTGTTCACTAGCCTCGAACCAAATAGTGGTGAGGTCAGTTTTGGCGACGCTTCGAAGATTTCAGTGGAAGGAAGAGTGATTGCAGTTACCATGAATGGGAAGGAGGTGTATCTCAATGATGTATTCTATGTGTCAGGCTTGAGGAGTAACATCCTAAGTCTTGGGCAGCTAGTAGAAAAGGGCTATCGTGTCCTGCTGAGGGATGGCATTTTAGCTATGAAGGATCGTCAAGGAAGGGAAGTAGTAAGGGTGAAGATGACGACGAATCGTCTTTTTACTCTAAGTATGGATGTCAGGGAGACGGCGTGTCTTGCGAGGACGGAGGAAGAAGAGGAAGCTTGGCTGTGGCACCACCAGATGGGTCATCTGGGGTTCACAGGCCTGAAGTTGTTATCTCATTCCAAGATGGTAGAGGGACTGCCTATGATCTCGCCTCCACCGGAGGTCTGTGAGGCATGCACAAAGGGGAAGCAGAAGAGATTGACGTTTGAAGGAGGCAAGTCCAGAAGGGCGAGAAGACAGCTTGAGCTAGTTCATTAGGACATAGCTGGTCCGTTTGAGACTACCTCAGTAGGTGGGAGCAAGTTCTATATCACCTTCACTGATGACTTCAGTCGGAAGTGTTGGGTATATTTCCTGAAGGAGAAGACTGAGACTCTTGACAAATTCAAGGAGTTCAAGATAATGGCGGAGAAGGAGAGTGGGACAACCACTGAAGGTGTTGAGGACTGATAGAGGTGGGGAGTACACCTCTAGGTTGTTCGATGAATTTTGCAAAGAATGGGGAATCACTCATCAGCTGACGGCGGCATACTCACCTCAGCAAAACGGAGTGGCAGAGAGGAAGAACTTGACCATCATGAATATGGAAAGGAGCATGGTGAAGGCCAAGGGGTTGTCGAAGAAGTTTTGGGCGGAGGCAGTACAGGTAGTTTTGTACTTACTGAACCGATGTCCAACAAACAGTGTGAAGTTTATGACTCCGTTTGAAGTCTGGAGTGGGTGGAAGCCAAGTGTGAAGCACTTAAGGGTTTTTGGATGTGTAGCTTATGCTCATGTCCCGGACCAGAGAAGAAAGAAGCTGGATGACAGAAGTGAGAAGTGCATCTTCGTAGGCTACGCTCCAGCTAGCAAAGCTTACAAGTTGTACAACCCGGTGACAGAGAAGACTATCATCTCAAGAGATGTTGTGTTTGAGGAAGATAGCAGCTGGAGCTGGGATGAAGAAGTGAGGAACGTCAAGGGGATGTTCTTTGATAATGAGGAAAAAGGGGGTGGTCAGGAAGCAGAAGCTGAGATGGGTGGAGCTGAGCCACCATCACCACCCAGCAGGGAGTCAGGGGGAGCTCTCACTCCCTACTCCAGTGGAGCAAGTACCAGCGGGAGCAAGACGGATCGTCCTCAGCCTAGGATGAGCAGGTTGGAGGAGATCTACGAGGAGACGGCGCCGACATATACTAATTTTTCTTTATATTGCCTACTCGCAGATTGTGAGCCCCACTCTTATGAGGAAGCTGTCCAGGAGAAGTCGTGGAGGAAGGCGATGGATGATGAGATGGCATCCATCAAGAAGAATGACACCTAGAGACTTGTAGACCCTCCAGCTGGGCACAAACCCCTCGGGGTGAAGTGGGTCTACAAGTTGAAGAAGAACAAGGACGGAGCTGTGGAGAAGCACAAGGCAAGACTCGTCGTGAAGGGCTATAGGCAAGTCCAAGGAGTGGACTACGACGAGGTTTTCGCTCCAGTGGCGAGGATTGACACTATCAGGTTGATCATAGCACTGGCAGCTCACTATGGATGGAAGATCCTGCAGATGGATGCTGTGTCAGCCTACTTGAATGGTTACCTAGAAGAGGATATGTACATTGAACAACCCCCAAGTTATGTGGTGAAGGGGCAGGAGAGGAAAGTATGCAAGTTGGACAAGGCTCTGTACGGTTTGAAGCAAGGAGCTCGTGCCTGCAATGGGAGGATTGATGCCTACCTCCAGAAACACGATTATAAGAAGTTCCCCTATGAGTATGCTCTATACACCAAGGTGAAGAAGGGTGGAGACATGATGATCATATGTCTATATGTAGACGACATGATCTTCACCGGCAACAACCCCGTGATGTTTGAGGAGTTCAAGAGAACCATGAAGGAGTTCGAGATGACGGACCTTGGTGAGCTCAACAATTTTCTGGGAGTAGAGGTACAGCAGAGAGGAGACGGCATCATAATTTCGCAGAAGAAGTATGCGGAAGAGATCCTGAAGAAATTCAGGATGGAGGATAGCAAGGCTATCTCCACTCCTGTCGATCCCGGGCTAAAGCTAAGGAAGGACTCGAAGGAAGGAGCGGTTGACCCCACGATGTTCAAGAGTTTGGTCGTAAGCTTACGCTACTTGACCTTCACCAGGCCGGACATCATGTACGCTGTTGGAGTTGTAAGCAGGTGCATGGAGGAACCGAAGCAGGACCACTTCACGGCAGCGAAGAGGATCCTAAGATATGTGAACGGGACGAGTGGACACGGCCTGAAGTATTCCGCTGGAGAGGAGCTGAAGTTAGTCGGGTATTCGGACAGTGACTATGGAGGTGATGTGAATGACCGGAAGAGCACTTCCGGGTATGCTTTTCATGTGGGAACGGGAGTGTTCTCATGGAGTTCGAAGAAACAGGCGACGATTGCCTTGTCTTCATGCGAAGCGGAGTATATAGCAGCAGCGGCCTGTACCTGCCAGGCGATCTGGCTAAGGAACATCATGGAGGAGCTACATCATCCGTTGTATGGGCCTATGACGATGTACGTTGATAACATGTCGGTCATCCAACTCGCAAAGAACCAGGTGCTACATGGGCGTATCAAACATATCGAGACGAGGTACCACTTCCTTCGTGAGCAAGTGGAGCTGAAGACGGTTGAAGTCGTATATTGTCCTACCGGAGAGCAGGTTGCGGATATTTTCACCAAAGCACTGAAGGTGGAGACGTTCTTGAAGTTGAGGAGCAAACTCGGCATGTGCTGCCAAGTTTGAGGGGGAGTTTGCTGGAGTTAATATTGTTGTCAACTTGTTTTTTCTATATATATATATATATATATATATATATATATATATATATATATATATATATATATGTTTTATATGTTAGTTTTTATGGAGGAGAGAGAGTAGTGTTGCATTTAATGAGGGGGGGACACTTGTTGCGTTCCTATTAGTTATATGTGCCTATATAAAGACTTGGGGTGTTCATGTTATTCGGTTAGAAGTTTTGAAAAGGTTGCAAGAGTGAAAAAGGCTCAAGTCTTCTTCTTCCTCTCTCGGTGAAGCGCCGCAGCGCTAACGCATTTGTTTTGGTTCGTTTTGTTTTTTTAACAAAGTCGGAACGACTATACCAAGCGCCCGGAGGATCTCACAGGAGGTGGCATCTCGCCTTGCACATCTTGCTGGAGCTAGTCGGCCCTAACCCGCTGGAGCAAGCCGTGCCGGTGGTCTCACTGCAAGGTGACCTCGTCGGGAGTGGTGATCGCGCATCTCGCTCTCGCCCGGTGGTCCCGCTCGCGACTGCGTCTCGCTAGGACCCATCCCGGCTGGTGGATCATCTCGGCGAAAGGTTATCGCCTCCCTAGCTGCTGGAGCTCGTCGTCCCTAGGCTCGCGGTGCTGCTTGCGTGGTTCACCTCGGGTGAGTTCGTCCTCGCCTGCAAGAAGGTCTCGCGGCAGGAGGTTTTCGTGTGGGGGGGGGGGCAGGTGGTCCGCAAGTCAAAACTGACTCAGTAGTGACTCATTGGTTGTGTGTCTACCTAGGGCAAGCTTCTATGCTAAAGATATTATATGTACTTATTCCAAACTTGATAGGTCATCTGTAAAATACTTTAAGCGGAGCATCTCTAACATGCTCAGCCGTGGATTCATATGCATATAAGATACACAAAAATAACAGATTCGGAAATAGAAAGGAAAACAATCAAAATACCAGGTTTGAAGAAGATTGACAGCCCAAAGTCAATTGTCTTGAGCAGCGCATCCTCCGCTTGACTGACAAAAAGAAAATTCTCGGGCTTGAGATCTCGATGCATAACTCCCAAAGAATGGCAGGTCTCCACAACTCCCACAATCACCCTCGTCAGCTCGGCCGCCTTCCTCTCTGTATAGTGACCCTTCTGAATGATTCTATCAAACAACTCACCCCCAGCGCACAACTCCATGACAACATGAACAGAAATAGCATCTTCATACGCCCCCTTGATCGAAATCACATTCTGGTGGCCGGCTAAGTGATGCATTATCTGAATCTCCCTTCTCACATCCTCCACATCCTCCTGACTAGTCAGTTTCCTCTTAGCAATAGATTTGCAGGCATATTCTTTCCCAGTTCCCTTCTCCACACACAAGTAAGTAACTCCAAACTGGCCTTGCCCGAGTTTCTTTCCCAGTGTATAAATCTCTTTCAGATTCTGAGTTTTCAAGCGCAAAACGGAGCCACGGAGACCGGCACTGGAGACTCTCTTCACATGTCTGGGTTTCTTCGGTGGCTTCTGCTGAGACTGATCCGATGTTGCTTTCGCCTCGGTTTCTTGGATCTTCACAGGATCTGGGGGTTTTCTGTGAGGTGTAATGCCATCGACGGCTGAGTTTGGCGTCCCCGGAGGAAAAGTAGTCTCGCCGCCGCCCTTTTCCGGCGATGGTGCATTATCTTGTGCTTGGGTGCGCCACAAGGTTGCGGAAAAGGATTGGAGTATTCCATTCTTGGAGAAGCTTGGACCGATGCATGTATTACCCATCAGTTTCAAGCCTCAGATCTGCAGTTTAAGAGCTCCCTCTTCCCACTCTCTCGGTATGGCATCACGCCTCAGAATACTTTGGAGAAGGATCGATTGCAGATTTATCACGAACTGGAATAGATTGTGGTGGGATGAAGAGGACGTGAATCGAAGCCGCGAGAGACTGGGTTGAGGCGGTCAGGGCAACATTGACCTATGAGGCAGCTAAGAAATAACTCGGTAGAAGTGTCGAATCGAAGAGGAATTGGTCCTGCGCTGATCCTCCATCGCGGGAAGAAGAAGTAGAAGGAATTTGGAGCAGACGAGGAGAAGTCGTAAGAGACGGCGACTGGAGAAAATAAGCAAAGAGGTTGATTACTAGAGGAAGAACTGCGGTCTCTTTTAGGAAGACGGAGATGGGCAGAACGGTAATTTCGCGAGTTCGTGCTTCGCTCGCTCTTCTCTCTTTTGTTAGTTGGAGACTGTGTTGGACTCAATCAAACGCGCTCACTGGGTTAAGAAGTCACATTAGTCAAAGGTTGGATTGTTTTTGGTGATCGTTAAAGCTACTGCAAATTTAGCTATCCGCACTTATTTACAGGGCTCCTCAAAAATACCAACCGCACTCTTATTTTCAAGCAGTCACATCCCTTGTGATTTTGTTTTCTCATCTCTACTTTTTCTGTCTTCCGCCTGCTCGCCCCACCGGACCATTTTCAATCAGCCGAAACTCATGTCGACGGGCGATCAAGGAAAAAGAATGACAGTACTGTATCCGGCGAGTGGGGTCGGCAGGAGCCAGACCGGCGGCTCCCTTTTTCAAGTCAAGGGCGAGCACCTAGGGGGCCAGAGCACGGCAGCCCCCGGCTCGCCCAGGCGAGCCTGGCAAATGGGAGGCGAGTAGGGTCAGCCGGACCCGCACTCGCCAAGAGGCAGGTAGAGGCGGCAAGTATCAGCTCCATCGGGAACTCGCCAGGCCAGACACTCAATGTCGTTCTGCCTTGGCGTTGAGAGAAGCCCGCCCAGTGCACTCAGTTCGTCGAACGGAGCTCAGCGTTCGTCGGGCTCAGTTTCTCAAGATCCGATCAGCCGGATTGAACGGTCTAGGTCCCGGGCGAGCACTCAAGGGGCCAGAGCTCGGCAGCCCCCGGCTCGCCCAGGAGAGGTGAGATTACCAGGGGGCGAGTAGAGCAGAAGGGCTCGCACTCGCCCAGAAAAGGCCGACAAGAGGTACGCGAGTAGGGCCAGCCGGGCCCGTACTCGCCGCCCCAGGCGAGCAGAGGCTTCAGGGGGCCACTCGCCCAACGACCTATGATGTTCTTCACCATTTTGCCCTCGCTGGCCTGCCCATAGCCTGCTAAAACAGCAGAGTTACGCTGTTGGCGGACCTGGTTGGGTTGCACATAGCTGTTCAAAACAGCGGAGGTTGGCTATTTGCAGGCCGTTTTCAGAAATCTATAAATATGACCCAAAGGGTACCTCAGAAAGCATGCTCACGGGTACCCTAGTCTTCTAGCGCTTTCTGAGATAGCCTTAGCTCGGCCTTTGGTTAAGTAGAGGGAGCGCTCTAAGATCTTCTGGGTGTGTGGTGGGACCTCCACGCTGAGTCCTTGGGTCAGTTTCCCTCTGTCATTTGGCTTGCAGGAGAGAAGTAAGTGTGTGATCATCCCTTCTCCAAGGGTGAACTTCACAAAAAGATCAAGTTTTCGATTTCAACAAGTAGGGCGAATATTAGTCTCCAATTTTCACCATTTTTTCTCCGAATAAACTTTTTTTAAACACCACAACTTACTTCTTCATGTAAATCCCCTCTCCCATACTGCAATTTAACAATTTTCAATTGTTTGTTATTATTAAAGATTAGCTCCAAGAAAACTTAAAACATGGCAGCTTGAGTTCTTTTTTTTAAATGGTTTTTTTAACAAAATTAAAAAAGTTTTTTGCATAGTTTAATGATTACAAGTCATGAATGAGTGAATTTGAACTTATTAAAAAAATTAACATTTATTTGCAAATATCAACTTTGTTTGCGGATATATTTTCTTATAAAACTGTAGTGCGGATATCAAAAAGTTGCGAATAGCCGAACTTACAGTGAAGATAACAATCCTCTAATTTTTAGGCAAAATATTTAAATTGATCCTTTAATTTTGAGCTTAGTTTTAAATTGGTCTTTTAATTGGTTTCTTAACTTTATATTTTAGTTTCAACTAAATTTGTAGAGCACTATTATTTGAATTACTAAACACTAACGAGACATTGAAGTGATATTGAATCCTCATTTTTCATTAGTTGCCGGTGAGTGTAACTTGGGTCAAACCCTCTCGTTACTACCTTTAATGCTAGTTCTAATGCTCACATAATTGGATTATTTTATTTTACATCATTTATCTTTTACCTGCATATATATACATATATATTTGTGCATGTATTCTTCAACTAATCTTTCTACTCCTATGTCTCCCTCTCTCTCCCTTTCTCGCTCTTCATTTCTCTCACCTTATCTCTGTTGCTCACATAACTATTACTTCTAGAAGTTGACATATCCAAGATACTTAAACAAAATAATTATTAATTTATTTAATTTATAATTTATCTAATTATTTTTTCTGAATACATTATAAATTTATATTTATTTGTTATAAATAAGTAATAAAATATTATGAATTATAAAGCCGATTGAAATATTAAAATATGAAAGAAATTAAAAATGTAACAATTTTTATGACAATTATTATCACCAAAATATATAAAATAATTTTAATTAGTATAAATAATTATGATTGAGAATGCAATTTTTTGAAATTTTTAGTTAGTTTTTTTGATATTTCAAGGGCATGAAGGCACAATCCCTAATTTGTTGTTAATTATTTGTGTACAACCTCGTATTCGCGAAGAGTGGGCCCAAAACAAGGCAGTCACGTTTTTAAGCTTTTTGGAGATTTTGCACTCTCGGTGGCCAATTTTGACTCTAGCTTGGAAACATACTAGTAGGGGAGAAAAAATCTACCTCCCCCCAGTGGCCCTCTTTCGGGGGCGGGTGCGACAAGTTGGCTGACACCCGCCCCGTTCCGATAGGTGCCTGGCGGCCTAGCGGGGCGAGACTGGCCGGGGGCCGGGGTCTCGCCCCCCGCCTCTTTCTAGCCTGTCGGCCTGGCGGGGCGAGACCGGCCGGGGGCCGGGGTCTCGCCCCTGCCCCTTCTTGCTTGGCGACCTGGCGAGGCGAGACCGGCCGGGGGCCGGGGTCTCACCCCCGCCTCCCAGGTGCCTGGCGGCCCGGCGGGGCGAGACCGGCCGGGGGCCGGGGTCTCGCCCCGGCCCCTTCTTGCTTGGCGGCCTGCCGGGGCGAGACCGGCCGGGGGCCGGGGTCTCGCCCCCGCCTCCCAGGTGCCTGGCGGCCTGGCGGGGCGAGACCGGCCGGGGGCCGGGGTCTCGCCCCTGCCCCTTCTTGCTTGGCGGCCTGGCGGGGCGAGACCGGCATGGGGCCGGGGTCTCGCCCCCGCCTCCTTTTGCTTGGCGGCCTGATGGGGCGAGACCGGCCAGGGGGCCGGGGTCTCGCCCCCGCCTCCTTTTGCTTGGCGGCCTGGTGGGGCGAGACCGGCCGGGGGCCAGGGTCTCGCCCCCACCTCCTTTTGCTTGGCGGCCTGGTGGGGCGAGAGCGGCCGGGGGCCAGGGTCTCGCCCCTGCCCCTTCCAGATTGGCGACCTGGCGGGGCGAGACCGGCCAAAGGCCGCGGTCTCGCCCTTGCCCCCCCTGTTTTTACCGTTCTGCCCCCTGACGTGGCTGTTTTCTATTGGCCCAAGGTATATTGGGCGTAAGGGTTTTTCGGTCTTTTTGGTCCATGGGATTTGGAAAACTATAAATAGACCCCCTTGGGTGCCTTTGGAGGGGACTTTTCCTTGCTTCCCCCTCCCTTAGCTTCTTCTTGGTAGAGTAGAGAGAGCTCCTCCAAGGCACCTTAGCTCGAGCATTGGCTAGGGAGGGGAAGTGCTCAGGTAGCCTTCCGGGTGTGAGGTGGGACCTTCGCGCTAGAGCTGAGGGTCTGTTCCTAGCTTCTTGATCCTTTGGTCCGTGACGTTCTCTTGAGTGTAGTAGGTGTGAGGTCACCCCTTTCTAGGGACCCTGAACTCCACAGAGGCCATTTTTGGCTTCAACACTTTGGTGCGGTGAGCGTGGAGAGTGACCAGCACAGAAGATCTCGGGAGAGAGTCATGACTGGAGGTCATGGAGGGAGTGATGATCTCGGCGAGCTCCCCAGCCCAGGACCCTTTGTTGGGAGGCAAGAGTTCATGGCCTCCATCCAAGGAATCATGGAGATGCTGCGAAGCATTGCTCCTCAGGGTGGCAGCTCCACCCCGACCCCCCAGGGGTTAGCTCCCCCTCTCGACGAGCCGACTCCTAGGGGTCTAGGCGAGATGACCCCAGCGGGGGGCGAAGGAAGTGCACCAGGAAGAAGGCCCGGGAAGGAGAGGATGGGAGATGGGGTCGAGCGAGACCTCACCGGCCGGGAGCTGTTCTCCAGCCCGGCGAGTGCCAACCTCCCAGGCGAGTAGGCCGCGCGAGTAGAAGTGGCGAGACCACCCCTTAGGGGGTCACCCTTCAGCGAGCTAATCATCTCAGCTCCCGTTCCCGAGGGGTTCAGAGAGCCAGACATGGCTTACTATACCGGGAAGGATGACCCCGTCCAGCATCTGTAGTGGTTCGAGGATGCCGTCTCCATTAGGCCGATGACGGATGCCTTCAAGTATTGCCTCTTTGCGATCACGTTGAAGGAGAAGGCAAGGGACTGGTTCCATCAACTCCCTCCGAGGTCGATTTATGGGTTCGAGTACTTGAGCCGGAGCTTTCAGCTTCGCTTCTCCACCTCCAAGAAGCGGAAGAGGAGTCCCGAGTCCATCTTCCTGATAAGGCAGGGGGCCGAGGAGTCGCTGGCCCGTTACGTTGACAGATTCCTAGAGGAGATCTTGGAAGTCCAGGAGATGCCAGGGTATGCTCTCCAGATGGCCTTCACCGTTGGGCTGAAGGAGGGCTTCTTCAAGATGAGCTTGACCCGGAAGGCCCCCCTTTACTTCGAGGAGCTGATGGAAAGGGCGGCAGAGGAGGTTGCCATGGAGGCAGCCAACCCAGCATTTGTCAAAAAGTTGGCAGAGCTAACAGAGGCGGAGTCGAAGGAGCAAGGAGGCTTGAGACCTCAGGAAGGAAGAAGGAGAGAGGAGCGGAGAGCTCAGGAGGGTCCGGAACCAGGTTGGAGGCAGCAAGGAGGACCCGCTCAGGGCCCGGGAAGAGGTTACGCCCAAGATGGGGGAAACTTCCATGGGGGCCAAGGGAGGTTCAACTTCCAAAGGCAAGCCCCTAGGCAGCTCCTCCCCCCACCACAGCAAGCGATGGAGATTGGTCGAAGGGAGAGGAGGAACCGCCAGGGAAGGAGAAGGGTCAAGGTAGAGTTACCCTATTGTGACTTCCACCAGGTGGAGGGGCACGCCACGGCTACCTGCCCCGAGTTCCTGGAAGTGAGGGGGGCAAGAGGTCCTGCCCAGCCGCAGCCACCGGTGCGGGTCGAGGAGGTTCTATCCAGAGAAGGGGGGATGATGTGTGTGAGGACCGGGTCGATGTAGGACCCCGAGGTGGTATAGCGGTGATCCATGGTGGAGTGGGGATCGAGGCCACTCGGAAGGCAAGCCTCCATGTCATGTACCGGCGGAGTGTCTCCTCCACATCCCAGACCCCGCCCCAGGAAGAGAAGATCACCTTCTCGGTGAAGGACCTGCCGGATCATGAGGATCCGTTTTGCGATGCGATGGTCATCCAGACGGCCATCGAGGGTTACTCCGTCTCCCGGATCTTGGTTGACAACGGGAGCTCCGTCAACGTCGTTTTCAAGAAGGCGTTTGACGAGATGAAGGTAGAGTCAAGGAGGGTGTTGGCCTCGGACGGACCCCTGTTCGGATTTTCAGGGGAGAGGAAGGAGGTTGAGGGTGGAGTAGGACTCCAAGTAAAATTGAGGGGAGTCTCAAGGAACTTCCGGTTCGTCATTGTTGACGCTCAAAGCAGCTACAACGCTATCTTCGAAAGGCCCCTCATCAGCGCCTTCCGTTG
Source organism: Platanthera guangdongensis (assembly GCA_039583875.1). NCBI lineage: Eukaryota > Viridiplantae > Streptophyta > Magnoliopsida > Asparagales > Orchidaceae > Platanthera > Platanthera guangdongensis. Next base: position 4,148,075 of record CM077150.1, on the reverse strand, counting down.
CGTGTCATCTTCCTTCCACCAATGCCTCAAGTTCAGCTCCGGAGGGATCCAGGTCAGAGTCAAGGGAGACTCCAGGATGGCAAGGCAGTGCTACGTCACGGCCGTCAACACCATCTCTTGGTTGGCCAAGGCAGAGGAGATGGAGAAGGTCATGGAGAGCTTGAGCAGGATGGAAGTGTCCGAGGAGAAGGAAGCAGAAGACGGCCAGCATGCCCAGGCCCCCTGAGGGTGCCTCGCCTTGCGGTAGTTTTTTCCCTTTTCTTGTCTTGTAACAAGCTCTACCCCTGACCGGCTGAGTCGGGGGGATCATGTAACCCATATATTTCACCCCATTTGAGGATGTAGGACTTGGTAAGGATTGATTGAGATGCTTAGTCTTTTTGCTCCGAGACGGTCCCGCTGCCCAGGCTCTCACTAGCTGGGCAGGGTCGGTGATACCTCTCGTAGATGCCTGTAGTCTCACCTCGAGATGGATTCCGCTGTCAGGATCTCACCTAGCTGGCAGGGCAGGTTGATCTCTCGGAGGGTGGGCTAGGTCTCACCTCGAGATGGATTCCGCTGTCAGGCTCTCACCTAGCTGGCAGGGCATGTTGATCTCTCGGATGGTGGGGTAGGTCTCACCTCGAGATGGATTCCGCTGCCAGGCTCTCACCTAGCTGGCAGGGCAGGTTGATCTCTCGAAGGGTGGGAAGGTCTCACCTCGAGATGGATTCCGCTGTCAGGCTCTCACCTTGCTGGCAGGGCAGGTTGATATCTCGGAGGGTGGGGTAGGTCTCACTTCGAGATGGATTCCGCTGCCAGGCTCTCACCTAGCTGGCAGGGCAGGTTGATCTCTCGGAGGGTGGGGTAGGTCTCACCTTGAGATGGATTCCGCTGCTAGGCTCTCACCTAGCTGGCAGGGCAGGCTGATCACTCGGAGGGTGGGAAGGTCTCACCTCGAGATGGATTCCGCTGACAGGCTCTCACCTAGCTGGCAGGGCAGGTTGATCTCTCGGAGGGTGGGAAAGGACTCACCTCGAGATGGATTCCGCTGTCAGACTCTCACCTAGCTGGCAGGGCAGGTTGATCTCTCGGAGGGTGGGGTAGGACTCACCTCGAGATGGATTCTGCTGTCAGGCTCTCACCTAGCTGGCAGGGCAGGTTGATCTCTCGGAGGGTGAGAAATGTCTCACCTCGAGATGGATTCCGCTACCAGACTCTCACCTAGCTGGCAGGGCAGGTTGATCTCTCGGAGGGTGGGGTAGGACTCACCTCGAGATGGATTCCGCTGTCAGGCTCCCACCTAGCTGGCAGGGCAGGTTGATCTCTCAGAGGGTGGGAAAGGTCTCCCCTCGAGATGGATTCCGCTGCCAGGCTCTCACCCAACTGGCAGGGCAGGTTGATCTCTCTGAGGGTGGGTAGGTCTCACCTCGAGATGGATTCCGCTGCCAGGCTCTCACCTAGCTGGCAGGGCAGGTTGATCTCTCGGAAGGTATGGGAGGTCTCACCTCGAGATGGATTCCGCTGCCAGGCTCTCACCTAGCTGGCAGGGCAGGTTGATCTCTCGGAAGGTGGGTAGGTCTCACCTCGAGATGGATTCCGCTGTCAGGCTCTCATCTAGCTGGCATGGCAGGTTGATCTCTCGGAGGGTGGGGTAGGTCTCACCTCAAGATGGATTCCGCTGCCAGGCTCTCACCTAGCTGGCAGGGCAGGTTGATCTCTCGGAGGGTGGGGTAGGTCTCACCTCGAGATGGATTCCGCTGCCAGGCTCTCACCTAGCTCGCAGGTCAGGTTGATCTCTCGGAGGGTGGGGTAGGACTCACCTCGAGATGGATTCCGCTGTCAGGCTCTCACCTAGCTGGCAGGGCAGGTTGATCTCTTGGAAGGTGGGGTAGGTCTCACCTCGAGATGGATTCCGCTGCCAGGCTCTCACCTAGCTGGCAGGGCAGGTTGATCTCTCGGAGGGTGGGTATGTCTCACCTCGAGATGGATTCCGCTGTCAGGCTCTCATCTAGCTGGCAGGGCAGGTTGATCTCTCGGATGGTGGGGTAGGTCTCACCTCGAGATGGATTCCGCTGCCAGGCTCTCACCTAGTTGGCAGGGCAGGTTGATCTCTCGGAGGGTGGGGTAGGTCTCACCTCGAGATAGATTCCGCTGTCAGGCTCTCACCTAGCTGGCAGGTCAGGTTGATCTCTCGGAGGGTGGGGTAGGACTCACCTCGAGATGGATTTCGCTGTCAGGCTCTCACCTAGCTGGCAGGGCAGGTTGATCTCTCGGAGGGTGGGGTAGGTATCACCTCGAGATGGATTCCGCTGTCAGGTTCTCACCTAGCTAGCAGGGCAGGTTGATCTCTCGAAGTGTGGGGTAGGACTCACCTTGAGATGGATTCCGCTGTCAGGCTCTCACCTAGCTGGCAGGGCAGGTTGATCTCTCAGAGGGTGGGGTAGGTCTCACCGCGAGATGGATTCCGCTGTCAGGCTCTCACCTAGCTGACAGGGCAGGTTAATCTCTCGGAGGGTGGGGTAGGACTCACCTCGAGATGGATTCCGCTGTCAGGCTCTCACCTAGCTGACAGGGCAGGTTGATCTCTCAGAGGGTGGGAAAGGTCTCACCTTGAGATGGATTCCGCTGTCAGGCTCTCACCTAGCTGGCAGGGCAGGTTGATCTCTCGGAGGGTGGGGTAGGTCTCACCTCGAGATGGATTCCGCTGTTAGGCTCTCACCTAGCTGGCAGGGCAGGTTGATCTCTCGGAGGGTGGGGTAGGTCTCACCTTGAGATGGATTCCGATGTTAGGCTCTCACATAGCTGGCAGGGCAGGTTGATCTCTCGGAGGGTGGGGTAGGTCTCACCTCGAGATGGATTCCGCTGCCATGCTCTCACCTAGCTAGCAGGGCAGGTTGATCTCTCGGAGGGTGGGAAAGGACTCACCTCGAGATGGATTCCGCTGTTAGGCTCTCACCTAGCTGGCAGGGCAGGTTGATCTCTCGGAGGGTGGGGTAGGACTCACCTCGAGATGGATTCCGCTGTCAGGCTCTCACCTAGCTAGCAGGGCAGGTTGATCTTTCGGAGGGTGGGAAAGGTCTCACCTCGAGATGGATTTCGCTGTCAGGCTCTCACTTAGCTGGCAAGGCAGGTTGATCTCTCGAAGGGTGGGGTAGGACTCACCTCGAGATGGATTCCGCTGTCAGGCTCTCACCTAGCTGGCAGGGCATGTTGATCTCTCGGAGGGTGGGAAAGGTCTCACCTCGAGATAGATTCCGCTGTCAGGCTCTCACCTAGCTGCCAGGGCAGGTTGATCTCTCGTGGTAGCCAAGTCCCTTACCCGGAGGAGGTCTCGCCACCCAGGCTCCCATAGCTGGCATGGCAGGTTGACCCCTCCGAGGGGGTGAAGTGTTTTTACCCGGAGGGGGTCTCGCCACCCAGGCTCTCATAGCTAGCATGTCAGGTCGACCCCTCCGGAGGGTGAAGTATTTTTTGCCCGGAGGGGGTCTCGTCAACTAGGCTTCCATCAGCTGGCATGACAGGTTGACTCCCCGGAGAGGCGTGCAAGGAAATTACACTCAGCGAATACGTTGTGTTGGACATTTCTTTCCGAGCTTGTGCCAACCTCGAAAAGAGCGGGGATTGTGTACAACCCCGTATTCACGAAGAGTGGGCCCAAAACAAGGCAGGCACGTTTTTAAGCTGTTTGGAGATTTTGCACTCTCGATGGCCAATTTTGGCTCTAGCTTGGAAACATACTAGTAGGGGGGAAAATCTACCTCCCCCTAGTGGCCCTCTTTTGGTGGCGGGTGCGACAAGTTGGCTGACACCCGCCCCGTCCCGATAGGTGCCTGGCTGCCTAGCGGGGCGAGACCGGCCGGGGGCCGGGGTCTCGCCCCCGCCTCTTTCTAGCCTGGCGGCCTGGCGGGGCGAGACCGGCCGGGGGCCGGGGTCTCGCCCCTGCCCCTTCTTGCGTGGCGGCCTGGCGGGGCGAGACCGGATGGGGCCGGGGTCTCGCCCCCGCCTCCCAGGTGCCTGGCGGCCTGGCGGGGTGAGACCGGCCGGGGGCCGGGGTCTCACCCCTGCCCCTTCTTGCTTGGCGGCCTGCCGGGGCGAGACCGGCTGGGGGCCGGGGTCTCTCCCCCGCCTCCCAGGTGCCTGGCGGCCTGGCGGGGCGAGATCGGCCGGGGGCCGGGGTCTCGCCCCTGCCCCTTCTTGCTTGGCGGCCTGGCGGGGCGAGACCGGCAAGGGGCCGGGGTCTCGCACCCGCCTCCTTTTGCTTGGCGGCCTGGCAGGGCGAGACCGGCAGGGGGCCGGGGTCTCGCCCCCGCATCCTTTTGCTTCGTGGCCTGGTGGGGCGAGACCGGCCGGAGGCCAGGGTCTCGCCCCCGCCTCCTTTTGCTTGGCGTCCTGGTGGGGCGACACCGGCCGGGGGCCAGGGTCTCGCCCCCGCCTCCTTTTGCTTGGCGGCCTAGTGGGGCGAGACCGGTCGGGGGCCAGAGTCTCGCCCCTGCCCCTTCCTGCTTGGCGGCCTGGCGGGGCGAGACCGGCCGGGGGCCAGGGTCTCGCCTCTGCCCCTTCCTGCTTGGCGGCCTGGCGGGGTGAGACCGGCCAGAGGCCGCGGTCTCGCCCTTGCCCCCCCCTGTTTTTACCGTTCTGCCCCCCCCCCCCCCCCCCCCGGCGTGGCTGTTTTCTATTGGCCCAAGGTATATTGGGTGAAAGGGTTTTTCAGTCTTTTTGGTCCATGGGATTTGGAAAACTATAAATAGACCCCCTTGGGTGCCTTTGGAAGGGAATTTTCTTTGCTTCCTCCTCCCTTAGCTTCTTCTTGGTAGAGTAGAGAGAGCTCCTCCAAGGCACCTTAGCTCGAGCATTGGCTAGGGAGGGGAAGTGCTCCGGTAGCCTTCCGGGTGTGAGGTGGGACCTCCGCGCGAGAGCCGAGGGTCTGTTCCTAGCTTCTTGATCCTTTGGTCCGTGACGTTCTTTTGAGTGTAGTAGGTGTGAGGTCACCCCTTTCTAGGGACCCCGAATGTAACGCCCCGATTTTTCGGCAATTATTTAAATCCTCGTTTGGCGTTGCGTTGGCGCATTTCCGGCTCGTGTCGTTGTTAGAGTACCTCGTTAGGTGTTCCTAGAGGTTATAGCCTGTTGTATGGTTTCCCCAGCTAGTCGGCGTCTGTTTTGGAGGCCCGGCTGAGCCTCTTAGGGAATCCTTGTGCTTTGGCTTCGGGTGAGGTTAGCCCGAGTGTGTGGTCGTCGGATTTTGTTTTCGACTTCGTCGTTGTTTTCGTAGCATGGGCGTTTAGCTACGGTGCGAGTTTCGTCGAATTCCGAGATCTTTTGTCTTCACGTTGTTTCGGCGTTGTTTTTATTTTATGCAAGCCGGTAGCGGTTGTTATTGTTGTGCATGGCCTTGTGTGGCTGAGCTTGGTGAGGCTGGTGCCTTGTTTATGAATATAGAAGTTTATGTATTATATAAAAATATTATATATATGTATATATATATAGTTTGTAGTTTGCTGTTATATATAAGCATATTATATATATGTTTATATAGTTTTTTTAAGATATCTGTATATATATAGATATATTATATATTATATACATTATCTATACTAATAGTATAAGGGAAGCTCTCGCTCTATCCGTCTGTAACATCCGCTTTCCCCAAAATGCCCCCGCTCAGGCCCCCTTTCTCCAGCCCCGCCCCCTTTCTCCACACGACAAAACCCCCGCCCCTTTCTCCAGCCGACAAACCCCCGACCGCTTCATCCCGTCGGTGCCATCGCACGTGCCGCCGTGCTGTCACGCTTCGCCTCGCTGCCTCCGTCGCGTGGGCCGTCTGCCTGCCGCGTGCCGGCGTGAACGATCTGCCCCATTTCTCTTCTCCGTCCACCTCCTCTGTCATGTGAAACGCGAAAGACGACGCCACCTGCTCTGCACCTGCACTCCGCGTGTCCTATGCCCGCCGCGGTGTTCCTCATGTCTCCACGCCATTCCCTCCCGCCGCTCTTCCGCCACATATATCCTCCACTGTCCGCTGTCTCGGGTTCTCTTCCCACCTTTGCTATTGCCCGTAGTTTTCTTTTCGACCACTCTGCTGTCTCCTTTTGCTCACCTGCACCCTGCGTCCGGCTTCACTGCCGCCTCTTTCCCGCATTTTCCTGCTCTGCGCCTTCGTCGCCCCGCATTCCGACCCGTCTACTGCACGAACAGGTCAACTGCCAGCTGAGTTTTGCATCTGCTCCTGCTGCTTCTACAGATCCACCGACCTGACCTTCGGTATTGACCGCCACAATCGCGCCAAACGAAGCCTTTAGATTTCATTTCCTCTCATTCTACCTTCACAGAGATTTTGATTTTACTTGGTTTCTTCAGATCACTGGATATATGCTGACCGAGTTTTTTTACGTTTAATTTATTATGCAGCTCAGTGATTTTGCTTCTACTCAATTTCTTGGACCCAATTACAAGGGCTGCGATAATTTTGTTAGTCAAGTCATCATCAGAGTACTAAGACTCCCCTACCAGGTACTACACATGTATAATCTCCTATACGTTCTTTGATATTTGAGCATCAATAATGATGTACTGGGTTTTCTTGAGGAGATGCACTTATAGAGGCATGCAGCCCATAGATAGGTTCCATATTTGGCATGCTCATCCTTCTTTGATCTTTCCTACCTGTTGATCTGTGTCATTCATAAATAGTTTTTTGTTTGTTTTTCTTTATGATGTGTGTCGGTAGGGAATAGGATGTGCAAACAATTTATCTTAGTTGTCCAGTTCATCCTTTCTTGATCTCTCCTACCTCTCGATTCGTGCCATTCATGGATTGCTTTGCACTGCAGCAAAGTAGTTTGCTGTCGTACACTTTGCACTGCAGCAAACTGCAGTGCTGCAGCAAACTGCAGTGCTGCAGCAAACTGCAGTGCTGCAGCAAACTGCAGTGCTGCAGCAAACTGCTTTGCTGCAGTGCAAAGCTTGAACGTGGTGAGTAGCATTAGTGAGCGGTGTGCCTTTCTGGGATGGAACTCTTTACTTGAAATCCTATTTTGTTTCAGAATCGCAAAACGTATGGTATCCCGAGTGGGAGGAATAAGCGCAATCGCCATCGACCCCGCTCTTGAAAGAAACAAACACAAAAACCTGGCAAACTACACCACCCTGCAGTGCACTGCAGCAAACTGCAGTGCAAACTGCAGCAAACTGCTCTACCGCAGCTCACTTTGCACTGCAGCAAACTGCTCTGCCGCAGCTCACTTTGCACTACAGCAAACTGCAGTGCTGCAGCAAACTGGTTTGCTGCTTTGCACTGCAGCAAACTGCATTGCTGCAGTGCACTGCAAACTAACTGCAGTGCAAACTGCAGCAACCTGCAGCAACCTGCAGCAAAGCAGTGCACTACAGCAAACTGCACTGCACTGCAAACTGCAGCAACCTGCAGTGCAAACTTCAGCAAGCTGCAACACAGTGCAGCAAACTGCACTGCAGCTTGCTGTGCATAAAACTGCAGTGGAGTGTGCACTGCATCAACCTTGCGATTTTGGTTTTTCGTTTTTGATTGTGATTTATGAACATAAGTGAACCATCTATATAAACAATGTAAAACAAATCTTTGCAAATATTTTTTGTGGCCTGCTAGACAATATGAAACTACTTTTACATGCATTTTTTTGTACATGCTGCACAATTCAACACACCTCCCTTATCATATACCTAGCTATAATACCATATTAAAACACCACGCATTCTCCATTTCAAAACCAATGCCAAAAATGGAGAGGCAAGACGTGCTATAGCCATAGGTGAACCATCTAGATAAACAATGTAAAACAAATTTTTGCAAATATGTTTTTGGAGCCTGCTAGACAGTTAAACAATCACAGCAGAACTTTTGTTAAAACTTTTGTTAAAAAAATAATCTAATTTGGTATCTTATGGGAACCTGGGAAGTATATCATCATATGAGTTTGTACTTTTATTACAGAACTAGATTTTGTATTATTGCTCAACTGAAACTGTGTTTATTTTTGAAATATTCTGAAAATTTTTTAGAGAAACTGGTCTTCCATTACATCTTATGAAAAATTTTTCACCATGTGTCACTATTGCTTTACTATAACCACTGCTCTGGAAACTTACCAACAAACTGAGGATCACTCTTTGGTTTGAATTACTGTCATTTCTAAACAAACTTCTAATTTCAAATGTGATTTCCCTCACATTTGCTTATTAATTTCAGACTATAGTATTACTATGCTGTAACTAAAACATTTTCCTAATGTTTATAATGGGTCGACCTCACGTAGAAAACCACTGTCGGATTGAAAAAAAAAAGTCTGTCTCTGTTATAATTGACTGCGGGACGCGTTAGTTTGATATTACGATATTTTTTTTCATACCTAACCTTCTGTGACCTCCGCCCAAAACATTCGACCTCTGCTTTAACAAATTGGACTGAATATTGTTTTGTCCTCTCCATAGCAAATTCGTTTGCACTTAAATTGTGCGCGTACCTATCACGAGGTTAACCTTCTCCGCACAGTAAGCCATCATCAAGTGATGGTGAAGAGAGTCCAAGAAGAATGCCAAGGGCTGCCTGAAAAGAGTTCACCCGTTACCTATATAAACAACATTAACCAATCATTGAACGGGAAAGTTTCATGAATGAAACTCCCACGAACAACCATTCAGCGATGTATGTCTGAACCTGAAGTCTCCACCTATCTCCGGCAGATTTCAGATCAAACGAATACACCTTGCGTACGCCTCTAATCATAAATAACCCAAAATATTTATGAATATACTTGCTCACACTATACTGATATTAATCAAAATTTTCAAGTTCGGCTCTGTTATTATTGATTGCGAGATTTTTTTCATATCTCAACTTTTTTAACCTCCACCCACAACATTCAACCTTTAGTTTAACAAATTGTATTGAGTTTTCGTTTGTCCTGTCCATGACAATTTTTCCTGCGCCTACATTTTTGCTCCACATTTACCATTGATGCTTTGTTGCAACTAAGATTACATTTTCTTTTGAGACAATATTGTAACTACTGCTGTGTTCGCTAAGTCGGTGCCGTTGATGAACATGAATGTTGTTAGATATTTACTCATCAATGTCCGTCTACGGAATTTCGTTACACTTTTATGTTCAAACTGATGAAACTGTTTACATGATCGTTAACGAAAACCGATTTAGCCCCATGCGTTTACTCAATTTAAGAATAGCGCTTTATTATAATCTCAATTTCGTAAAAACGAAACAAACACTGATATTCATTCGACCTTATATGAATATGTACTCCACTTTCCGATTGCCTCACATATTTTGTGCTTGCTGTGTGCTTTTGCAAAAATTTTATATATGTTTACTTGACTAATATGATTGCTTTTTTCAGTTGATCTCCTGTCATCGATAAGCGTCTGGTGGTTCTTTGATATAGGTAATTTACTTTCGTTTTTATTTCCTGATTTACTTTGCTCACTGTTTCTCTCTTGATTCCTCAAATATTTAAAATTATCGTCACTTGAAAAAATGCACTATGTTGAATAATATATGAAATATATCCTTTTGCTTTGCTGTGCTTTGCTTTTGCTTTACTCACGGTATTCTCGAGTATGCCATTATTGTACACTACACTACTGTACTGTATTCCACCTCATATTTGAATATCACTGTTTCGTTTTTTTTTACAATAATAAATGCTCATGTTAACTTTGCACTTTCATGTGATTTAATATCACCTTGCTGTTTGTTAGTAGATACATTAGACGTGACTGAATACAGTTCCTCAGAAAGCATGACGCCTCAAAACAACATGTCAACAACAATGGACTCTAATCACTCTTACAGCAATGTACCCTCCCATATGCGGGATTATTACTACTTTGTTGTATTACTCAGCAACCTTAACCATGCTACGACCACTGATTTATTAAGATCACTTTTCCAAACTCTGTCAGGCTTTCTGCATGCCAGCGTAAGTACTACTGATGCACACTGCAACAGAACATACTGCATCCGCTTTGTTTTATAAATGAAACATGCTTACCATATATTTATTACTGAAGGCTGATGTTGACACAATGGGAAACCCAACTGGGACAGGAGAGTTGATATTTGCAGATGAGTCATCGATGGAGTCTGCTGTAGCTGTGATCAACGGCCAAGTAATTGACGGAAACACTATCTCGGCCCACGAGCTCCGTCTGTTCGATGTTAACCCAGAATACTACCGGCAATACATGAACTATAATACAATATGAGCGCATGTACATATACATGTAGTTGTTCTGTCAAATATGCTCTATTTTGAATAATTTGTTTATGCTGTAAATATATAAACGAACAACCAGTTTCACAAATTCTACATGTTGAACTACATTTGAAAGTACCGATGCAGAATACACCCAACTTTTGAACATACACTGTCATCCATATCTTATTTAAATTTACTTAGTGTTTGTCTCATTTACATTTTCCTTCACAACTCCACATATGAGATGCAATCATGTCTGTCCATCCATGTGTTTGTAATTGCTACGCGCATTTCACTGTACCATGCACTTACCTCCTCCTCATAATATAACGTAAATTACAGCTACCTCTATTTCTCATTCTACTTCATTTGTTAACCTCAACAAAACTTTTGTACTTTATTTTTCAGTTACTTTCCTTGAAACGACCACTTTCAAACACTGTATATAGAAAATGTTCTCACGGCGAGCTAGAGTATTCGAAATGTCTGAAGAAGAACGTCAAATCCATCGAGAGCGAGAACGAGATCGTATGCGACAATGGCGATCACAGCTCACTAAAGAACAGCGGTCCTCACAGCGTGCACGTAACAGAGTAAATGCACAAGCAAGAAGATCCCGCATTTCCGCAGAACGTCATCATGTACCTACTACTCTGTCGTTACAGCCACAGCTTACACGGCAAGCAGCTCATCCTCTGCAACTCCAACCATCAAACATTTCGACTGCTCCTACACATCCAGCTGCTACAGTAAAAGATCCACCCTTGCTGCACGTCAACCAACCAAGCTCTCTACAAGACCATCATAGTGGGAATGTTACATGGGGTAAACATCTACGGTTTTGTACTTTTATATCTTTACATATTGTTTGCACTCAAAACGTAATCATGTGAACCTTTCTTTTATGGTCTCTGCCTCATAAAGTCAGCCACGCGGAAAATGGTGTCATTCATAGATACTTTTTATGTGACATAACTGCATTAGAACATTGGCCACACACTGCGTCATCATCAAACACAGCAGCTACATTATTACCAGCAGATGTTACATCAACATCTCATCAATTCGACGCATTGCATACTGTAAATGAGCATGAACCGATCATTAGATCAGGTATAGTTCATCTGTCACCCATCTAATATACTCTCCTTGACCTCTTATACTTTTCTACACTGCCTCATCTCACCATACGAATCTGTGTATCTCAGATTTTACTGCACCTCAACTTCCTCATACGCAAACAATCAACGAGCAAAGCACATATTATGACGTAGCCATAAATTCCCACAGAATCTGCAGTAGGCCCTCTCGGATCAAATGGCACAATATAGCTCGAATTTCTGCTTTACAGTAACGAAGTACACATTTGCAACTAAAAAGACCATATATGTGTCGTTACTGCGCAGCAAAATTGTTCGATGGTGAAACACAAACTATGTGCTGCAATAATGGAAGAACAGTCATACCACCTATACCAACACCCACGGACCTACTGTAACGCCCCAAAACTCAAAGGAGCAAAGGGGGACGTTTTGGGCCAGTTTGGGTTCTGGCTGTAGGCACACGGCCTGAGACACGGGGGTGTCTCAGGGCGTGTCAAGCGTGTGCCGACACTTAGCCGCGAAGTCGTCGAGATTTTCTCGACGATTCGCTGAGAATGGGCACACGGCCTGCGACACGGGCGTGTCGCAGGGCGTGTCGACCCGTGTCGACACTTAGCCGCGGAGTCGTCGAGTTATACTCGACGAATCGTCGAGAATGGACACACGGCCCGCGACACGGGCGTGTCGCCGGGCGTGTCGACCCGTGTCGACGATCGTCCCAGGGAAGTCGTCGAGATTCGCTCGACGATCGTCGAGACAAGGCACACGGCCTAGGACACGGGCGTGTCCAAGGCCGTGTCATCAAGTCGTCGAACTGCACGCGACGAAATGTCAAGACCATATACACGGCCTGGGGCCCAGGCGTGTCAAAGTGACACGGGCAAGGACACGGGCGTGGCCTAGAACCCGTGCAGTGCTCGGGTTGAAAATGGGGAAAAATCATGGGGTACACGGCCGGCGACACGGCCGTGTCAGCTGGAACACGGGCGTGTCAGCTCGAACACGGGCGTGTTCGATACCCGTGTGAGGGTCCAGGAGATTCGATTTTGACGGCGAATGCGGCACACGGCCCTGGATACGGGCGTGTGCCAGGCCGTGTTCGGTCTAGATTGGGCATTTCAGCCCCGAATCAAAGCCGTTCGTTTCCTTAGGTTGAGATCCAACGGCTGGGGTTGTTCCTGAGAGGATATACCCGTGAGTTGACTTGGAAAACCTCACTTTTCTTACCTTATCATCTCCCCAAGTCCTTGGAGAAAGAGGAGAGTCATTGGAGGAAGAAGAACTAGATCCCGCCATTGGAGGAGCTTCGGAGCTCCGAATCGCGAGCCGACTCCGGATCCACGGAGGCAACGCAAGTGCGGTGATTTCCATTCGATTACTTTTCAATGGCGCCAAAGAGGAACTCAAGGGTAACGATCCTCATCTTGAGCATGAATATCTCTCTTTCTTAGCATAGAAAGCCCGCTCTCGCGAGTTTGCGGAGAGTTGGAGGCGTTCCTTCGGGTAGATATGTAAAGTCCCCGTTGTTTAGCGTCCGTATGCGAGAACGGACATAGGCATGATGTGTGAAGCCTACCCGGACATGTTAGTCTGGATCGGTGATGTTGCATTGCATAAGGCCGGAGAAGACTCCGTGATATTGGTTGTTTTTTCGGGTTTTCTACGCGGTAGATTCCAGCAGGGAGCCTTGGGGACTAACCCAAAGGTGCACCCGGAAAACTGGGCGGATACGAGATCTTGCCAACTTGGTGGCCTGAGAGCCAACTTGAACATAACGGGGTTATGTGACTTGCGATAGAATGGGACTCGGTGAAAGTTTGACCCGCGCAAATGGCTTAAATTGTCGTTGCGATGTGAGCACGGGTTAGATGGAACCGTACCCGCTCTATGTCATTCGGGTTAGAGAGACCTAAGGTTACGTGGCACTCGCCGTTGGCATAGATGTGAGTCTTCGGCGGTCAATGGCTTAAACTGACATGACCCATGCCAAGAAGACAAATTGCTCATAGGTTTGGCCGTCTAAGTGGCGGTGGCGAGTCCGGAATGTTAATGGCTTTAATTGACGTGACATCGACCGGTTCACCGAGAATGTGCCCTGAGTGCACGGGGCGTGTGGCCGTGCGAGCCAACGTCTGTGTTGAAATGGCTATGGATATATACATTGCTCGCTTATGCTAATGAAATGCAAGGAAGGAGCATCGCCGCCCCGAGTTGGGGGCGGGATCGTTATAATTTGGTCAGCATTGCTGACCGTTGCCTTGTTTTGCCACCGTGCGGTGGTTTATTGCTTGCAGGTGCAGCTGGACCAAGCGGTCAATAGCGGGCTAAAGCCCTTTTTGCGAAGCTGGCCCTCGAAGGCCCAAGAAGAAGTGTTTACTGCTTTATTCATGTATGACCGGCCTGCATGCCGTGGTTTGTAAAACATGTAATTTTCAAGTGAAACACTTTGTAAGGCCTTAAGGCCGGTTTTGGGTATTTTTGTATAACATTCCTTTTGGTATTAGTGGACATTCATGCTCCTATGCTGGGTTCTTGTTTACAACTCTTATAAACTGCTTCCGCTAGAATGCTCTGTGTAGGACGTTGAGATTGGTTGGATGGTTTCCATACGTAACCACCCGGTCTGTCTGTGGTATATGGCGTCGGGCCCCGGCCGGACCTACTGCTATATACTATGCGACGGATAGGGGGTGTTACAATTTGGTATCAGACTACTGGTTTTGGTCGAGCTTAAAGTGAATTCGTGGGCGAATTCTTTTTAAGGGGTGGTGAGCACATTGTGTGCGTCATCGTTATAATGGTAAAAGAACCCATGAATGTCCACTTAGGAATGAAAATACTCGTGTTTGAGGAACCTGAGTGTTCCTATAATTGCTGTTTGCAATTTATTTGGTCGCTTAACGGTGTTTTGTACCACTATAGGTGACCCGAAGTGGTGTTGGGCCGTCAGAACGCCGAGTTTCTGAGGCTAGTAGTGCACCGGACGTTGCTCCTGCAACACCTCTGTCGGCTGAAAATATACGATTGGTGGCTGAAGTGGTGTTGGCCGTGATCAATGCGCAGCCTGGAAGGTAAGCGCAGCAGCCTGCTCCTGTGATGGAGCAAGTACCTCTTCAAGAGGCTGAGCCGAGGAGGGTGGAGCAAGTGGTTGTGGAACCAATAGTGCCAAGGAGGGCAACTGAGAGGCAGCTGAAGCATGTAATGAGCTTTAACCCTCCGTTATTCTCGGGGTTGGGAACCCCATCTCAGGCTGAAGACTGGCCCTCTAGGGTGAAGAGAGTCATGACAGCGACGGAGACGGAGGAGTGGCAAATGACCACCATCGCTACGTTCCTTCTAGACGGGGAAGCGAGGATGTGGTGGGAAGGTTTGGAGCTGCATCATTTGAGAGGTAGACAACTGATAGACGTTCCGATGGAAGAGTTCTCGGGATTGTTCTTAGCAAGATACCTCCCTTCTACTCAGAGGATTTCAATGGAGAATGAATTCCTGAAGTTGGTGCAGGGTGAGAGGAGCGTGGATGATTATCTCCACGAGTTTACGCGTTTGAGTCGTTATGCTAGCTCCACCATCATGGATGAGGAGCGCAAGACTAATCGCTTCTATGAAGGCTTGAGGGATGAGCTGAGATTATTACTTTCAGGGCCGATGACGCAGGGTTTCTTAACCTTGGTCAATACTGCCCGGTCCTTGGAGAAGGACATGAAGAGCGTGCAAGCGAAGAAGTTGATAGAAAATCTGAGTTCAGAGTGCCGACTACTTCAAAATCCGGCTATCGGAGGGCTTTCAAGAAGCATAGGACTTCGGGTCCAGCTCCTTCTGGCGCTTCTGGGGCGACTACGGGTCGGACCCCGGGTGCGTGCTTTACGTGTGGAAAGACGGGGCATTTCCCCCGTGATTGTTGGAGCGGACATCCTAAGTCCGAGAGGAGGCCGGGAGCTACTTATGAAGAAAAGGGTAAGGCGGTGGAGTTGACCGCATCCCATTATGCTCCGGCCCAACCAAGGGTTTACAATCTTGGCCAACAGGAGGCCATTAAACAAGCTGATGTGGTGACAGGTACGGTTTAATTTATAGCAAGTCAATTTCTTTATATGCTTGTTATGCACATGTTACCTTATCACTACTTGTTTAGGATTTGTATTGATTTGTGAAAATCCGGCACGAGCACTCTTCGATACGGGAGCTTCACACTCCTTCTTGTCCGAAGGATTTATATCACGCATCGGAGTCCCTTCTTCGATGGCGAAGGATAAGTTGGATGTGTTGTTGCCCAATGGGTGTTCGATGCGAGCGGTTAGGATCTGCGATGTTAAGATTCGTATTGGGGAGCAGGAGTTCGACCTGCGGGCGTCTTTACTTCCGTTAGTGGAGTTCGACGTCATATTTGGCATGGACTGGCTCTCGGAGCAGCAGGCCCATATAGATTGCGGTAACAAGGAAGTCAAGCTGGGAGCAAGTCGTGAGACGACTTTTACGGGCTTAAAGGGGTCGAGCAAGACGTTGATGTCTGCTCTTCAGGTGGTGAAGGCGGTTCGTGCTGGTGCAGAACTGTTCTTTAGACTAGTGGAGGTTGCAAAGCCGAAGCCCGCGTTGGATTATATTTCAGTGATATCGGAATACCCTGATGTGTTCCCCGCAGATCTTCCTGGAGCCCCGCCTCAGCGGGAGATAGATTTTACGATCGAGCTAGTGACAGGTGCAAAGCCTGTGTCACGATCTCCGTATCGGCTAGCGCCTAAGGAAATGGCGGAGCTGAAAGTTCAACTGCAAGAGTTGTTGGAGCAAGGGTATGTGCGCCCGAGTTCTTCGCCTTGGAGCGCACCGGTCCTCTTTGTTAAGAAGAAGGACGGAAGCTTGAGGCTTTGTATTGATTATCGGGAGCTAAACAAGCTAACTGAGAAGAACAAGTACCCGATCCCTCGGATTGATGATCTCTTCGATCAGTTAGTCGGGTCGACGGTGTACTCGAAGTTGGATCTCAAGGCTGGGTACTATCAGCTGCGGATAAGGGAGAGTGATATCCCGAAGACAGCGTTTAGTACAAGGTACGGGCATTATGAGTTTACGGTCATGCCGTTTGGGCTGACTAATGCGCCGTCAGTGTTCATGGATTTGATGAACAGGACGTTCAGGGAGTACTTGGACCATTTCGTGATCGTCTTCATCGACGATATTTTGGTGTACTCGCAAAGTGAGGAAGATCACTTCAAGCATCTTCATTTGGTGTTGGAGACGCTAAGGAGAAATCAGTTGTATGCCAAGTTCTCGAAGTGCGAGTTTTGGCTATCCTCAGTGGCGTTCCTCGGGCATATAGTGAGTGGAGAGGGTATTGCTGTGGATCCGGCGAAGATTGTTGCGATACGGGAGTGGCCTGAGCTTGCTACGGTAGCAGAAGTCCGGAGCTTTTTGGGGCTTGACGGCTATTATAGGCGCTTCGTAGAGAACTTCTCGCGGATAGCGTTACCTCTCACTACTTTGACGAGGAAGGAGCATAAGTTCGTTTGGACGCCGGAGTGCGTGCGAGCTTTCGAGGAATTGAAGTGTCGGTTGACCACGGCGCCTGTGCTGAGTTCGCCATGTGGAACCGAAGGCTATGAGATATATAGCGATGCTTCGGGCAGCGGTTTGGGTTGCGTGCTACTGCAGCACGGAAGCGTGATAGCTTATGGCTCGAGACAGCTAAAAGTACACGAGAGGAATTATCCGGTCCATGACTTGGAGTTAGTGGCCGTGATTTTTGACTTGAAGCTGTGGAGACACTACTTGTACGGTGTGAAGATTGATATCTACACCGATCACAAGAGCCTAAAGTATCTGATTGATCAGAAAGATCTGAATATGCGGCAGCGTAGATGGATGGAGTTCCTGGGGGACTATACATTCAAGATCCACTACGTGCCTGGCAAAGGGAATGCGGTTGCGGATGCGTTGAGTCGTCGAGCCCCAGCTCAAGCTAATTGGCTATCGGTGCACGATGAGCGGTTGGTGCAGGAGTTGGAGGCGTTGGAGATTGTTTGTGTGGACAGGCAATCAAGTGCTGAAGCAGTTCTGAATTGGACTGAAGTCCAATATGACCTGGCTGATCGGATTCGGCAGGCTTTGGATATGGATGCTCATATGAAGCAGTTCATGATAGAGGCTCTGGATGGGTCAAATTCCCAATTCGTCGTGGAGGACGGATTGCTTTGGAAAGACGGTCGATTGTGCGTCCCAAGTGTGGGCAATTTACGGGTGGAGTTGTTGTACGAGGCACACTATACCAAGTACTCGATTCACCCGGGCAGCACGAAGATGTACCGCGATGTGAAGAAACTGTTTTGGTGGCCGGGTTTGAAAAAGGATGTGGCGCTATACGTAGCGAAGTGCCAAACTTGCGCCTTGGTAAAGGCGGAGTGCCAAAAGCCGGGAGGATTTCTTAAGTCCTTGCCTATTCCGGAGTGGAAATTTGACGACATCTCTATGGACTTTGTGCACGGTTTGCCAAGGTCACAAAAGGGAAACGACGTCATTTGGGTGGTTGTTGATCGATTAACGAAGGTGTCGCATTTTATTCCGTATAGGAAGGATGATCCTGGTGGAGAAGTTGGCAAAGCTTTATGTGGATAACATAGTACGGCTTCATGGTGTGCCCCGCAGCATCGTGAGTGACCGAGATGGGCGGTTCACGTCCAATGATTGGAGGCTGGTGCAGCAAATGTTGGGAACAAAGCTGAAGTTTAGCACAGCCTTCCATCCACAAACGGATGGGCAGACCGAGAGGGTTAATAGAACCATGGAAGACATGCTCCGCATGTGTGTCTTAGATTTTGGAAAGCAATGGGAAGACCACCTTTATTTGGTGGAGTTCGCATACAATAATAGCTACCAAGCAAGTATTCAAATGGCGCCCTTCGAGGCCCTATATGGTAGAAGATGTCGCACGCCGTTGTCTTGGTTAGAAACAGGTGAGTCAAAGTTGTATAAGCGATCGGAAGTGGAGGATGCTACTTCTTTGGTGAGAACCATTCGGGAGAGGTTGCTTATCGCTCAGGACCGGCAAGCAAAGTACTATAATGTCAAGCACAGGAACGTAGAGTTCGCTGTGGGCGATTATGTATACTTAAAGATCAAGCCGTTCAAGGGTGTCTCGCGGGTGCGGCGGTTGAAAAAGCTAAGCCCAAGATACCTTGGACCGTTTGAGGTTCTGGAGCGAGTTGGTGAAGCGGCCTATAGGTTGAAGCTTTCAGTGGAGCTAAGTGGTCTACATGATGTATTCCATATTTCGGTGCTTCGGAAGGCGGTGCAGGAGCCTACGCAAGTGATCGCGGTCAATCAAGTGCCGGTGGATAGTGGGCTAACGACAAAGGTCAAGCCCGTGCGGATTGAAGACTCGGAGGTCAAGCGACTACGCAATAAAGAGATCGGGATGGTCAAGGTCCGGTGGGACAATTGCGGTCGTGAGGAGCTCTCTTGGGAGCGAGAGCAGACTATGCTTGACGAGTATCTGGAGTTGTTCCGCTCAGGTACAAATTTTGTTTTTGTATGTCTTTCCTTTATGTAATTTCGTGGGCGAAATTCTTTTAAGAGGGGGAGAGTTGTAACGCCCCGAAACTCAAAGGAGCAAAGGGGGACGTTTTGGGCCAGTTTGGGTTCTGGCTGTAGGCACACGGCCTGGGACACGGGCGTGTCCCAGGGCGTGTCAAGCGTGTGCCGACACTTAGCTGCGAAGTCGTCGAGATTTTCTCGACGATTCGCTGAGAATGGGCACACGGCCTGCGATACGGGCATGTCGTAGGGCGTGTCGACTGATAACTTCTCAATTGAAGTTATCCTTGCCTAATATTTCTACTTCATAATTAATAAAAAAGAGCTTAAATGATGATAAAATATGATTAATTAGTATTTTAATGTTTATGGTACTAAGTTGATCTTATTTCATGGTTTTCTATGCAAGATTCGCCGGAGAAATCAACTTGGAAGTGAATGCAGAATTATTATTTTGGCCTGGACCAGTTACTGCAACATCCAATTCTGAAACTGCAACATGTGTCTGTCCGAAATTTTAAATTTCAAATTCGAATTCCCGCTATTTTTAATTATGGAAGGATGCGTCCCTTCAGGAGTATGGACGTTTTTAATGCTAAAAACTGACCAAATGAAGGAGAATCCATTACTAATTCGGATCTAAGGAGGAGAGCATCATCTAGGGTTGGCTTGGGAAGAAAACCTCCATTGGGGAGCGACGGAAAGAGGAAGAGTGCAGCGCCCGAAATCAATCACCTCCGCTCAGGTACAAATTTTGTTTTTGCCAAGCCCGAAGGATGCGTCCCTTCAGGAGTATGGACGTTTTTAATGCTAAAAACTGACCAAATGGAGTAGAATCCATTACTAATTCGGATCTAAGGAGGAGAGCATCATCTAGGGTTGGCTTGGGAAGAAAACCTCCGTTGGAGAGCGACGGAAAGAGGAAGAAGAAGGAGATTTTCGTACGGATCAAAGAAGCGACTCAAGGAAGAAATTCCTGCAGCGATTAAGCGTGAACCGCAATGTTTTGTAAGATCTATTTCAATATTTTGAGTGTTTCCTCCAACGCCATGAACTAATCCTTCCTTAATCTTGTATTATGAGAGTACTAGGTTGTGTTTGATGGATAATTTATAGTTTATTTTGTTGAGAATACTTGGTGAATGTTCTTTATCAATTTTATGATCTTTATTTCTGAAATGTTTGGCCAATGTTTCACATTTATGCTACGCTTCATAAATCGAGAGAGGAGTTGCGCTAGTATATCATAATTTTGATATAGCATTTGAAGAGAGAAGGAGACTTCCTCTTGGTGTTAGCAACTTAGGTCTTTGTTCTTTGAGCGGTTCTTATTTCACCCGAGGGGAAATATAGAACTAGGGATTGCCGATATCGAGAGATACGGTTATCTATTTTAAGATCGTTGCAAGGCACACTCACCACGCATTTTCACATCGATTCATTCACTCATCCGTCATACTAAACCTAGGAAATCATAATATAAGATTATATCTCCACCTTGATAAGAAAAGTATTTTCCCTAAGATCCGTAGTAATTTCATTTAGAAGTCTGCATTCTTAATTTTGGTAGTTTAAGAAAATCTCAAATCTCATTTAACTTGGATTTAAGGAAAAGGCCTAACTGGTGTTTGCAAGCACTAAACCAATCACCTCCCTGTGGAAACGATTCTTACTCACTTTTATTACTTGACACGGCACGTGCACTCGCTCCAAGAGTGCAGCGCCATTCTCCAAAAAAGACTCCCACCCAAGTTGAAAGATCCGGGGAGTTTCACTATTCCCTGTTCCATAGGATATGAATTCGAGGGTAAGGCATTATGTGACCTAGGAGCGAGCATTAATTTAATGCCTTTCTCGATATATAAGAAGTTGGGTTTGGGAGAAATCTCCAAGACTTCCATAACCTTACAGTTGGCCGATAGGACCCTAGCATTTTCAAAGGGGATAGTGGAGGACGTGTTGGTGAAGGTGGATAAATTTATATTTCCAGCGGACTTTGTGGTTCTAGACATGGAAGAGGATAGAGAAGTTCCGATTATTGTAGGAAGACCTTTCCTAGCGACGGGTAAAACCTTGATTGACGTGCATAAAGGAGAGTTAACGATGCGGGTGAATGACGAACAAGTCACTTTTAACGTACTCAAAGCGTTAAAGTTCCCCCCGGGAGGAAGATAATATGGAGGTGGTCAATCACGTTTCTATATGCGATTACATGCCTAGTTCACTTTCTGATGAACATGATATTTTATTGAATCAATTATTGACGGAGGATGACCAGTCTGGGGATGATGAAGTGATTCAAGAATGTTCACAAGCATTCGAGAAGCAAATGGCTTGGTTTCGTAAGCCGGAACCATTAGAGATGCCCGAGAAATCCTTGTCAGTTAAACCGTCCATCGTTGAGCCACCATCACTCGAGTTAAAACCGCTTCCCGAGCATCTTACTTATGTATATTTAGGGGATGGCGAGACACTACCGGTCATCATAAATTCAAACTTAACACCGGATCAACGAAAACGACTAATTGAACTGCTTAAGCATTTTAAAACTGCCATAGGATGGACATCGCTGATATCCGGGGGATAAGCCCTTCATTATGTATGCACAAGATTCTTTGGAGGAGTCATTTCATGGGTCGATTGAGCCTCAACGCCGCTTAAGCCCGCCAATGAAAGAGGTAGTTTAAAAAGAGATTATTAAGTGGCTAGATGCGGGTATAATATATCCCATCTCGGATAGTCCGTGGGTCTCGCCTGTTCAGTGTGTACCCAAAAAAGGGGGGATGACGGTTATGAGGAACGAGAAGGAAGAGATGGTCGCCACTAGGACGATCACGGGGTGGAGGATTTGCATGGATTATAGGAAGTTAAACAAAGCCACCGAAAAGATCATTTCCCTCTTCCCTTCCTCGACCAAGTCCTAGATAAAATGGCGGGGAATGATTTTTACTGTTTTCTTGATGGGTATTCCGGGTATAATCAAATTACCATCGACCCGCTGATCAAGAAAAGACCACATTTACTTGCCCCTATGAGACTTTCGCGTTTAGGAGAATGCCCTTTGGTCTATGCAACGCACCGGCTACCTTCCAGCGTTGCATGATTTCCATTTTCTCTGATATTATGGACCAGGGTATTGAGATTTTTATGGACGATTTTTCCATCTTCGGAAAGTCATTTGACGACTGCCTAGAGTGTTTGGAGAAGGTACTCACACGTTGTGTAGAGACAAACCTAGTATTGAATTGGGAGAAATGCCACTTCATGGTTCGAGAAGGCATCGTGTTGGGTCATCATGTTTCCAGGACTGGGTTGGGGGTAGATAAAGCAAAACTAGATGTGATAGAAAAATTACCTCCACCCAAAAATGTGAAAATGCTAAGAAGCTTCCTTGGACACGCGGGCTTCTATAGAAGATTCATCAAAGACTTCGCGAAAATAGCTAAACCCTTGAGTGGACTTCTAGAGAAGGATGCAAAATTTTCTTTTGATGACGATTGCTTGAGAGCATTCGACGAGCTCAAATATCGGTTAACCACCGCTCCTATTGTAGTAACACCTGATTGGGAAGAGCCATTTATCCTGATGTGTGACGCGAGCGACTACGCGGTAGGAGTTGTTTTGGGTCAAGTGCGTGAGAAGATATTCATACGATTGCGTATGCTAGCAAGACCCTAATCGAGCCCAAACCAACTACACTCCACCGAGAAGGAGCTATTGGCGGTGGTATTCGCATTCGAAAAATTTCGATCGTATCTCTTATGTACGAAGGTTATAGTGTACACCGATCATGCAGCGATCCGTTACCTCATGGAGAAGAGAGACTCAAAACCACGTTTGATTCGATGGGTACTTCTCTTACAGGAGTTTGATGTAGAAATTAAGGATAGGAAAGGAACGGACAACCCGTTGCAGATCACTTATCTAGGATTGAGAGTACACAGTCGACACTACATTCTGAAGTGGAGAGAGATTTCCTGATGAGCAGTTACTAGCGATCTCGGAGAGTGCTACGCCTTGGTATGCTGACATAGTAAACTATTTAGCAAGCAATATTTTGCCACCTGAAATATCCTACCAACAAAAGAAACGATTTTTACATCAGGCACGGCTTACATGTGGGATGATCCTTTGTTGTTCAAGGTTGGTGCCGATGGAATCGTACGGAGATGCATCCCCGAGGAGGAGATGAGAGCGATATTGGATAAATGTCATGGCTCCCCCTACGGAGGTCATTTTAAGGGAACGAGGACAGCAATGAAGGTGCTTGAGGCTGGATTCTATTGGCCTTACTTGTTTAGGGACGCCAATGCATTTGTGAAGCAATGCGATAGATGCCAACGGAGCGAGAATATACATAAGAACGAAGGGATGCCCATGAATATAATGCTGGAAGTCGAGCTATTTGACGTATGGGGTATAGATTTCATGGGACCGTTCGTGAACTCGAATGGTAATTTATTCATATTATTGGCTGTGGACTACGTATCTAAGTGGGTGGAAGCGATCGCGACGCCCAGGAATGACGCGAAGGTAGTCCTTAATTTCTTAAGACACCATATATTCAGTCGATTCGGAATCCCGAGGGCAATCCTTAGTGACGGCGGAAGTCATTTCTGCAATAATCAGTTCACCGCATTACTAAACAAATTTGGGATAACTCATAAAGTCGCATTAGCATATCATCCCCAGACGAATGGGCTAGCGGAAGTATCCAATAGGGAGATTAAGAAATTCTAGAAAAGACAGTGAGCGTGAACCGTAGAGACTGGTCACAGAAGCTTGTTGATGCGCTGTGGGCGTATCGCACTGCCTTCAAGACTCCCATTGGACTGACCCCGTACGGATGGTTTATGGAAAGTCCTGTCATCTACCTCTAGAATTAGAGCACCGGCATTCTGGGCAATAAAGAAAATTAATTATGATTTCCGCGACGCCGGTAAGAAGAGGCTCCTACAATTGAATGAACTAGAGGAGATAGAATGCAAGCGTATGAGAACTCGAGAATTTATAAGAGCGCACGAAACGATGGCATGATCGACGCATGAAGGAGAAAAATTTTGAGCCAGGACAGCTTGTTCTACTATTCAACTCTCGCTTGAAATTATTCCCTGGTAAGCTCAAGTCACGCTGGTCGGCCCGTTCAAGGTTAAACTCGTGCACCCCTATGGAGCTGTGACTATTTTAAATGAGAATGATGGAACAGAGTTCAAGGTGAATGGAGAGAGATTGAAGTTATATCTGGGAGGCGACATTGACCGAGTCGTGTCGCGTGTAGAGCTTGTCTAATCAAGCAAAGTCCTGCCGGGACTCATAAATCAGGCGCTTGGTGGGAGGCAACCCATAGTATCTTTATTTTATTTCGTGTTTTAAAAAAAAAAAAAAAGTTTTAAGTTTTCATAGTTAGTAGTTTGTAGCTTTAGGATTGGAATGGAGGAAAAGCTGCTGGATGAACATGAGATTCTGAAAAAAATTCGGCCATTTAAAAAAAAATATAAAAAATAAATAAAAAAACAGGTTGTTGCAACATCGTAAATGGAAGTTGTCATTTTCCGTGCTGCCTGGACAGGCTGTCATCCTGTTGGGAATTGGACCGCGAACCGGTCTAACTGAACCACTGCATATAACCGGTTCAGCGGAAAATGACAACGCAAAA